>CM052660.1:23554378-23567814 GCA_028533165.1 Leontopithecus rosalia | reverse complement strand
AACACTGTCCTCCACAACAGATTTTTATATCCCATTATTACAGATGGGAAAACACGAGGTCAAATGAAGTACTTATAATTCCAAGGTGAGCTAGTGAATGGACCAGATTGACTCCTTCCAAGTTTAGATCCCTTCCTATAACACCATGCTGCTCAGAGTTGTAAACATAAGGACCCCATTTCATTCTGACATTTTTTTTCCTCAGAGAAGCTAAATTATCTTTCACTCAAGACAGAAAAGTACAAGGGCAAATGTTTGCTCTACCGCCAGGCTCAGGAGCTATTGACCCATCCTGGATTTAGCTCTTTTTGAACTCTCTCCTGATCTCAATCCATCCTCCCCAGAGTGACTACAAGAACATTTCACTGGAAAATCTCCACACAGAGAAAGGGCAGCCCTGGCAGGAGTTCTGATGGGCCGCATGCTGTCGCTGGCTCAGGATGCCTGGCTGCCTCCAGCTACACCGTAGGGACAAACGGCAGAGGGAGAAGTTCCCACTGTGTCCCATTTGAGCACTGATCTGTTTACTTCCCGCAAGCTTAACCTCTAAATGGACTCTAGGCCTTGACAGTCTGAGGGACACGTATATTATCCTTTAAATAAATAAACTAATATTTATAAAGCGCTTTACAACGTTCTGCTACATGCATCATCTATTTAAATACTGAATCTAACCCCATGAGTTACTATCTGCATTTTTTTCACATGAGGAAACTGCTTAGTGATGAAATTACTTGGTTAATTTAATCTGTGTCATTTGGCCTCCAAAATCCCATGCCCTTTTCTCCCCGCATCATTTTTTTTTAATGACCTCAGACAATCATCTAAATCCTGGTGGTTGATATGTCCCCAAAAATGATTCAAAGACCTTATCTCTCAGTGTATCAGATATCCAGGCAGTGAGCAGCTCTTGAATTCTACATGAGATCCTTTCTCAGACACATGTCCCCTTTCCATTATGTGAAACAGAGGGGCTAGGCTTTGAGCTGATGCTCAATGAACAACGTTATGTGTTCCTGACTTGAACTGACAAACTCAGTCTTCTCTCTTTATTTGGGGTGATACTCCATGACCTCATTGCCAAAGCCCCAAACTGTCCTCATTTATGTTCATCTAGTTCATCTGGAAGCTCTAAGTTCTTGAGAAGTTTTTGAATTTGTTGTTGCAGAGAAAAAAATTTAAGTTTAAGAAGCAAGGTGGAAGGGAAACAGCAGAGCAATCTATTTGGGCTTTTAAAATTTTTTTAACTTCAGGTCTTAAAACTTTGTCATCCTCTAAACCTAAGGGTTAACGACTTTCTTTGTTGCATATGATGAGGAATGGTTTTCACTATTCCTATAAAAAGTAGTAAGTGCCATAGGCAGATTTTTGCTGTGGATTCATTTTAAGAGTTTTAGTAGATCTAAGATTAAGATTCTCATAGTTAATATTTTCTGTGTGCTACTAGTTGTAAAGTTGAGAAAAGTGAACAGAGAACAATTGCAAAGACTGAGGAAAGCATTCACTACCTGCATTCCATTTTTATAGTAACTTTTGTGTGTGTGTGTATATTTGAAACTGTATTTATAACTCATCTTTAGTCTTTACCCTTTAAGAAAGGCAGATGTTTTGTTTTTCATGATTGAATAAAGTCTATATTTCTGATAAAATACAATTTTGAAATTTCATTTTATTTTTATATTTTTTTAGAAAGAAAAAAAAGAGAGAAAGAAAGAAAAAAAAGAATGAAGGAGAGGAAGAGAAAGAGGGAGAGAGAATGGGAGTATTGCTTTATTGCCTAGGCTAGAATGCAGTCTAAAAATGGGTATTGAAAACCTCTTTTATGCGAATAATTGTGCTTAACAATGGAGACAGGAAAAAATGAGGGAAGAAAATAACAAACAAGTAGCCAACCAATATTTCATTTAAACCTGTGAGTAGGTGTGATGTGGTACTGATAAGAGTGTGTGTTTTGTGTATTTAAAGTGGAGAGTTCTATAAATGTTTATTAAGTTTACTTGTTCCGGATCTGAGGTCAAGTCCTGGATATCCTTGTTAATATTTGGGCTTTTTGCTACACTCTCTAAACACAGTTGGCTCTTTCATGTCCCCTCGCACAGCCCATTTGTATGAGTTTGGGACATCACACTATCATATCTCCTCAAGAGAATTGCTCTGTACTGTTTTTTGCCTTAACCAACTACTTTTTGATTATTTCTATGACCCTACAATGTGGGACTCCATTTCCTGGACCTCTATAGTTGCACCTAGTGCTCTACTTTGTTAAGTCAAACTTTTCTCTTTGGCTTAGTGAATTCATTGCTCATCTCTCAGCTCTATTGCCATAACCCAACTTAGAGAGTCACCACTGTCAGATTTGTTTTCATCTATGAAATTAGGAAATTTGACTACGTTATCTAAGGAAGAAAAGGAAAAAGGAAGAGAGCCATACACACAACATGAATGATCAGAATTTGAGAGATGGAAGGGAATTTAGTGAAAATATAATCTATTGTTTTGGATTTTACCAGTGAAGAAACTGTTATGTTAGAACTTATTAGATGAATTGCATATGTACATATAATTGTAGATATCCATATAATTCCACTGAAGCTTATCCTAAACTTAGGTTAAGGACCCTGCAACTGGTACTCAGGTCAAGACTCAAAGCAACTGAGTCACATAATAGATGTTTAATTTTTTTAAGCGGACATTAGGGTTTTAATAATATGTGGGTCACATATTAGGCGATTAATTTAGAACACACGTTTAAGTGTCACATAATTATCTTTACTTATCTTTAGTTGCTTCATGTGCATTAAGGAAGTGCTTTTAACTATAGGACTTGCTGAATATGTTTACATCAAAGGTGTAAAAAAATGTAAGACAAGAAAAAGATACAAAGAGCTAAGTAAAATGAAATAATCAAATTTATGACAGATCCATCATTTTGCATTAAATTTATTCATTTCCTTGAGGTTAATAAAACTTTTTATGTGAATATATTTACAAATTGACAAACAATAGCTCTTTATCAAATGGAATATTCTAATTTTTAGTGCAGATAATATGATTCCCATATTGAGTGCTTAGACAATTTGAGTTCAACTTCTTATCTCAAGTAAGTTTATCTTCTTATCTGGAGATATTTGAATTTGAAAGATTATAAAGTTAGGTATTTATACTAAATGGATAAAGTGAAAACTAGAGAAAGAAATAGGTACCTCTCTGTTTGGGTGATAAATGATTGTGCATCTAAAATGCTATTACAATTCTACTGAATCATGAAACATAGCTAATATAATCAATCATTAAAAAATACTGACTCTGCTGAAGAGAGATAAAGAAAAAAATGAACTCAGCAGTATTTCAAAGCCTAATAAAGAGGCATTTAAAATTTGATTTAATCTTTATTATTTTCAAGTAGCTTTATACTCTCACTTAAAACCAGTTTTATTATACTTTATATTAAAAATATATAACTATAAAAATAATCCATTAGGGTAATCAGACTTCCACAAAAAAACTACAAAAAAAAAAACCTGGAGGACAGAAAAATGAAAGTATACCAAATGTCAAAAAACTCTCAGACAAATACATAAATGTGTTTTTCTTAACATGTTCAATAAGAAAGGCAAGCAGAAGCTGAGTCCTCAGCTATTATTAGTGAAGGAGAAGTCCAAGTGATTCATGAGGCAAAGTCTAAAACTTCGTATAATTGCTGGTGCAACAAATTCAGCTATGAAAATTCACAGATGCCTTAGGTTTTCCTAAAGTAATAAACTCAATGTAGTCATCGTTCAAGGAATATTTCTCAAGACCTTTCAGCTAAAGACAAGTAAAACTTTAAGTATTCCAGGGTTCGAGTCCAATCCAGAGAAATCGAACTGAGAAAGACTTATGTCAATTTTAGACTGAGATGCAAAAGAGTATGCATTTCCAGCCATAACAACATTTCACTAAATAGTCTGCAGAAAATATGGATAGAGAACTGGAAGAAATACATGCTGTATTTAGTAAAACTCATTCTGTTTTCAATCAGAAATATCCAACACAAACAGCTTAAGAAACTAACAAAACAAACTAAAGGGAATTTATTTAATTTTCTCCAAAAAACCAGAAGTAAAAGAAATCTGGAGGTAGATCTTCACTTACACCTGAACTCAAATATACTGAAATCAAGGGAAATTTATTCCATTCTTCATTATTCAGATAGATATACATCTTCATCAACCACAGCAACATTATTAATTATATCCTGGAATCTAATGAAGAAAAAATAGCATTTGATCAGATAACCTTTTTAGTATTTTCTCACCCTCAGATTCTAAGAGATCCTAAGCACATGGAGTATTTCATATACATATTTGTCATCAAGTATTTTATACCAACATTTCTATTATTGTTGATGCTAGAAAACTTTCTCAGTTTTTATACTATGCCCTTGATACTGATTAAGGTTGATGTCACAGGACTACTTAGGAGGGTCCATGAGATTGAGAGCCACATAATCCTGAATCAAATGCTTTCTCATCAGCCATGTGAACTTAGTTAATTAATTTATCTTTTCTCAGCCTCAATTTCTTCATTTGAAAATAAGGATGATAGTGTCGCCATCTACTCCAAAAGGCTATTGCAGCTAATGAAGGATATGATTTATGTACCCTTCTTAGCATAGTGCCTGGAACATAGACCTAACTCTAACTCCAAGTATTTCCCTAAGCATAACCCTAACCCTGTGCTTTTTATTGATTTGGAAATATTTATTGATTGCCTACTAAGGATCAGGTACAATGGTAAATATGAGGAATTTAAAATGTGGGCAATATACATTCTCTATGTTTCAAGCTCTTAAACCCTAGTTAGATGAAAGGAGAAAAAATATCAGGACCCCAGTGGGGATATGCTCCAAGCCCTTAATGCTATATTTAGAATCAACCCTCTTTTCCCTGATCAGGAAACTGTAACAAAAACTCCATCTCTCTAAGAAAGAGCTGTCTCTCAGGGAGCAAACTGGTCTCATAATAGATAACTAATTGGCAAACCACCCCACTAGTCAGTCATATATACCCTAACATGTATGAATGCTAATAGTAGAACACAGCATAAAAAAGTCACAATGCCAATCTCATTCTACAATATGTTACAATAGGTATTCAGAATCTGATAAGATATGGAGCTGACCCTTTCCTCTCTATATAACCTGATTGTATATATTCATTGAGGTCAATTATTTACTCACAAGAAAAAGTTAGCCAAATTCTCTGATGGACCCAGAAAAAGAGTATCTGTATCAAGTCTGACCAACTTAAATTCCATTTGTTTCTCCCTAGCACAGATCCCTGCAGTCTGGCAATCACTTCTGGACCTGAGGGTATTTCAAATGTTAAGGTCACTTAAGCCAAAATGTACAGTCAGCCTCTTTGAATATAGACTAATGGAAATTTTATTTGAATCCCTAACTCATGGATTGGAAGAGGTGCTGAGGGAATGAGATTGTAAATATAAATACAATAACCCTGGATACAGCTGAAGCATCATTCAGCCCCTTATCTTGTGTTCTGTCAGTCACAAGGGACAGTGGAGAGAAGCACTGAATAGTAGAGAATTAAAAGGAATGGTCTCAATTTACAATTTATTCACTGACTTTACTTGGATATTTGTGTAGAACAAGTGACTACCAGATCATCATCTATAAGAGAGTATGAATCATGTGTACTCTTCCCACCATTGTATGTCTGGGTCCTGATATGGTCTCTAGTATATCATTGGGGCCCAATAATGAACTCCAAGTTTAGATCGTGACACTCTACAGATGAGGTGTTTCCCTTGAAGAAGGGTCTTCTGAAGACAAATGTTTACTCTGTTACTTGCTACTGTCTTCACACTCTTGGCAGCCAAACTCATACAAAGTGCTCTTCCATGCCACCATCCCACCAATCCTTTGTTAAACTATTTATCTCAGTGGCAAAGCTGGACATACTTCGGCAAACAACACTGTTCTGGGGATGAATATATATGGCTGTGTTATAAAAGATGGTATATTCATTTGAAGAAGAAGTCAATCAAAAATACCTTTCTTTCTTCAATCACACTTTCATTCTTTTATATTTGGGTCTTAAATATGTATGTGATGCTTTCTTGATCAACAGTTATCAGTGTTTGAAATTTGAGCATTTTTGCTTTATACTTTGTCTGCTCTTTCTTTCCTTCAGTGTAAAACATCTTAGCAAGTAATAATGGTGTCAGTAGAAAGTCAGCAAAAAAAGGAAGAAGAGGAAAGCAAAATATGCTTAATCCTTAGACAAGTTACCTAAGTTCAGGGAAACAAAGTTAGTTCTGCACATAATAGATGTAACTGAATTGTAATTTGTCACAAAGCAATTTAGAGTCCTACAGACCTGACTATAAATCCTAGCTCAGCTACCTAGTGTATTACTCCATTTTTATACCACTATGAAGAAATACCCATGACTTGGTGATTTATAAAGAAAAAGAGGTTTAATGGACTCACAGTTCCACATGGCGGGAGAGGCCTCACAAACACGGTGGAAGGCGAAGGTGTTGCAAAGGCACATCTTGCATGGTGGGAAGCAAGACAGCGTGTGAGGGGAACTGCCCTTTATAAAACCATCAGATCTCATGAGACTTATTCACTATCCTAAGAATAACATAAAAAAAACCCACCCCATGACTCAGTTACCTCCCACTGGGTCCCTCCCATGACAAATCAGGATTATGGAAGCTACAATTCTAGATGAGATTTGGGTGGGGACACAGCTAAACCATATTAACTAGTAACTGTACAAACTTATGCTAGTAAATATTTCTCTCTGGGTCTCAGTTTCCTGTAAATTGGGTTTATAGTAATATCCCTCTTATAGCATTTTAACAGGAAATTTACTTGAGAGGCCATGAGTTACAAACTTTCACATTCAGTAGGAATCAATACATCAAAAATAGAAAAACAGATGGCAGTCCCCTTCTATTTCTTTCATTCTTCACTGATGAGTAGGTCACATACCCAGTGAGGTACATAAGACAGCTGGTCTGGAACAGGAGTGCTTGTGCTCTGTCCTGATAAAGATAGGTTTTATTGTGAGAACAAATCCTGGCTGTTCTGTAGCACAAACGCCAGACCATTACCCATAACACTGAGCCAAAGAACCTTGAACACTCAATACTAAGTGCCACCTTGGCTTCAGAAGCAGAGGAAGTGTTTTGCTTCCATAGTACATCCATGGCACACTTGGTCACATGCCAAGTGTTCTCCTTAAATTCCCCAAAACTCTAATGATCCCGAACATGAAAACATGTATTGTACCGCCAAAATCACTAATGACCAAAGGCAAACAAGAGGAAAATGAGAGCACTAAAGCAACCCAACCCAATCTTGGAGCCTGGCCAGATGTTAAAGAAGTGCCAAGTGCTTTCCACACAGGTCACACCTGCTTAGTTAGCAATAATAAAAGCTTTCAGAAGATCAGAGGGAAATTAAATAGTTACAGATAAATGATCTAACAATTTTGTCTCAGCCAGAGTAGGGACAGAATGCAATTTAATAACATGATCACAAGTGGAATTGCAGGTTAATGACCTTGCACTTTATAATTTAATGGGGCACACATAGTACCAGGCTGAAAGTAAATGGATTGTCAAATGCAAATGCATATACTGGCATTCTATAAATAAATTATTATAGCACTAATTGCAATTAAATTGCCATGGTTTAACATGGCCTAGTAATTAAGTCATAAGTGGCTTGCTGCCTGGTTCTTGCCTGAACTGGCAACGAAGACAATTATTTGACTCAGCTAAAGTAGTTCTAAATATACCCACAAACTTTTGTATGGCAGTGGAGGTCCAAAAGAATCCAAACCATACACTCAAAGGTTATTTCTCCTCTCCTAGCCTTTTTAAATGAATATGTACAAAATAAAACAATACCAAAGTAAACTGGGTTAACTTGAACTCTTCTTGTGTCTCAAGAAATACTGTGAATTCTGACTCAGTCTTCTCCAAAAATTTTTTTCCTTAAAGCTTAGGGCACCTCCTGGGTTAACTAGTTTCACTACCCATATATTCCCTGATACTGAAAAGAGAATGCCTTTGTCAGAAATACCACTCAGTTGGGAGTTTTGGTTATATATAAAACTTCCATGGGATCCCTTTGGGTCACCTGTCCCTGTGCTCCCGTGGCTCCTGTGTTTAACCATGTCAGAGTACTGTTTTCTCCACATTTCAATGATCTATTAATGAGTATATTCATCTATTTTTCTGAGGACAGGACTATGACCCTCTCTATATTTCTAGATCCTAAAATATACTATGTACTCAAATATATTGGTTGTTATGAAGGAGGAAAAAAGAAAGTAAATCTAATTCATGGCTCATCAGAACCACTAGAAGCCCATACATAATAATTAATTAAAACAATTCACACTCATTTTTAGTATCTGCCAACTGCAAGGGTTTTGAAGATATAAACATATATACATTATAATTCCTGCCCTCAAATTAAGTACAGTCCACTTACCAAAAAGAATACCCATATAAAGGTAAAATCACATTTTGCCAGACAGTGCTCTGAAAACAATATGAACTCTTCGATCCTCACAATGATGCTATTATTGCACTATTATTATCCCTACTTCATATATGAGGAAATGCACAGCAAGTTTGAGAAACTTTCTCAAGGCCTCTCTACTGGTAAATGAAACAGCCAGGCTTCTATCCCAGGCCAGCTGCCTCCTGAGCCTACACATTTTATTACCACAAGATTTAACTATAATAATACTCTATTTAAAGTATTAAATAGATTATTTAAAGGAAGAAAAGGTCAATGATCTTTAAAGCATTGGGGCAACTAACGACAATGTCAGAGCGGAAGTAGTGTCTCCAAGGGTGGGCAGAGTCAGATGGGGAAAGGAGTTGATGAGTAAGGAAAGTCAGAATGGAGCCAAAGGTGAACATGGTGTGGTCAGAGCAAAGGGCTCAGGTGAACCGCAATGAAAGATAAAGCCACAGTTAAACTATGGAGGACTTCACCATCTATGCTAAAGAAACCTTCAGATGTTCACGATATCTTATCTTTGCAGCCAGAAACCTTTGGTCATTTGGTCCATCTTTAAGCTAAATTTCTTGACTGAATGCCCACTGGAGCAATAACATTTTCTTCTCCCCAACTTTGTCATGTGGTCACTCAAATAAGGTTAAAGAAGAAGGCAGATCAACTCTACTCCTCCCTTTTCCTGTCTTGTCACACGCAGTACGTCTACAAAGGGTGAGGACAGGTATATTCCATCAAAAAAGGGTAGATCATAGAAGCTCCTTCTTTTCACCTTTGCATACATTTTGCATTTGCTAGTGCTTGATATGTCAGTGCTATCTTCTTTGAGGCAACAGGTTTTGGATAAACCAGGAAGGAAAATGCTTGGGCGTTTGTCTCATATTATCAGTGTCCTCCCAAATCTATTCTGGCACATGATGAATATTAGGAACAAAAGCTCTTTCATGCATGACTATTTTAACTGACAAGGTTTTTTAATAAATTAGGGTAATGAGAGATGGGGATGTTTTTGAAATTCATCAGCTATAAATGATGTCTTGTGTTAAGAACACACAATAGCCACCTCTTACCTGGTATCAGTCACATTGATGTCTCTATAAGGACTGGATTTCTGGGTTAGTCTATAATCAAATTTCATCTTGCTGATCAAAGCTACAATCAACTAAAATCAAATTCTTGTGCTTAGTCTTGACTCATTGAGGAGGGCAGATTCCCACAAGGTAGACCTGACCTTCATAAAGCCCCTGGGAAAATTGGAAACCCTTAAGACCAATTTATTTGGAAAAAACACAAGCAGAAAAAGAGCCCAGCAGAGCTGTCCAAAAGATGCTGGCTAAGTAGGAGTCCTAAATATATGAACAGTCTAAGTGTTTTAGATAAATACTATTATCAATTAGGCTATGGGTCAATAGGCTAAATGTAACAGCAAAGGCATTATAAGTCCAATTTGGGTGCTCTACTGCAAAAGTCAGATGTTTCAGATGTTTAAAAGCTGGGGCTGAAACTGCTTTTACAAAAAAAACAGGTACAGTGTTAGGCACAGTGTTACATACTGCATGCCACTTAATTCTTACTACAACGTTGGGAGGTGATTACTATTACATTTTCATATTTCTAGATAGGGAAACTAAGCCGCCAAATGATGAAATAATTTGCCCATATGGCAGGTAATAGAATTTGCCAGAGTTAGTACAATGTATCTCTAAATTCTGTGGTCTTAAGCGCCACACGGTAGCTAGTTCACCAATCTACCAACATTCATCAATGCAGAACAGGGGTGCATCTTCCAGATGACCCCGTAGTTTTATGGAAGGTCCTCTCCATCATTTACACATTTGGAAAGATCTAAATTCATCTGCCCAACTATTGCCATAGGCTCAAGATTATACTGATTTAGCCTTGCTGGATTTTCTTTACATTAAATTATTTTGTGTTTAAAGAGAGTTCAGAGAAGAGTAGAGATTGACTCTTGCAATAATCAGCAGAATTAAAAAGAATTGTTGGATTAGTCTCAGATAGCAGTTGGATTCTAAGTAACATATGTAAGAGAAAACAGCATACGAGCAAGGAACAGTCTATGCTCACTGTATAAATGAGGTCTTAAAGCAAAGCAACCTGGTTTATTTGTACTGTTGTTTTTCAGAAAAGAACTGTTCAGAAAAATGGTCTCATTTGATAAAAGGGAGAAGTTTTTCTTATTTGTTCATTCATTTATGTAGGTACATATGCATGTTATGCATACATGTATATGTGTGTGTATATATGTGTATGTGTGTATGTGTGTGTATATACATATTATTTTCCCCTATGTTACAGACACTTTCAGTGACCAAGAAGAACAGCTATCTTCCTCTTTCTTGTCATCTTCCCCCTCCCCACTGTCATATACATTTGATACTTTAAGAGGAATTTGTTCTTTATTAGCTTATTTTTTTCCTCTCAACAACCATATAGAAAAGGTAGGCTGATTAGGACCAAGAAGGTCCTAATGTTTCCCTTAGCTTGAGGAAACTTTCAACAGGTCTCCTCCTAACTATCGGCCTCTGACCTACATTTCCCTTGAGCGTTCACTTTTAAAAACTTGGTATTGTTAATTCTTTCTGCCACTTTGAGTTGGAAGTCTTCTCCTGTGTCTTGCTGGTTTTACAGCCCAGGGATGTCATTCTCAAGGAACTAAAAGCCATCCTTTTGAAATGTACTCATCAAAGATGATAGTGCCACTAGATCACATCTCTATGGAAGTGTCGGGGACTAACTTTGATAAGAGCCAATTAGAAAACACAAATGGCCTGATCTTTCTTAAATTTATTTTATTTTATAAAGTTGATTTGTTATACTTTAAGTTCTGGGGCACATGTGTAGAACATGCAGGTTTGTTACACAGGTATACACATGCCTTGGTGGCCTGATTGTATTGAATAATCTGCCCACTACCATCCCTCAGTGTTCTTCCATTAACTCACCCAAGCACTTAAAAATCCTCCTGCCCTTGTTTCATCAGAATTGACTTCAATACCTCTCCCCTGTGGCAATAGTCTTGAATGAAGTTTCCTTTGCCTGTTTAACTCTATTCAGTAAAAATTTTCTTTGGTGGTTATTGTCACTACTGTTCCGTAGATGTGGAAACAGATTCTAAGAAGGTCAAGAATTTGCCCAAGGACGTAGAACTGGCAATCAGCAGAGACAGATCCAGAATTTGTTTCTTTTGTTCGCAATGCTCTTTCTGCTGTCTCTAAGGGAAGTGGTGCAAATGGAGAAGAGACCTCAGAAGTCAGGTGTTTCAGATGTTTAAAAGCTGAGGATGAAACTGCTTCTAACCTCCAAACTGTCCTTGTTCGTGTTTGGGCCTTGACCCTATTAGCTTTGGGAGGAAATTGAATTATAATTTAACTTTGAAACAAAGACAATAACAGCCTTTTCCCAAAACACACCCCCATGCTAGCCTGGAGACTGGATTGCCTTTTCAGGACTAAAAAATTAGTCACGATACGAGAAATTGTGGTTTAGGAGTCACTGTTGTAAAACGTGAGATCAGTGCTTAAGATATTTTGCAGACCCTGCATTCTGACGCACCATCCAGATGGATAAACGGGCTCCAGTGGTCTTGTGGCCCCCACCCAGGAACTGACAGCACAACAGGACAGCTTTAACTCCCTGTAATTTCATCTTTGACATGACCAATCGGAATCCCTACTCTCCCACCCGCTACTCACCAAATTCTTCTTAAAAACATCATCCTCAAATTTTCAGGGAGACTGGTTTAAATAATACTAAAACTCCTGTCTTGGGTACAGTTGGCCCTATGTGAATTCATTCTTTCTCAGTTGCAATTTCCCTGTCTTGATAAATCAGCTCTGTCTAGACAGTGGCCAAGGAGAACCTGCTGGGCAGTAACGGGAATGTTGATCCTTTCTGCCTGGGTCACTCCTGCTTACACCCACATCTTGTGAATTAGAATCAAAGGAGTGTATGTCTGTGTGTGTGTGTGTGTGTGTGTGTGTGTGTGTGTGTGTGTCCATGCACCTGTTTAAATGCACAAACAATATAGATTTTATCTTGTTTTGCTTAAGTGGGTATGGAGGAAGTAAGGTAATCCTAAAGTCCTCTTCTAAGACACAGGTAATGGCTAAATGTGGAATAGGGGCAGACCAAGTTTGCTCATGTGGAACATGGACTAAAGCCCTTCTTATATTCCTTCTTTTACCTATTTCAGTGACTAGGGAACAGAGTGCTCTGAATATTTTGCAGATCATCCTGTTGGGAAGGTGAGGAACTGAGTAAAGGTGAAACGATGAAGGATGAACAGACTCACAGTCTGTTAGGCAATAATGACCATATTGTTTCAAAGCCTTCTATAACAAAGGCTTCGTGTGTGGGCTATGCAACTACTCATTTCTCACCATTTGGTGATCCATTAAGGAGCGGAGGAAGTAAAGAGTGTAGCAGTGTATTTAGGGACAACTTTAGAATTACATTAAGCAACTGATCACAGGAACAGACCAATGAACCATAAAATCACGTCTTGCCTCTAATAATTCTAATTGCTTCAGAAAGAGCGGTTTAGGATAATGACAGTGAGTCATGATTGCCAGGTAGTATCAATATTTGGGGTATGAAGTTCAGAATAACAACTTTCAATATCCTTATTCTCAGAATGTGAATCTAAAATTAAGTAGAATAAATTGATGTTATTGTAACTCGACTTGGATAGTGCTGATAGCTAAAGCATGGTCAAGAGAAACAATAGAGAGATGCAAATCAAAACCACATTGAGATATCATCTCACGCCAGTTAGAATGGCGTTCATTAAAAAATCTGGAGTCAACAGATGCTGGAGAGGATGCGGAGAAATAGGAACACTCTTACACTGCTGGTGGGAATGTAAATT
>CM052660.1:23531687-23554278 GCA_028533165.1 Leontopithecus rosalia | reverse complement strand
TAAGTCCTCCCATTAAAACTTATGTTTTGAATAAAGAGACACATCGTAGACACAGTTTCATCATGCACACACAGAAAACTCAATCAGTGGTAGACATTAACTGTTCACTGTTTTGAGTAAAGGCCCGAAATTTACCACACCTAAGTTTATATTCCATCTTGGTCACTGTGTTTTCAGGGTTAAATATCCAATCTCTCTGCAATTTTATCTCCTTTTCTATAGAAAAAAGATAATGATATTAGCTACCATATACAGCTTTGTGACAATTAGATATGACAGCGAAAACATATAAGACAGCATCTAAGATATAGTTAATGATCAGTAAATGTTATAAATAAATGTTATCCATCATGGTTATTATTTGCAAATAAAGATAAGATAAAAGGCAAGGCAGGGAATGCCTAGGTGAGGCACAGGGTGTGTACTGGAAGCAGCATCTTTCTTAAGAAAGTATTATGCCAGAGCCAAGAGGATGACCTGAAATTTGTCCATCTAGTCAGGGCTAGTCAAGGAATACTTTCTCTTGAAGTTTAAGGTGTGTGCAACCAAAGGCAACAGATGAAAGGAGAGACTTCAAGCAAATGGTGAAAATTAGAACTTGGAGTTAATTCTTAGCTAACATGCATATAACTTAGATGAGTTTTTATAGACTAGGCTGATGCAAAAGCAATTGTGGTTTTTGTCATTCCTTTTATGGCATAAACTGCAATTACTTTTGCAGCAACCTAATAGTTCCTTCAGTCATTTGGCTTCGGTGATGGTAGCAGAATAGACACAAAAAATATAAAGAGCCCACTATTATTTATTTTTATTTTTGGAATTCTGACCTCTTTATCCTCTTCCTCTTGCTGCTGGGTCCATTTATTATCATAACAACCTCTTTCTTGGAAAAAGACTATGACTATTATGCCCCCCGCTGTACTTTGAGTCTATTAGCGGCCCTTACCAAGTTGTTGACTTCTGAAGACAAGCACAATTTGGTGCCAGAGTAGTTGGAACACATTTGAGATAAACTTTGGTACCAACTATTCATGAACCTACCGGGGGCTCCTCCCACTCACAGCTCCTACAGAGTGATTATTTCAACACATCACCCAGTCAACTCACTCTGAATACCTTAATTGGCTTAGAGATGGACATCTAACTACAGGTTGACCATCCATAAACTGTCTTAGAAAGAAAAGCAATGGCAAAAAGACTCCTATTTTGGGAATATGAACCAGAAGACACAGATGGCAATCTCAGATGTTGGTGTTTCAAAGTCATGTAATGTTGAAGCTGAGGCTGCCGTTTCTAGCCTAGATGCAAATACAGTTATAAAGGAGTATAATCTAGGAAAAAAGGGGAGGAAGAGAAAACGGAGAAGAAAGAGTACATGTGCAGAGAGTTAACCCAGAGAAGACATGGAAGGGTGAAAAGAAGAGAGCACCGTGGAGCAGAACTTTCCTTCTAGATATTTGATTCTCAATCTTTTTGAGCTGTTTGAGAGTGTCCTGCAAACTCTCTGTGGCTGTACAATGATCCTTCCCACTGCCCCTTTTAGTTGCACCTGTTTGCCTTCCTTGCCATAAAAATAGACCTAACTAGGAGAGAAACCTTATGGTCACTCTGCAAGCAAAGAGATGGAGAAACCAACTGAATACAAACTTGTCTTCTTCTAAATTTGCATGTCCACACTGCCCAATGTTATGAGAATGACTCAGAAAACTATAAGCAAAAGCATCCATAATAACTGGAAGGGTCACGGGAAAGCCATTTTGAATGTAGTCCAGCTCAGGGAAGACAGTGCCTATTCCTAGGTAGGTATAGCACTAATGTAGCAGAAGCCTCCTGGCTCAAGAGAAATAAGCAGAGATTGCACAGCCCTGTAGACCAAGGTTCAAATCTGGCTCCTCCATGTACTGACAGTGTTATTGTCAGAGAGCTGGTTTACTTCTCAGAGACTCAGTTTCTGCATCTGTGAAATTAAGATAGTGACTTCTAAGTTACATAGCTTTGGGATAGACCTAATATGATAGTATCCATGCAGCTTCCAAAACAATTTCTGTCATGAATTTGAAAAACAAATAGCCTTTTTTTCTTACTGGACAATTTGTAAAGCTGAGTGTAGACTGGATTTTAGCCCCAATTTACTCCTTCTGCTCTGTGCTCTTCAATAATGGTGCATGGTGACTCTCAGTATGAGATACGAGGTAAGTGGTGATTATCATCATGTTTTGTGGGTGATTTATATCAGAAAACAACATAGATTCATTTAAGGAAGTTGAAGCTAATGTTTTCCCTCAGAGTAGGTTACAGAACTGGTAGAGTAGCTAGGATAAAAATTTTAAAAAGAAGAATCACAAAGTGTTTCAGCTAGTTAGGAAAATCAATACGGATCAGTGAGCTGTCAAAAGAATGAATTACTTCTCATTGGTTATAATGGAAATTGGTTTGCACTTACCTATTTCAGAGTAATTTTTTAACCTGATGTTTCTGACCAAATGCCACCCTAAGCACCAAATTAGAAGCAAATTGACGAGGAAAGAAAACATATCTTAGACTTCCAGAAGATAGGCTACCCACCAAGAAACAGTTGATCTCACAAATGCAGAGTAAATAATTCAAAATGACATTAAATGAGGAAAAAGTCTTGTCTAATTTTATGAACATGCTAGATACGTTTTGCTGACAGATTTATGGGTTATAACTGTCTAGAGTTCTTCTGTTTAAATGTTCACTTGTTTCCTTCAAAGACAAGAAAATCAGTTAACCTTAAGGCCCTTTGGATGATCTTTCTCCAGAACTTAATGGACTTGAAATCTGTCTGAGAGGAATTCATTCAGTCGGACTCAATGCTACAGATGGTAACTATCTGAAGCCCTGAGTTGTAGAAATTCTGAAAAGTGACACAGACCTCCCCAAATGGTACTGCACCGGGAGGTTACAAATAAGTAATGCATTCCAAATTAAAGATAGGATGGAAGCATTATTTGTGATCCCTTATCTTCTTAGAGAGATCTGCCTTATAAAATTGCTGAGTGACTCAAACCCCAGGACACTGACAAGTGCTTAATCCCTCTGTGTTCTTTCTATACCATTCAGGAAATGTGGAAATAAAAGAACTCAGAACCATGTAATTCTTATCCTCAAAGCAAGGGGACAAGAGAGATAAAAGAGCACCTTAAGTAAACACTGAAAATTCATTTAAAAGTATCACCTAAAAGACGAGCCAGAAAAAATGTTTTTATTTCCAGGTTTGGCAGATGTTAAAAAGTTTCACAAGTTCAGAAAAAGCTTCAATTTAGTATTGAGACTCATGAAAAAGGCAATAATATTTAATATTCCACTACTGCATTATCTTGCTTTTATTTATTCTACCCATATACTTTATCCCAACCTCTGTAAGTGTTTAAGCACAATTAAAGAAAAAAGGAGTATGATTTCTGTGAGACAGGTCTGAAAAAGGCTAGCAAATGTCCTAAAGTACATTAAGTTCTTAGTAAAATGGCCTTTCCTTCTTCCTCACATAGGGCATCTTGATTCTCTCTTAGGAGTTCCTAGTAAGTCTGGTAGAAGGGAGGTGACTAATCCTTCCCCCCAAAAAAGCTAGTCTTGAAGAGTCTCCGAGTCTCTGATAGAAGGCTGTTCGCTCAATAAGAGTGAATGGCACATCCAATACTCAAAAACACTCAACTCATATGGGAGGGTAGTGAGGGGATATGCCTACTAATCCTCCATTGGGATCAGTCTCGGGTACCTACAGCCAAGAACTACGCATGTCCCCCACCAGGTAAAAGGAAGTGAGTGATCATCTGGAGTTCTAAGAACTAAACAGATGTGATTCCGAATCCTATGGGACACAGTATAATTTTCTCTGACCCATAGCATGTTATTCAAGTAGGGTGAAAATTTCTGCTATGTAAGAGTAAATGATAATATGAGAAGATACTAACGTAGTGCCTGGCACTTGGTACATATTAAATGGGTAAACAATAAGTTAGTAACATCTCCATGTGAATCAGGATACTAGAGATGAGAAGAGAGTTCTGGGGAATGTGGAACCCTGACTGACGATGGAGAAGACTGAGTATATTAAGAAGGGGTAGGACTTCCAAACACAAATTTTGCTAAATTTGCAAAATTCTACAAATCGTAAAAAGTATCATATTTCTTAAGAAGAAATAGACATCTTTATATTACCATTATCTGATTCTCTCAAATGTGGGCTAAAATAAAAATAGTCCACTGGACTGCTGTTAGAATACTGGGCACCAGAAGCTGTATGGTAACTCAAAATTTCAAATTCAACAGAAAAACATACAAATGTTCCAGACATCTTTTTTGTTCCAGACAGGGTTCTGCTCTTTTACCCAGGCTGGAGTGCAGTGGTGTGATCACCACTCACGGCAGTCTCAACTTCCTGGGTGCAAGTGATTCTGCCACCTCAGCATCCCAAGTAGCTGGGACCACAGATGTGCACCACCAAGCTCAACTCCATTTTAAAAAATTTGCATAGATGGGTCTTTCTATGTTGCCCAGGCTGGTTTCAAATTCTTAGGCTCAAACAGTTTTACTCCCTCAGGCTCCCAAAATCAGACATCATTCTTGATGGGAAAAAATGAAAAAAAAAAAAAAAAAAACAGAAAGAGAGAAATGGGAAGAAGAAAATAGCATCCAGTCCTGAGAGCAATTCTCTGACTTTTAGCTCTTAGCATCAAAGTAATCCGAGTTCACTGAGGCTTTGTAAACAGACCATGTATGTTTCTGTTTTCAAATACCTGTACACTTTCCTCCAGACTATAAGACTCAAGAGATTTTAGGAACACAAAAGAAGAGATTGGGGCCAATCTTACATAATACGTAGTCACAAGGCCTGAGTTTGAATACCAGGTTGAACTCTGATTAGCACGTGACTTGTGAAGACACTCAGCCCTCTAAGCCATAGATACCTTCTTTATAAGGAGGACAAATACTAGGACCCACCTCATAGGGCTGAGGTGAGGGTTCTAATGGGATGGTGCATATTCAATTCTATGCCAAAGGCTGTTCATGATTAGTACCTGTATTTGTGTTTTTTATTATTACTTCTATTTGGAGTTTCTGGATAATCTTATCACCTAGTTTGGTTATAAATGTGATCCATAGGTTTGAGTTTTTCTATCTAGATTTTCTGGCTAATTTTACGTGGAGATTCAATAAGATAAAAAATGTCCCTGCCACATTTCTAGAATCTTTGCTACTCATTTTGAAATCCCCACCCAAACTCTTTCAAACAAGGCTTTAAGAAACTATTTTAGAATATTTTTTGATTTATAAAAAATGTGTAAAGATATTACAGAGAGGTCTCATATAAGCCTTTTAAAAACTGGTCCTGAGTCTTCAAGCTGATGAGTTTGTACAACTGTAGACAAGATGCCTAATTGTATACCAGCCACGTGACTGGGCTTTTCATCCTGCTAGCCCATGCTCCCTTGCCCTCTTGCTCTCTCTCTGATGAAGCAAGTTGCCATGTTGCAAAGTGCTCTATGGAGAGATCCACAAGTCCTCTTGCCAACAGCTCCTGAGAAATCAAATCCCATCAACAGCTATGCAAGTAAGCAAGGAATTGCTTTCCACATAGTCAAGCCATCAATTTACAGTGACTTTATGAGAGATCCAGAGCTGGAGGACCCAGCTAAGCCATGCCTACAAAGCCCAAATACCTGCCTACATTCCTCCAGATTGAGAGACTAGAGATTTTATTTTAGGAACACAATAGTGAGACTGTGACTAAATGTATACACTTTAGAGTCACATTGCCAGAGTTTGAACTCTGACTAGCACTGTGACTTGCGGAGACACTCAATCCTCTAAGCCCTTGGTTCCTTCTGTACAAGAAGGACAAATAATAATGAACACCACAGGACTAACATGAGGATTTTAATGGAATGGTGTATATTCAGTGCATATTCAATTATATGCCAAGGGCTGTTCATGAATAGTACCTGTATTTTGTGTTTGTAATAAGGGTACCTAATGTACCTTATTAGAAACTGTGAGATGATCAATGTCATTTTAAACCTCTACATTTTGGATTAATTCATAATGTAGCAATAAATACCTACTACAGGGAGCCAGACACTTGCTAACAGCTGGAAATATGGTAGTAATAATCCAGGTCTGTACCCTGCCTTCGGGGCTTACAGTATGGTGACTCTGAAAGTCCATGGCCCGGTGCTCCCCAGTTCTCCTTCACTACCAAAGCCCTGAACCACCCTACATCACAAAGGGGCCAAATGGGAAGGTGGAGCATTTTTCTAATCAGAGTATCATTTTTCAAATTGATGGAAGAAAAGTTTCTACATGCACTCAATGCCTGTTTGACATACCCCTCCTGGGTGATATTCATAGAAACTTGAAGGAATTCCTGTTAATACCCAGATTTGAAATCTCAGAGCCAAGTGCTGTAGCCTTGGGGCCTGATTTGCATCCATGAACATTCAACAGCACAAGAGTCCTTTGCTTGGGATTTCTGTCCCATGATGGGTGTCACTGATAAGTGTGCTGCTGTGCATTTTCTCTTCCTGAACTGAATGTTCAACTCAGGAAATGCAATCTGAGGTACAGAGCAGAAGATAACTCCCTTTTCTATTTCCTTTCTACAGTGAAAACTCACTCTGGCTTCAGCATCTCTTGAAATGTTTTCACTACTGTACAAATTCTGGGAAAGGTGATGTGATTTTTTTTTTACCGCTTTTTCCAACCCTAAGGTTTGAGACATAGTGAGTAAACCATTTAATGGCAGTCAAGTCTTCTACTAATATACTACTTAGACTCAAACAAACACATAAGTAAATGAATAAAATTAAGCAATCACTACCATGTATGATGATCTTCAATACATAGGCAAATAGCTCATTTCCAGAAATTTAAGAGACATGTAGTGGAATATTTGATATTTTCAAATAATACTATCTTCATGTGATTGGCACTTATCATGTCAATGAGAAGCCTTTAGAATAGACTCAGAAGAATTTCAGGGACTTACTTTGTCTTTTGTTAAGAAAGACACCTCTCATTTTCTCTAAAAGAACAGCAGGGGAAATGGGCCTTGAGTCCTTTTGGAATCACCACCACTATGCATGTTTTTACTATCTATCTTTATGTCCTTCATGGATTCTTTTGATGGGGCCAATATGATCTTGAGAGGGTACTGAGTGCCTCCTTGGAGAAAGTAGTAAGACTTATGGCCCAGGTGGACTTGGTGCTGGCTAACCGCCATCAGCAGGAGCTGATGCAGCACCTCCTCCCAGATCCTTGGTCTTAGAGTGTCACTGGGCCACTGAGGCAGCAGGCTGAGGTCAGTTGGGTTCATTGGGCATAATGTCTCGACTTTTTCAAATAATTGAACTAGATTTACAGGTAGTAGTGCATTGCTTTAAAAATGTCAGAGTACCTTTAAAAAGATAGTATACCACTGGGTAAAAAGCAGAATCACTGCTGTCAAACTAGATGAGTAAAGACTCAATCCAAAATTGGTCTATACAAAGGGAAGGCAACCAGCATTCACAGAGTACCCACTGTTGACAAATGCTACCTTAAATTCAGCCAACTGCCTCAGAAGATATTTTTCCTTATTCCCATTTCACAGTCTACAAAACTGAGACTGAGGGGTTAGGTGAGTTGCTGAGTTTATAGGGTCTGTGTGTTGAAGATATTGAACTCAAAGGCAGCTATGCTTTTCATGTCTGGGTTCCTTTTATCCTACTGTGGTGAAACAAGAGATGTGCACCTCGGCCTTGGCTCTGCTTCTAAACAGCCAATGGCATAAACTTGTAGGCTGTACAATCTCTGCCACTGCATTCTTTTGTAAGGAAATGAGTTGTTTAGATTAGGTAAATTCTGGGTCTCTTAAAGTAATAAAGTCCTTATCCTGTGACCTCAAAGGTCAGTGTGGTAGGTGTTCAACAGAGGAGTAGAAATTAGATCTGAAAGTTAGGCAGATTGAAATAATTCCACTGAGAGAATAATTCTACTTTTCTTTAGAAGAGTGATTAACTCCAAAGAGAACAATGGCGAGGCTCAAAGATGCCTGCCCTAAGGCTAAACTGGCTTAGATTTGGCTATAGACATCAAAGAACAGGATGTGCTGTTTCAAGTATGTGTGCCGTGTGCTGGGGCTGGAGTCTCTTCAGATACCCTGTGACTGACAGGCCCTTCCCTGAAGGAGACTGAAATGACACTAGAGTTCTGTCTCAGAGCCATGATTAGCAATACCATCCCTGACTGGCTTAGACAAGCAATGCTAAAATTGCTAGTCCTCAATTTCTTCAACCTTAAATCAGCATGGTACCTACGTTTTCATTTAGACCACATGAAATGATGAAAATCAGATGTAAAAATGTTTCAAGAAGATAAAATGATCTGAAACATGACTACAACTTTAAGAGAAAGTATTTACACTATAAGAAATTAAGTAGAAATTACATATAATTTATTTTGATAATGTATGCCTTTTCACGTTACTGTTCTGTGTAATTTTTAATGCAAAAACAAACACTCTAACACACACCAGAGAACAAATTTTATACGTATGTGTGTGTGTGTTTCACAATTTATATATATATATAATTTGTTCTCTGGTGTGTGTTAGTGTGTTTGTATATACATACACACATATATATGTGTGTACATAAATACAACATACACACACACACACATATGGTGTTTTCTTTTTCAAATTTTGGCATAACATACCTGATATGCTTAGGCTTTGTGCCCCCACCCAAGTCTTGTCTTGAATTGTAATCTCCAGATGTTGAGGGAAGGACCTGTTGGGAGGAAGTGTTTGGATTATGGGGGTCATTTCCCCCACGTTGTTCTCATGATACTGTGTGAATTCTCGCGAGATCTGATGGTTTTATAAATGGTAGTTTTTCCTCATCCTTGCTCACTTCTCTCCTGCCACCTTGTGAAGAAGGTTTCTGCTTCCCCTTCCACAATGACTGTTAGTTTCCTGAGGCCTCCACAGCCCTGAGGAACTGTCAATTAAACCTCTTTCCTTTATAATTTACCCAGTCTCAGGTAGTATCTTCATAGCAGTGTGAAAATGGACTAATACAATATCTGAGTTAAATCATCTAGTAAACCTACTTTAAAAATCAGATTTCCAGGCACCACTCAGAGTTATTGAAATTAAGTCAGAATTTCACGGTGAAGAGTTTATAGGAAACTGCTTTTCCAGCTCATTTCCCAAGTATGGGGTCTCCAGACTATGTTGTGAGAAAATTCAATATCTCTGATTATACATATTGAAATACTCAGGCGTAACTTTCCATTGTTGGTGTTTCGACTTAACTTGATCCCTTAGGTAAACTCTGAGACCTGTCCTGTGAGAATTCAAAGATGTTTCCTTTGTGCTAGAATACAGGTTTATTGCTAGCAGTTGGCATTTCTGTAGCTTTCAGAAAGTTTGGGTAGGGAGATATAGCGGAAAACAGGAATTGAATCCAGAATTTGTATGGGTTCTTTTTTTCCCTCTGGTTCTCATTAAGGGTAAAGCTATTTCTTCATCTGAGAATGACAACTAAACATGACTCATAAAACATTTGAATAGCACAAACTCAAATTGACTCAGTTTCCCTCCTCATTTCTACATTGATATCTAACAAGTAAAATGCCCCCTTCCACCTTCTGCTGAAATTTGAGGGTGGGTCATACTTTGGTAGACAATATCATTAAGTGTCAGAATCTAGCTCTGCAAGGGATTTAAGGAGTTGTGAAATCTAACCCTCATGCTTGACATAGTGCATGTGCTTGTATAGAGGAATGGTGGCAATCTGAACTCTGTTAGTAAATGACCTTATTTTATCTCCTTAAACTTCATTTTCTCACCTATAAAAGTGGGTAATGGTATCTACCCAATAGAGGTTGTTAATATAAATTAAGGTGGGTTAGTGTCAAGGGAACATCTTCTTTCATCAGTGAGGCAAAGAATAATCTGAATGCATCTGATAAAAGTTTCCAGTATTTTTCCCCACACATTTATGAGGCTTAACTAAGAGTAGGCATGAGAAGGGTATTCCTTTCATGCATACCAGGAGCAAGAGTCCAGCAAAGTTAATCCAGGAGCTCCAACACATGGCCCAGTGAAGGCTTCCTCATCACTCTGCATCTGCAGAACCAAGACTGCCTCAGGAGGTGAGAACCACTCATTTGGTTTGTAATCCTTTCCAGTACACCTGACCTTCCCTAGAAGCAATATGGAAAATGAAACATTTAAGAACAAGAACTCTGGAATCAGAATTGCTGAGACTGATTCCCAGCTAGACCAGTCATTTTCTCCTCTGAAAAACAGACAAAATTACAGCAAATGCTTGATAGAGTTTTTATAAATTGCAATTTCAGTGATTTTGATAAGAAAAGTGCTGGACAACCTTTATTATTTGTTTAATGTAGTTGCCTTAAAGGGAGATGGTGACACTTCCATGAGTTTTATGAAGTGTACCTTTTTTATTCTAGGACTAGCCACCTTAAATGAAGGCTTAAATCACTGAGTGATGGCTCTCTCTACTGACAATAGATATTGTCCCTATATGAATAAGTAGTTTTTTCTTTTGAAATATACATCCAATAAAGCATAGTCACTGATATGACAAGTTCCCCTAATGAAATCGGGTACTAAATGAATGAATCAAGACTTACATATGTAGTGCGTGAAATTTGTACCAACCTTTGCATTCAGGTGTATGCTAATCCAGAAAAAAATGTTTCCTTAACAGTAACCCATTTTAATTTGTATTAGCAACCTCTATTGGGTAGATCCCATCACCCACTTTTATAGGTGAGAAAATGAAGCTTATGGAGATAAAATAAGGTCATTTACTAACAGAGTTGACATCGCCACCATTCTTCTATATAAGCACATGCTCTTATACATGAAGGTTCGATTTCACAAATCCTCAAATCCCTTTCAGAGCTAAATGCTGACACTTAGTGATACTGTGAACCAAAGTATGACCCATCCCCATATCGTATCAATTTTATACATTAAGTTTCTGATATAAAATGATTGTTTTAGGGTCCTAGTCTACAAACATTAGCCTGGTTTTAGGGTACCACCCAGCTATCTTTACCTTCACTTCTCTTCAAACTTTCACATATTTCAATAGTTGTTGAGCACTTACTCTCTTTTTCAAGGCCTTAATGATGCTCAAGAATGAATTAGATTTCTGTATACACTGACTTGAAAGAACCACAATCTGGTCCCACAGTCGTTGTCTTCTGATGAAATTTTAACTATCAAAATGCTACCGTGAAATTGGAACATCATATTATTTAATAAGTTATTTCTTTTTCTATTTCTTCCTTACTTTTGACCTTGAATACAAAGACTGACATATTTTGTGAATTTCAGGAAGAAATATAATCCTCAGAGAACAGAACTTTTGCCACAATAACAGTCAATTTAGAAATTTTCCTTCACTATCTTCCATTGCCTTCTGATCTTTGATGATGGGCTATTTGATTGAATGTCTTTTTCTGATAGATTTCCTCACCCATACCCATAAAACAAAGCACTTATACCCAATGACATTCCATGATATACTTCACCATAAAAAAGGAAAAAATAAAATGTTCTTCATATCATAGAGGGGTTTTCATTTATTGTTATTTTAGATATGCAGGTCTGTCAGTTCTCACTTATCCAATCAGTTCCAGATCATTACTAAACATTACTAGAACAATGACTATAAAACACAACAGAAATAAGCTTGGCAAGGGTAGGAAAAGATACGATTATTTGTACTTACTTGTAATATATCATTCTAACATGTCGTATTTTTCTCTTCCTCAACCAATGAAAGTTGATACATATTCAATATAAATTTTATTTTATTTTTAACCTTCTTACTTCCTTTTAAATTGCTCATCTGGATTCCAGTGACAGCCACGACAAAGCAACAGATAGCAGATGTAACAGCTTTCTTTAAATAACTGCAAAACCAGACCAACTACAAAGCAACTGTTTTTAGATGTTGAATAAGATAAAGCACAGGACTCTGATCCACGAGCAAAGGAAACAAGTGAGTTGACCTCTATATTTTCCATGACTTAAGACACTTAGCATACACAGAGAAGTGAATGCCAAATATAGAGCTTCCCTTCATTCATTTTGGTCTCAATGAAGGGAAGAAGCAGCAATGATGTATGGAGTTGCTGAGGCTATTTGCATTTTGAGGGCAATATTACACAGACAAGGAACCTTAATAGCCAAGGACCTTGAGAAACTTAAATAAGACTTCCCTTAAGACTTTGACCTAGTAATTAGCTGCATATGTGCAAATGAGAACCAGCTACTGTGGCTGAGAGACAGTACAGACTTGAGAGATATTGGCATTCAGAGTAGATCAATTTCACTTCCCATCCCAGTCAATATGTTAAAAATCTAAAAAGCCAGACCTTAAAGAGTAGGGCTACTTTAGCTCTAGGTTAAATACTATTTAGCTCCAACACAATAGAGCCTAAGACTAAGCTTAGATAGGGCAAGCTGATCTGTCAAAATTTATCTGCAAGAAAAAATACTTCTTAAATGAAGACAGCAAGCAGACTCTCAGCAACATAACATCCACAATTTCCAACATACATTAAAAATAAGAAAAGCAATCAAGTGTGACACATAAACCAAGAGAAATGACAATCAGGATAAAAAGGCTCAAAGATGATCTAGACATTGGAACGAGCAGACAAGAAGTTTAAAATAGCTATCTCTAATATGTTCAAATAGTTAAAGGAAAATAAGATCATTATGTGTAATCATATGTGAAAACTCGGGAAAGAAATTGAAACTATTAGAGAAACCAATGACTACATACTGAGATATCTGAGATGATATATTTATTTTCTGGCATTTGAGTGTAGTGTTCTGTAAACATTAATTAGTTAAAAGTGGTTGACAGTATCGCTCAGATTATCTATGTCTTATTTTTTTTTTCTTTTTGGTCTAGTTATGTATATAAATAAAAGTGAGATAAAATTTTCATTTGTGATTGTAAATGTTTATTTTTCCTTTAAATCTGTCAGCTTTTGCCTAATATAATTTTGTTTTAAGCACATGTACATTTATTATTTCATTCCTAATTCATACTTTGACATTATAAAATATCCCTTTTATCTCTGCTTGTACTCTTTGTTTTGAAGCCTATTTTATTTGCTATTAACACAGACTCTTCAGATGTATCTTGTTTATCGTTTACATGGTGATAACGTTCTATTTTTAGCCTATTTGCGTCTGAATATTTAAAGATATTCCTAATAGACAACACAGAGTTGGTTATTACTTTTCTATCATTCTAATAATCTCTGAGATATTTATGGATTGCATGTGCTACTCCATATAATGCAATTTTTTATTGTGTTGAATGTATGAATGCTGCTTTGATTTACTGTTTTCTTGTCACCTTTATTGTTTCTTATCTTTCCTTATTATTCCTTTCTTACCTCTTTTGTGTTAGTTGAAGAAATGTTAGAATTTCATTTTATTTTATTTGATGATTTTTATTCATGCTCATTTGTAATCTTTTTTAAAATAATTTTTTCTGGGACAAACAAGAAGTATGTTTAGGTCTTCACAGATTTTTGAGTCACTATTGTACCACCTCTGGTGAAATGTAGACACTGCAAACACATACATCCTTTAACATCCCATCTTTCCCATGTGACAGATGTGATAAACATCCAAGTCAGTATTATAACATGTTGAACATCCTATACATTCTACAATAACAAGAGTAAATATATTCTATTTACCATATCTAACTGTCGGCATTATTTTCTGAAGAACTGAGTCATCCTTTGGTGTTGTGACCCTTGTTCCTTAGTAACTAAACTGTACTTTACTGTACTGCAGATACGATGGTCTAAGAGTGGGAGAAACAACCCAAAGTGGTTTATTCTTTCACAGCACTATGACCAACGCAGAAGACTTCTGTGATCAGATGTGTGGTCACACATCAAGCAAGCAACAATTCTGCAACGGGCACAAGCTGGATGTCCTCTAATACAGTTCAGTTCTGACACTATCTACACGACAATAGCATCAGATGCTACGGGTTGAGGGTTTATCCCCGAAGACTGCCCAATACCCTCTTCAGATGCCAGTCGCAAGCTCCAGGTTGTTATATGAGTGCTTTTCTGACTGGCTGGCTATAAACTGGGAGTTCCACGATTCCTCAACAAAGATGCTTTCTGAACCATGCCCTTATGTTTTTTTTCAATGAAGGCTTCATTAAGTATGATTGATTAAACCATTATCTATTGATGATCAACTTAACCTTCAACCCTCTTCCATCCTTGGAGACTCAGGGGCGGGGCAGAAAGTCCCAGCCCTCTAATCTTGCCGCCTTCTTTCCAGTGACCATCCCCATTCTGAAGCTACCTAGGACTACTAGACGTCAGTAAACTCATCAGTGAACAAAAGACATTACTTTGGGGAATCTAAGGATTTAAGGAATTGTACGTCAGGAAACAGTCAAAAACCAAGTGTCTATTTCACAATATAACAGTTAGATAAAAATTACCATTAAAATGTATGTATTTCATTCTTATTTTTGCCAGATATACAAATCTGACAGCATCTACCATCTCCCTACAGATATGTGCATGCATGGACACATGCGTATGCGTGCTCGTGTGTGCGCATGTGCGTGCGCGTGCACACACACACACACACACACACACACACACACCTCTCAGTGACTGTTACATCATTACCTAGACTCCACAATTTCTAACGAGAGGTAAAACATTTTTCAAATCATTGTATACACGATGTATCACTTTTATCTGGCTGTTTTCAAGACTGTTTTTCAGCAGATCTACCATGATGTTTTGGTGAATCTGTAAATTTATGTTTCTACAATTTGGGATGTTTTCAAGTATTTCTTTGAATACATTTTACTTACTTTTCTGACTCTGCTTCCTCAGGGATTCAAATCACATACATGTTAAGTAATTTGTTATTTTCTTACAGGATTATAAGTCTTTGACTTTTATGGGTTATTTTTATTTTCTTTCATATTTGTGTGGTTGGATAATTTCTATTGTTTTGTGTTCTTGGTTTTTTACTCTTTTTAAATGTCCTTTGTGGAATTAAACAAGCCTTTAAGCCATAATTTCAAATTACTAAATTTTTCAATTCTAAGCGTTATTGGGCTCCTTTATGCAGTTTCTGTTTGCTGATATTTCTTTACTCTGTATCTATTAAAAGAATATTGTCTTTAATTTCACTGCACATACTTATAACAGCATTTTATAAAATCATTGTTGGCTAATTCCAACATCTCTGTCATCTTAGGGTTACTATATATTGATTATCTTTCCTTTTGAGAATAGGGCACATTTTCCTCTTTCTTCACATGTGGAGTAATTTTATATCACATTATAAACATTATTAATATTACACATGTTTATTATTGTAAGTGCCTTTAAATGGAATGTGTGTGTATAATTTCCAGTAAGTCAAACTGAATCTCAAAATGTCTTTGGGGCAGCTAAAATCTCAGCTAAGTCTTTTATCCTTAGCTTGGCTATTTGCAGATTGCTACACATTTGCATGTTTCAGAAATGGAGACTTAGCCAATAGCTTTTCTTTTTCTCTGATTGTCTGGTCCCTGGGATTCTCCCATCATTTTCTAGTGGGTATGAGCTAAGACTGCTCCAAACTCTTCTTCTGGTTCTTCAGGCCAGAATCATTTCACAAACTGTACTGAAGTTTCAGCAGATCCTCTCACACGAGTCCTGACCTACCTTTAGGTTAAAAGATATAAAAACTGGAAATGCACCATGTATTAACACTTTCTTTCAAGTGTTGCTCATCTTACTAACCTGGCTTGTTATGCTGATTTCTTTCTTCTTTTTATTAACTTATTTAAAATTCTGGAATACTGGTGCAGGACGCGCAGATTCGTTACATAAGTAACGAATGGTTGGTTGTTGCATTTATCAACCCATAATCTAGGAATCAAGCCCCATGTGCTTTAGCTTTTTTATCCTGATTACTCTCCTTGTCCCTGTCATCCCTGAAAGGCCCCAGTGTGTGATGTTCCCCTCCCTGTGTCCACGTGTTCTCATTGTTCAGCCCCCACTTATAAGTGAGAACATGTGGTGTTTGGTTTTCTGTTTGCCTGTTGGTTGACCGAGATTAATGGTTTCTAAGTTCATCCATGTCTCTGAAAAGGACTTGATCATATTCCTTGTTATGGCTGCATAGCATTTCACAGTATATATGTACTACATTTTCTTTATCCAGTCTATCATTGATGGGCATTGGGGTTGATTTCATGCCTTTGCCATTTTAAACAGTACTGCAATAAACATATGCATGCACATATCCTAACAATAGATTGATTTATATTCCTTTGGGTATATACCTCATAATGGGATTGCTCCATCAAATGATATTTCTGGTTCTAGATCTTTGAGAAATTGCCACGCTGTCTTCCCCAATGGTTGAACTAATTTACATTCCCACCAACAGTGTAAAAGCATTCCTATTTCTCCACAACCTCACCAGTATCTGTAGTTTGTTTATCTTTTAATAACTGCCATTCTGATTGACATGAGATGGTATCTCATTTTGGTTTTGATTTGCATTTCTCTGATGATCATTGACGTTGAGCTCTTTTATGTTTGTTGGCTGCATAAATGTCTTCTTTGGCAAAGTGTCTGCTCATGTCCTTTGTTTACTTTTTGATGATGTTGTTTTCTTCTTGTAAATTTATTTAAGTTCCTGATAGATTCTTGATATAGACCCTTATTGAATAGACTGCAAAATTTCTCCCCTATTCTGTAGGTTGTCTGTTTACTCTGATAATAATTTCTTTTGCTGTACAGAAGCTTTTTAGTTTAATTAGGTCTCATGTGTTAATTTTTGGTTACATTGCAATTGCTCTTGATGCTTTTGTCATGAAATCTTTGCCTGTGTCTATGTCCTGAATGGTATTAACCAGATTTTCTTCTAGGATTTTTATAATTTGGGGTTTTACAATTAAGTCTTTAATCCATCTTGAGCTGATTTTTGTATATGATGTTAGGAAGTGCCCAATTTCAATTTTCTGCATGTGGCTATCCAGTTCTCCTAGCACTATTTATTAAATAGAAATCCTTTCTCCATTGCTTGTTTTTGTTAGGTTTGTCAAAGATCAGAAGGTTGTAGATGTGTAGTCTTATTTCTGAGAACTCTATTCTGTTCCATTAGTCTATGTGTCTGTTTTTGTAACAGTACTATACTATTTTTTTACTGTAGTCTTGTAGTATAGTTTGAAATAAGGTAAGGTGATACTTCCAGCTTTGTTCTTTTTGCTTAGGATTGTCTTGGCTATACAGACTCTGTTTTGGTTCCACATCAATTTTAAAGTTCTTTTTCTAATTCTCTGGAGAATATCAGTGGTAGTTTAATGGGACTACCATTGAATCTATAAATTACTTTTGGCAGTATGGCCATTTTCATAATATTGATTCTTCTTATTCATGAGCATGAAATGGACTTCCATTTGTTTGTGTCCTTTCTTATTTCCTTGAGCAGTGGTTCATAGTTCTCCCTGAAGAGGTCCTTCACTTCCCTTGTTAGCTCCATTCCTAGGTATTTTATACTTTTTGTATCAATTGTGAATGAGAATGCATTTATAATTCGGCTCTCTGGTGTCTATTGTTGGTGTATAAGAATGCTTGTAATTTGGGCACATTGATTTTGTATCCTGAGACTTTGCTGAAGTTGCTTATCAGCTTCAGGAGCTTTTGGGCTTATACTATATGGTTTTTTTTGATATAGGATGATGTTGGCTGTGAACAGAAACAATTTGACTTCCTCTTTTCCTATTTGAATACCTTTTATTATTTCTCTTGCCTGATTGCCCTGGACTAAATGTCCAATACTATGTTGAATAGCAGTGGTAAGACAGGGCATCATTGTCTTGTGCTGGTTTTCAAGGGGATGATTCCAGCTTTTGCCAATTCAATATAATACTGGCTATGGGTTTGTTATCATGTGTTTAGAATTTAATTTTTGTCTAGAGTTTTCAGTTGTTACCTTTAAGAGTATTGGCCCAGTAGGAGCTTATTCAAGAATACCAGAAAAGAAAGTTCTACATTTATTTTTACATCTTCATTTCTATATTAACATATATAAAATTGCGAGCTACAATTTGGCAAACTGTGAATTGTTCCTTTCTCATTCCATGGCTAGAATTGAGAGTAGAATTGAGAGTCTTAGATTCATTTTTGAATGATAGCCCAGATGTCATCTGTAATTCAAAGGGCCCTGGGATACTTCATTCTCCTAGGAAGGATATTACATCTGTGACAAATAAAAGTAAATAAATATGAATTCCCAGTTGCTAAATTAAAAAATCAACTCTGAACTTAGAAGTCAAAATATCCAAACACCATCATGATCCATGCATACTTCATGATTAAACCATGAAAATTATACATTTTAGCTTGTGAGAGCAAAGGGTGAGGGTGTAGGGGTACTGGACAGGATGTCAAAAGCATTCCAGGCAGCCTTCCACTCTCTCCTTCTGGCCACCACGATTAATATGCCAGGGTAAACAAAACTGCTTAGATTTTGATTTAGATCCCTTATTCATAGTTTTTTTAAATTAAATGTTTGTTATAGATTTTTAATGTGTTAGTGGCTTAATGTTTTCTCCAGTTTTCCATAAAGAAAAAGTTAGGAAAGAATCTCTTGTGTACTTCCCTTTCGATCTGATCCTCAAGTGTATTCCAGTACTTATGGAGGAGGATCATTACAAACACCTCCCTCTCACAACAGTTTCTGACAATGTGAACAAATCTCATGTTTTTTTTGCATAATGCTGCTTAGCTATATGATATATAAAATCATATGGCTGAAAAGTAAAACAAAATTACTAGTGGCATGCTGTTACTTTTAATACCGCAAGAGTGGTTGAGTCCTATTTCCATATTTATATAAGGTATTAAAGAAAGGAATCAGTTTCACTGGCAACATTCCCCCCAGCAAATATATTTTGTCTCTCTCTCTCTGTCTCTCTCTCCCCACCTCTCTCTCCCTCTCTCATACATGCACACACACACATGCACACACACAAAATAATCAAAGCCTAGAAGCCCTCTTTAAGGTACAAAAATGTCATCCTTATATCATAGTCTGGAAATAATGACAGATTCCTCAGCAAACTCTGTTGCAGTTACATTATTTACTTTTAAAAAAAATTCCCACTTTTATTTTAAGTTCAGGGGCACATAAGCAGGATGTGCAGGTTTATTACTTAGATAAATGTGTGCCATGGTGGTTTCCTCCACAGATCATCTCATTATATAGCTACTAAGCCCAACATCTGTTAGCTAGTCTTCCTGATGTTCTCCCTCCCGCTACTGCCAACCTGACAGATCCCAGTATGCGTTGTTCCCTGCCCCCATCTGTCCATGTGTTCTCATCATTCAGCTCTCACTTATAAGTGAGAACATGTGGTATTTGATTTTCTGTTCCTACATTAGTTTGCTGAGGATAATGGCTTCTGGCTTCATCCAAGTTCCTGCAAAGGACATAATCTGTTTTCTTTTTATGGCTGCATAGTATTCCATGGTCTATATGTATCACATTGTCTTTAATCAGTGTATAATTGATGGACATTTAGGTTGAATCCATGTCTTCACTATAGTGCTCCAATGAACATACACGTGCATGTATCTTTTAAAAAAAAGAAAACAAAAACACAAAAATAGAATGTCACTCTGTTGCCCAGGCTGGAGTCCTGTGGCACAATCTTGGCTCACTAAAACCTCCACCTCTTGGGTTCAAGCTATTCTCCTGCCTCAGCTTTCCATGTAGCTGGGATTACAAGCATGCACCACCATGCCCAGCTAATTTTCATATACATTTCTTTTAGTGGAGATGGGGTTTCACCATGTTGGCCAGGCTAGTCTCAAACTCCTGACCCCAAGTGATCTGCCCATCTAAGCCTCCCAAAGTTATGAAATTACAGGTGTGAGCCCCTGTGCCTGGCCACATTTATATTTATAATAGAATAATTTCTATTTTTGGGGTATATATCCAGTAATGGGATAGCTGGGTTGAATGATATTTCTGACTCTCAGTCTTTGAAGAATCACTACACTGTCTTCCATAATTGTTGAACTAATTTACACTTTCACCAATAATGTAAAAGCATCTTTTTCTCCACAACTGCTCCAGCATCTGCTGTTTTCTGACTTTTTAGTAATAGTCATTCTGATTGATATGAGATGGTATCTCACTTGCATATTTCTAATAATCAGTGGAGTTGAGCTTTTCTTCATGTTTGCTGGCTGCATGTATGTCTTATTTTGAGAAGTGTCTGTTCATGTCCCTTGCCCATGTCTTAAGGGGGTTGGGTTGCTTTTTTGTTTGTTTTTGTTTGTTTGGTAAATTTGCTTAAGTTCCATGTAGATGTTGGATATTAGACCTTTGTCAGATGATTAAATTGCAAAAAAAATCCCATTCTGTAGCTTGTCTGTTAACTCTGATAATAGTTTGTCTTGCTGTGAAGAAGTTCTTTAATTAGATCCCATTTGTCAACTTTTGCTTTTCTTGCAATTACTTTTGGCATCTTTCTCATAAAATCTTTGTCTGTGTCTATGTTCTGAATGGTATTGCCTAGATTTTCTTCTAGGGTTTTTATAGTTTTGGGTTTTACATTTAAGTCTTTAATCCATATTGAGTTGATTTTTGTATATGGTATAAGTTAGGGGTCCAGTTTCAGTTTGCTGCATAAAGCCAGCCAGTTCTCCTAGCACCATTTATTTAACGGGGAATCCTTTCTCCATTGCTTGTTTTTATCAGGTTTGTTCAAGATCGGATGGTTATAGGTGTGTGGTCTTATTTCTCAGTTCTCTATTCTGTTCCATTGATCTATGGGTCTGTTTTTCTACCAGTACCATGCTGTTTTGATTACTGTGGGCTCGTAGTGTAGTTTGAAATTTGGTTGGATGATGCCTACAGCTTTGTTCTTCTTGCTTAGCACTGTCTAGGCTATTTGGGCTCTGTTTTAGTTCCATATGAATTTTAAATAGTTTTTTTTCCTAATTCTGCTAAGAATATCAAAGGTAATTTGATGAAAATAGCACTGAATCTATAAATTGTTTGGGATAGTATGACCATTTTCACAATAGTGATTCTTCCTATCCATGAACATGAAATTTTTTTTTCCATTTGTGTCATCTCTGATTTCTTTGAACAGCAGTTTGAGTTATCCTTGAAGAGGTCCTTTACTTCCCTCTTAGCTGTATTCCTAGGGCTTTCATTCTTTTTGTGGCAATTGTAAATGAGAGTTTATTCATGATTTGGCTCTAAGCTTGCCTTTGTTGGTGTAGAAATGCTAGTGATTTTTACACAATGATTTTGTATCCTTAGCTTTGTTGAAATTGCTTATCAGCTGAAGAAGCTTTTGAGCTGAGACAATGGGGTTTTTTAGATATAGGATTATGTCATCTGCAAGCAAAGATTTCATCTCCTCCTATTTGAATGCCCAGGATCAGATGGCATTACACATGAATTCTACTAGTGGCACAAAGAAGAACTGGTACCATTTCTACTAAAACTATTCCAAAAAATTGAAAGGAGGGACTCCTCCCTAACTTATTCTATGGGGTCAGCATCATTCTGATACCCAATTCTGGCAGAAATACAATTACAACAAAAAAACCTTCAAGCCAATATCCTTGATGAATACCAAAGCAAAAATCCTCAAAAAAAAAATCAACAGAGTCCCACAGCAAATAAAAAAGCTTATCCACCACAATCAAGTAGGCTTAATTCTTGGGATGCAAGGATGGGTTCAACATACAGAAATTAATGAGTGTGATTCATCGCATAAAAGGATTAAAGGCAAAAACCACATGATTGTCTCAACAGATGCAGAAAAGCCTTCAATAAAACTGAACATACTTTTATGTTACAAACCCTCAATAAATTAGGTATTGAAGTATTAGGTATTATTTTGAACATACCTCAAAATAATAAGAGCCATATATGACACACCCACAGCCAATATCATATTGAGTTGGCAAAAGATGGAAGCATTACTCCTGAAAACTGGCACACGACAAGGATGCCCTCTCTCACTACTTTATTCAACATAGTATTGGATGTTCTGACCAGGGCAATCAGGAAAGAGAAAGACATTCTTTATTTTCAGAAACCTCAATTTGTCACTGAACTGATTTTTATAACACAAAATTTTAATTCTTACTTTACTCACATACACAAACATGGTTAACCTTTCTTCCATTAATTCCAAAGTCGTTTACCAAATCTCTTTATAATTTGGCCCTATGCTTCTTTTCCAGATCAATCTTTCCTTCCTATCATACAAAATAATAACTTGAGTTATGAAATATATACTAATCAGCAGGGCTAAACTATTAAACATCTATTCCTTAATGAGGTACCGTACACTTTTTTAAAAAATTAACTCCAGATGGATTAAAGACTTAAACATAAGACCAGGCACCATAAAAACCCTAGAAGAAAATCTAGGCAAAACCATTCAGGACATAGGAGTAGGCAAGGACTTCATGACCAAAACACCAAAAGCATTGGCAACAAAAG
>CM052660.1:23505260-23531187 GCA_028533165.1 Leontopithecus rosalia | reverse complement strand
AGGGATGGCATGGGGAGAAATGCCAAATATGGGTGAGGGGGCAGAAGGCAGCAAAACACACTGCCACGTGTGTACCTATGCAACTATCTTGCATGTTCTGCACATGTACCCCAAATCCTAAAATGCAATAAAAACTTAAAAAAATAAAATAAAATAAAAAAATAAATAAATAAATAAAAAGTTTTATATTTTATTATAGAGTTACCACTGAGATATACTGTTAAATGAAAAAAATACTATCAATATGGATGTTTCTGAAAGTGAGAAAAAGAATGACATCTGCTGAAGAATACAAAATAAACTAATAATACTGGTTACCTCTAGGGAAGAATGCCTGGTAGCTGGAATTTGAGATAAGTAGCAAGAGGCAGAATTTTTGCTTTGTAACTTTTATATGTACTGAATTTTAAACAGTAAAAATTAATTATTTATTCAAAAAGTAAACATAACTACATTTAATTAAATATAATTTCAAAAATTGAATTTAATATGAATCATTACACCCCTGGATTACCATTTTAGGACAATGTTTCTCTTAGATGCTAGAAGGAAGCCTCAGAAGACTCTGATTTTCAAGTGCAGAAGAGGCTATGAAGCTCTCAGCCAGTCTAGATAGGAGAGAAGACAAGAGGAGAGAGTAGTACATAGAAATACTCTTGTGACTCCAGTGGGGAACTTCTTCCCTACAATGGAAAGCATCTGAAAGTTACTCTATAGCCACACTCTCTATTAATTAAGATGGCTCCCTTCAAATAATAAATAATAAAGATAAAGGCAATATCAAAAAATTAGTTCAAACTATCCATTTAAGAGAGGAGAAGGCTCTCTTTATTCTTTAAAATATTCTTTAAATGCTACTAGAATAGGCAGTGAAAAAGAATAGCCATTGAAAAGTGGATATCAGAATTTAGACACATTTATATCACTATGTAAATGTTATGCCCTTCACTAACAAAGTTTTAAGACATTTTTTCTAGTACCATGATCTTTGCCAATGTAAGTGAAGAGAGATGATGAATGTATGTGAAGAATATTTATTTATTTAGAAACTGATGTTTATTTTCCATCAACCTTATTTCCATGTTTCTTAAGAGCCTGGGCAAAACCAGTTTAAGATCATTCAGTAGTTGTGAAGATTTATTTTTAAAGGTGAAAAGAAATGATGATCTGCCAGGTCTAGGAAAAAAAAGTAATATACTTGGCTGTCTTAATTGTGCCAGCAAATTGACAACATTCGTATCTCTCAGGAAACCTAAAGAGTGGTATCCTGATGTCCCTTCTGCAGGGAGATTTTCTTAAACTCTTTAAGTTTCATGTCCTAGGAAGTAATTTATCTCTCATATGTATTGAAATCCTAATAGTTGCAAAGGGCTATATCAAGATTGAATTAATTATTTCAGTGATTAAGGATATGGTTTTCAATTCACTCTACTTAACTACGTCTAACTGGGATTAAAGCCAGAGAGTCATTTTAAAGGAATAATGTTATCTCAACCTTAGCATTTTAAGAGAAGTGTGATGCTGTTACTTTGTCTCATACCAAATCACAGCCACTTAACCACAGAGATGTATTTCAATTCAAATACTTGCCCCAGAAAATGCCAGTTATTGTGGAGAAGAGACAAGGAATGACTTGAATATTTAAACCAGCTAGTAAAACATATGTTTAAAATAAAAATGGGAAAAAATGGTTGAGAACTCACAATGAACTACACTTTGGGCCTCACATAGTTTATTCGTTTTCATATTCATTTTCTATTTGTTATTAAATTATCATTTTATCCCTAATAAATTCCTCATTTTTATAACAATTAAAATCTTTGATCTTTTCAAAATGTCTTTACTAGACACACTAAAAAAATCTTCTAAGAGGCCAACTCTGATTTAATTTCTAGGAAAAGGAAAAATTCTTCATTTCCTCTCCAGTATGAAGAAGACGAGTATCATCAGTGTTCTGTGTAGTAGACCCACTCTATAAATGTCTGATTACTTTCTGAAAGACTCCACACTTCAGATCAGCCACATGAAGCATATATGATGCTACCAACTACTACAGAACTGGAAAGACAAGAGAGGTTTATGGCAGTGGAACATTTTTCCTGAATTCTCAGAGGGTGACTGGAAGGTTACTGCGGCTATTGCCTGCTGTTACCCATTTATAAGAGCAGTTGGAGAAACTATCCATAACACTGCACTGACTTCTAAGTTACAAGACCTCCTGCAGTTAAACTGATAAAGGAGTAAAGAAGAAATCACTTAGGCAGATAGTGAGGATATGAGAATCCTCAGTAAGACTTCACTTTTTTAATGAAAAGTAGCCCCAAATCATTTTCTATCAAAGAGTAGCCTGTAAAGTCAAGCTGCAGTCATAGACAAGCAAACTGGGAGCTTGAATGGGTGAATGCCAGCGGTAACTAGGGACTAGACATGTTCAAGATGGTAGCTCCATCTTCCCTTCTCTGCCAGCCACGTGTACAGTAAGAAGCAGACACTATGGCACTGCCCAAGGGAATAATTCGCTTGCATAATAAGCTTAGGGTGGGGCAACCAGCCTTCCCTATGCACTATGTAAATATCATATCTGATTGAATCAATCTGTGAGCCAATCAATCTGTAATCAGACAAGGCCTCCTCAGCCAGACCATAAAATCCAGCACATCTGCCACCAGCTGATCTTTCCTTTTGGAAGTCCCCTCTCTCTTACTAGAGAGAAAGAGAGCTGTTTTCTTTTTTCTTTCTTCTGCCTATTAAACCTTTGCTCCTAAACTCCTTGTGTGTGTACATTTTCCTAGTGTGAGAATATGAACCCCAGGTATGTAGTCCAGACAAGGTAGTCACTTCATACTGGGGACCTCATCTGGGATACCAAAGTACAACAGTCATCAAAATGGTGAGTAGAGGAGCAAACTCCAACTCTATCCTTTCATGCTGGGGCTCTTGGACTCCATTTTGAAACAAAATCAAACCAAATACTGGGCCCCCTTCAGCCATTTAAAAATGATTAGCATGGCTGCCAGGCTTACGAGAGTTAAGGGACATGCTTGCTGGGGAGAACATGGAGAATCCCCGGTACCCGTGTGTTGCTAAGCCTATTGGCCATGTTAGAATCAGCTTCCTTTCATGGAGGACTTAGTTGTCATGTGAGGCTAGAAGAGGTTCTGGAGCAACTATTTCTGGCTGTGGCTACCCACCAGTGTTATCCAAAGGCATCTGGACTGACACCAGCCTCTAACTGCCCAATGGGGTGTTGGCAACAGGATTGCCAACTTTTCTATCATAATTTCCTCCTTTCCTGTCTGTGGCCACCTATCTTCTCTGGTATGCAGTGTGTGGGAAGTTCTACAGTTCAGGGAAGTAATCTTGTTAGGCAAGATCAGGGAATGTCATTGCTACCCGGGATGTAACTCAAGGGAAGGCATCTTTGTGATTTTCTACAAACACAGGGTCCCCCCACACCAGTGAGCATCACTCTTTGCCCTTGGTCTGGAGAGCACAAGGCATTTCCAGGTCTCTCTCTGCCCTTGATGTAGCAAGTGCATCACACTTCCAGGTCTCTCTCTGGCTTTGGTCTAGATAGCACATGGCATGTCAAGGTCACTCTGCCCTTGGTCTGGAGAGCACATGGCATTTGAAGGTCAACATCACCACCTAGTGGAATAGTGATCCTCTCCATGAGGCACACTGTCAGTCCTTTACCTAAATATTCTAGCTTCCCAATTATCTTCCCTTTTTGCACCTTTCTATTAGAAATCAGGCTTCATGCTGCTTCTATAAACCAGAAAATTCTGCCTTCAACAACTAGCAGAAAATATCCTCCAAAGTGAAAATTTTAGTCTCAATGCTGTCCCATCAGCAAGAAAATGGCCATTTCATCCCTCTGTTCTTTTAACGTACCTATTCTGTCTCCAATTAGAATGGTACTTAATTATTAAGAGGATTTTAAGTTTGAAAGTTAACAAGAACCATTCTCTAAGGGTAAAGGCTTCAGTATGGGCTATAAAAGCAGGATACAGAGCTCAAACCAGCACACTTCCTCCATTAAAGAGGGAAGTCCCACAGCTGTCCAAATGTAACTGTCACATAGTCTCTCCCAAGATTCATTATTTTGGGGAGCCAGACAGGTCACACAAGTCTAGGAAGTGAAAGGGAAATCACAGGCAGAGGACTAGAGGCACATCAGTGAGCATGACTAATCCCAGTCTCTTAGTTCCTCTGGTTCCATGGCTGGAGGTCATGCCTGGAACCATGGGCAGCATAACTAACAAGGTGCCAGGACCCAGGAACCAAGGAAGAAAAACAGCAGAGGTGACATCTCCACTGTTTTCCTCTCCACCCTGGGTCACACCAAAAAGAAGGAGACTAAAGGGATGCCTTTTTCTTACTTCTCTTTCTAGATGGGTAACAGATTATCTTCAGCCTACACTCCTCTGGAGTGCCATCTGAAGCACTGGGACTCCTTTAACCCTGTGACTTTGAAGAAAAAGTGGCATATTTTCTTTTGCACAAGGGCATGACCTTCTTACCCTCTTGAACCAGCCTGGCCTGTGGAAGGGAGCCTTAAGTTTAATATCCAACAATTAGATCTCTTCTGCAGAAGGGACAGAAAATGGTCCAAGGTACCTTATGTACAGGCTTTCTTTACCCTGCGAGACAACCCAAACTTTTGCAAGTGTTGCACAATCAACCCAGCTTTTTTTAGCAACTGTATCAGGCAGTCCCAGAGGGAATGATTCCTGAAGACTAGAAAAACAACTTCTGGGGGAACCATCTGAGGCAGATCTTGGGTGTCCCATTCCTTCCAGACCCCCTTATCTAAGACCTCCTCCAACCACTCCACCAGCTCTTCCACCTTTGCCATTTCCAAAATTCCCCACTCCCCCATCTTTACTCTTACCCCTATAGGAAATGCCCAGTGGAGGTGAGGCCACTAGGATTCGAGTTCCCTTCTCATTGTAGGACCTTAGGCAAGTAAAGGGAGGCTTAGGTCAATTTTCTGATTTCTATAGGTATATAGAGGCCTTCCGAAATTTAAATCAGATATTTGACCTCTCGTGGTGGTATGTTATGCTGTTCCTAAGCCAAGCCCTAACCACAGCTGAGAAGCAGGCAGCTCTGCAGGCAGCAGAGGAATTTGGAGATGAGCAGAATGTCCTCCTGTAGTCAGCCTAAGAGGAAAAGAGAAAATAGGGAAGGTGAAGAAATAATGGAAACATGATTCCCAATAGAAAGGGAAGCAGTTCCTCTAGACAATGCTAATTGGAACCCTGATGATGCTACATATGAATGAAAAAGAAAACATTTTTTAATGTCTATATTGGAAGGCCTATGAAGAACTATGGCCAATCCTCTTAATTACTCTAAACTGTCTGTGATAGACCAAAAGCCGGATGAGAATCCTGCAGTCTTTATGGAAAGATTGAGAGAGACTCTAATAAAGCACACCTCCCTATCCCCTGAGTCAGTTGAGGGACAGCTAATCCTAAAGGACAAGTTTATTACACAGGCAGTTCTCAGTATCAGAAGGAAACTATAGAAGCAGTCTATAGACCAGATAGCACTTTAGAGAACCTCCTAAAGGAGGCTACCTCAAGTTTTTTATAACAGGGACCAGGAGGAGAACCAGAAGTAGAACCAGGAGAAAAAGAGAAGGCAAAAGAGAGGAACAGAAGCTCTAGTAGCTTCTTTGAGGCTTGCAAAGTCCAGGAGCTCTGAGGTACATCCACTAGTTGCTATAGATACAGCAAGTCCCGGCACATTAAGAAAAAGCACCCAGGCATCAAGAAGAAACCACCATGACCCTGTTCAGCATGTCGTGGGGACCACTGGAAATTGCATTGCCCCCCAGAGATAAAGCTTACAGGGTTCAGAACCAGTCTCACAGATGGTCCAACAGGACTGATAGGTCCTAGATTTAGAACTCCCAGCTCCAATGTTTCAAAGTGCCATTACAGCAGAGGAGCCCCAGGTGATTCTGGAAATTGAAGGAAAGAAGGTAGATCTCCTTCTGGACACTGAAGCCAAGCCTCTCTCCTCTCTAATCCAGGCCTTCCCTTTTCCCACAACACAACTGTGAGGGGTGTCTCGGGAAAAACTCTAATTCTATATTTTTCTCAACCCCTTAGTTGCAAATGGGGAAACTTACTATTTACACACGGCTTTTTAATTATGCTAGAAAGTCTCACTCCTTTATTAGGTAAAGACATTTTAGTTCATAAATGAGCTAAATGGGGACCATCCTCCTTGTAGCCCCAGAACAATCTCTTTGTCTCCCCCTGGTGGAAATTAATACCAATACAGAAGTGTGGGCAACTCAAGGAAGTCTTAAATGAAACACGCTCCTCTTCTAGTCAAGTAGAAGAAAACCTGCAGGTACTTTAAGATCGAGTTAAAATCACTGACAGGTTAAGAGAAAAGGCATGCTCCAGCAGTGGATGGCTACAATACCTCTTTAACGAATTCCAGTCTTCTTTGTGGAACTGGTTAGCTCCATTATTAAAACTCCTCTTACTCATATGTTTTATATTAATGTTTGAACCTTGGCTACTCAATACTGTAAATCAGATTGGTTCCTCTCACCTAGAAGCAATCAAACTGAAAATGGTCCTGCAGACCGAACAATGCAGGGACCTTTCTTCCAAGAACCCTTGGATCTGCCCCAGGAGGAGTGCTACCTGCTGTTCTGCACATGATGCCCCTTTTCAGCAGGAAGTAGCCAGAAAGAGTCATCACCCAAAACCCCCAAACAGCAGTTAGGGTTACCACTCCTGAGGAGGGAATGATAGAGGAGTTAAGAAGAAATTCCTAGGCAGATAATGAGGGTATCGAAGTCCTCAGTCGGGCTTTTCTTTTTAATAAAATGCAGCTCCAAATCATTTTCTAACAAAGAGCAGCCTGTAAAGTTCAACTGCACACATAGACAAGCGAGCTGGGAGCTTGCAAGGGTGAATGATGGCCAAACTACAGACCAGACATGTTCAAGGTGGTGCCTCCACCTTCCCTTCTCTGCCAGCCATGTGTACAGTAAGAAGCAGACAAGATGGCACTGGCCAAAAGAATAATTCATTTGCATAATAAGATTAGCATGGAGCAACCAGCTTTCCCCAACTACTATAAAAATATCATACCCTATCGAACCAATCTGTGAGCCCCACGTAAATTAGACACAGCCTCCTCAAGCTGGACTATAAAATCCAGTGTGTCTGCCACCAGCCAGTCTTTCCTCTTGGAAGTTCCCTCTTTCTCACTACTCCCTTCTTTCTCCTTTCTCTTTCTTCCACCTTTCAAACCTCAGTTTCTAAACTCCTAAATATTCCTGGCAGGAGACCATGAACCCCAAGTGTATACCCCAGACAATGTAGCTGCTTCAAAACCAACCTATGTCTAGGGAGCATGACCTCATGCTGACTGCCATTAACACCCACTGCACTTGTTGTTTCTCCCTGGTTTTCTTTTTTATAGTTTGCACATCCACTGACAGGCCTATTGGTTGTGGTGGGCTTGTTATGCTCTTCGGCTTTTGCTTTTTCACAGCTCTCAGATTGGGTAAGAGCTGATTTTCTGAATCTCTCACATTCTCTGTTCTCTTGCATGAGTAAGAATATCAGTGAGAAAAGAAAGTGAGTCAAGATGAGAGACTAAGCTTATATGTCTCTTACTCATCTCCGCGAAAATTAGGTGGTATATCAGAAAAATAAAACCCTAAAAATGTTGAAAATATAACACATTTTTAGACCAAAAAATTAAGGATCATCTGTAAAATAAACAGAAAAAAAATCAGCAAAGAATCTCTGCAAAATAAGATTGCTCTGGAAGAACCTAATGACCAAGAACTCCGAAGTGCTGAAGACAGTGAGTGTCACGAATAAAACAGAGAACCTAATAAACAGAAAATAAAATGATTCTCAAAGAGATCAAAAAGAACAAATGATTTAAGACATTAAAATCAATAAATCAATACTATTAGAAAAAAGATAATGATGGTATCCAATTAAATAAGACAAGAAGTCTTATAGAGCATATTTCTGAGAATCATAAAATGTGAGGGAATTAAAGGACAAAGGCCATAAAACTGAAAAAAATAAAGCCATAGCACAAAGTACAATTGTCAGATATTCAGAGTTTGTGGGTCAAAGGCAGGCTACAAAATTTGTCTAAAAGCTACTTCAAAGCCAAAGCAAAGACTAAAATACAATTTGATACACAAAGTATAGGGCTTACAAAATAATAAAACAATTGATAAGGAGAAATTGCAGGTGGTCTCTTAGTGGAAGCTAAGGGAAAATTCTCCCACAGGATTTCATGATAATGTGCTCATCATCTCTACAGCAAATATAATAAGTGTTCATAGCAAGTTTTGTTAGAACATCCCTTGGGTCAAAAATGATTATTATTACTTGAAAGCATTTTTCCTTTCTTTTAATTTACGGTAGCCTAGTGACCCCTGGCTTTTTTTGGAACGTACAATATGACTCTACTTAGAAGTTTCATTGGTTCTGATGTCAGCTTATAAAGCTCTCCTTTGCCTCAGGCTTCCTGTAAATCCATCTGATCTCTTTTAAGTGTCACCATGAATTCCCGATTCTAGATGATGCCCCCAAAAGAATAACCAGGAGAATGTTTTTAGTCTCTAATAAAAACAGAGTATTTATGTGGAAGGGAAATGATAAAGAGAGAGAAAGAGAGAGAGAGAGACCAGTTTTGTTGTAAGTGAATTCCGAGGCATTACCTTATCTAGAATTATTTGGGCAACAGATGAAATTGTTTCTAATGTTGCATTGATATAATAAAATATAACTGAGCTTGTTATGATAAATAACTTGCTATTAAATATGCATACCTTATTTGCAAATAAGAGGAAAATAAAAAAACCACAAACTTACATTCTTTTTGGAGTGCTGATGGCTTGTTAGTAATACTAAACTATGACATTTCAATTCTCGTTGCTAGGGAGATTCTAGAGAACAGATATAAAGAGAGAAAAAGTGAAAGTAACTGGCACATTTTTATCAGTTAGCTTTAGTCTCAAAGCTGAATTTTATGAATGTCAGCTTCTCCAGTCTCTCCCTCTGTTCCACCCCTCGTTAATAACAAGAAGATAATTCAGCATTCTGTATTAAATAATCACCACATGTAACATGAACTTCAATGTATTTCAGAGGTTCAATAAAACTAGCCCATTGCAAGAAAGAAGCAGCCCCAACTAGCTTAAGAGAAACTGACCAGTCTAAAAGTCTCTCCTCTGGCCATAGATAGCATTGTGATTCACTGTGTATGGCCAACTCAGCCAAGTTTTAATTTGGTTCTAATATTCAAAGAGATTTAATCCAGAAGTAACAGGAGTTCATTTAAAGAGGAAGAAGGGTCTTGGATCTGATCATGTGTTTATTTGCTACGAGGCATTAGCTTGTGGTTGGTGATTCAGGGAAAGATTCACCTTTGAAGGAGGGGATGATGAAGAAGGCTAGGTAGCATGCTAAATATCAGGCAAGTATACCAGGATTCAGAGACAGATTTGTTTTCTGACTCAATCAAGGTATAGGATAAATAAGCCACAAGAGAAAGAACTAGTCATATAGAATCCAATAGGGCAGGAAGCTGAGGTTGATTTGATTAGCAGTCCGGAGTCTAAACCATACAACTGGCACGGCAGATGCTAGATCTGTGGCATCAAGACTCACCCCAGACCCCATGATTTGGTGTGCTGGAAAACCACTGGGTGTGTTTCCTGTCCTGGGCAGGAATGTCTCAGGAAGTAGGCAGGGTGTGACCTAAAGATAGGAGGTCCTAGTACTTCCAATTGAGAAGGGATAATAGAGTAGAAACTACATATTATGTCTCCATAAAGCAAATACTAAGACCAGAAAAAGCATGCAAGGGTTTTTAGAGGTCAAACAAGTAAACAGAGACACGGAAAGAGAGCTAGGAAGGGTGGGGGTGGGGAGACTGCCAGACCACATTGTTGCATAGCAGTTGAATAAAGGAGAGAGTGAAGGTTAGATGGAAGTCACCTAGTTATTCCCCGGAAGAGTCAGCAAGGTCATCTGTGAGTTCTTGAGCCAAAGTTTAGCAGTCAAGGGAGTCCTGTGTCTCACAGGAAGGGGCCTGCCTTAGTATACCTGCTGTGCCCAAGTCCTGAGAAGGGTGGTGTTAGAATACACAGAGAAATAGTTTTCATAGGTCAGCAACCAGGGCCCTTGCTCGATTATGCTTTGTGTCTAGAAGACTGCAAGGGGATTCTTAGAGTGCTGTAGGCTGACATAGCATTTCTCCTAATTAGTTGACTTAAGCTGATAGAACAACATCAGTCAAGCTTGCCTAACAGCTGATTTGTGATTTTTTTTGTAATTATTAGGTTATATAAGAAATCTTGTGTAATCTTTCTTTTAAGATGAGAATAAAAGGAGACATAGAAAGTTTACTTAGTAGTCCAAGTTGACCCTGCTAGGAAGTGAGTAGGTCAGTATATAAGGTAGAACCATCCCTACTCTGGAGCCTCCTTGCCAAAACACTGTACCTAATAAATGCCCACCTCATGTGAGAAACGCCGTATATAGGTGATGGGAAGGAAGACAGCAAATCACACTGCCATGCGTGTACCTATGCAACAATCTTGCATGTTCTTCACATGTACCCCAAAACTTAAAATGCAATAAAAATAAATAAATAAATAAATAAATGTCCACCTCTACTTGTTGGGACACCATCTGCTGAGGATAGAACAAAGAACCAGCTCACAGCTCTGAATGCAGAATTATCCCTATTACTAACCATAATTTCACATCAGAGCAGTTCTTGGCTTTTGAATATCAACAGAGACCCTGTGTGTGATTCATGAATCACAGGAAATCAGCTTTCTTTTGAATAGTGGAGCATTTTGAAAAGAGGGAAAAAGCAGAGTTGCCTGAGGTACTGGAGTTCAGTCAGAAATACAGGTGAAAAGCAAAGGCTCTGTCTTTACATGAGGTTATTATTTTCTATGTATTATCAGCAGATATACTTAGGGGAGAAAACGTGAGCACAAGTAGACAATACCATTTTTAAGAGTTATAACAAAGTATGTATTAAACTCTGTTTGTTATATCTATTTTGAAATACACAGAAATATTTGGCTATTGAATTCAGCATTTATGCTATGATAATGAGTTTTTAATCACATTTTCCTTGAATGTACTATTCCCATAAATAGGGACTTATATCTCACTTTACTACAGGCTAACTTTTGGTATATGTCCAAAAATATATAAGGTTGATAAATTATTTACTAAGCACTGGATTAACAACCTAGTACTCCTGCACACAAAACAACTTTAAATAAATTGCATTTTTGATAAATGTGTTCTGCCTGAATGATTTATCAACTTAATGTGGAATTGTCCTACAATTTCATAGCATTAGACCTATTTTACATTTGAAGGTTTTATTGCAGGCTGAAAAAATGAAGGCAAAAGTAGAAGTTATTTCCAATTGGAGGTTAGGAATTCGTTTTGTGTTAAGTTGACACTATATGACTCAAATAACAGAAAATAAAGCAAACGCAATAGACAAAACTTTACTTAAATCTGGACTTATGCAACGACCCATGTTTGCTGAATAAAAGAAAAAAAAGTACACAATTAGATTAACTAAACTTATTTAACACTAAACCAAAATGTGGTTCCTTATATCAGAAATGTTTTCCGAGTGGGTCCCTGAGCATGGAGCAGCATTAAAGATCTTTGGTACTATTTGAGTAGGTAGAAAATTCTCTAGCTAAAAGGCATACCAGGTATACCACCCAAAATCAGCCTCAGGAAGATGAAATTGCAGAAGTTTACAAACTTAAGGTATTTACTTCCTTGGCTCATAGATTGCTATGACAAGTGAAATGACACTATTAATTATACAAACTTAAAATCATATTAAACATTACCAACATAAATTGTGAAATAATTTTATTCCAGCTAAGGTAGCATACCAATATCAGTTTGAAGCTCTAAATACATAACAAGCAGTCTATAAGATACAGACTCATTTATTCATTTAATTAAACACTTTTTTTTTTTTGAGACGGAGTTTCACTCTCGTTACCCAGTCTGGACTGCAATGGCCCAATCTCAGCTCACCGCAACCTCCGACTCCTGGGTTCAGGCAATTCTCCGGACTCAGCCTCCCGAGTAGCTGGGATTACAGGAATGCGCCACCATGCCCAGCTAATTTTTTGTATTTTTAGTAGAGACGGGCTTTCACCATGTTGACCAGGTTGGTCTCAATCTCTTGACCTTGCACCCGCCTCGGCCTCCCAAAGTGCTGGGATTACATAAAATATTTTCTATACCTGATACTATGCTAGTCACATTGGCTGAAATGGTAAATAATACAGGACTATTGTATATATATATGTTGAATTTTAACCCAGTGGGAGAAACTAGTGTTAATAATGGTGCACATAATAAATAAAATTGTGCTTCCAAATATACAGACAACTGAAAACTATGTATTTCTCAAGGCAAGTACACAAGACCAGCTATTAATATAATATGCTTATTGCCCCTCGATTGGCGCAAATCTGAGAAAGGCTCTGAAACTAATCATCAGCTTAAAGATAATATAACAGAAGAGGAAAATATGTTAAATAATATCATAGCGATATATTCAGCACAATTCAGATTGCAAGAGAATTTACAGGGAAAATGCACTAGATTTCTTTAAGAAATTAATTTTTGAAATGAAATAGTGTAGGAAATCATTAACACTCTTCAAAGTTGTATTAAGCAATTCTAATGCTTGAACTCTTATCTTGATCAAATGAGAAACAGAGAGAAAGAGACACTGTTTACATGGTTGATACTACTAACAAAAATATTGAATATTAATATTTTAGATTTGAAAATGAGATTATTTTCTAAAAAGACATACATTAGAAACATATACTGCCAAGTTTATTGATGAAATAATATGATGTCTTGGATTTGCTTCAAAATAGTCTCAAGTTTATTATTGCATGTGAGTATGAGTGAACTAAGATTGACAAGTTGTCAATCACTGATGCTGGATGTTGAATATGCGTAGGCTTATTATGATAATTTATTTTGGAACTAAGAGGCTTAGTTCCACTGAGGATGGAAAATAAAGTATCAAAGAGAGAAAATTTCAAGAAGAGTGTGGATGAATAATTGGTATCTTAGAAACCCTGTTAAGTATTTGGGGAACACTCTTAAAATTAATGAGAAGTCATCAAAAAGACTTAAGCAAGAAAGCAACAAAATTAAAGTTAGTTTTGTGAAAGAACATTGTCTCTTTCTTAGCAATGAATTAGAGGAGGGTAAGAATTAAGAGGCTACTGCAACACTTCAGGTTAAGTAATAATGACAGTGATACTTATATAGTAAAATGAATATATTCAAGAGATACTTAGATAATAACATTGCCAGTAATTGGCAGTTCACTAGATATATAGGATGATGTAAGAGACAGCAAGGGTAATTCATATGATTCTAATTCACATAATTGAATGCTGGTATCATGCACCAGGATATAGAAGATGATTTGTGTGAGGGGCAATTCTCATTAGGTCAGCTCTGGACTACAAAATTTGAAGCACATTTGTAACACCCAAGTTGAGAACCAAAAAAGTTTTACATAATAATCTACAGCTTAGAAAGAGCGACCTGGGTTAAAAATGGAAATTGACAAGTCTCAAAAAGATGAAATAGAAGAAAAAAAATTATGAATATAAAGAGATCCTTGGTTTAAGCCCTGAGAAATAACACTCCCTAAGGTGCAGGTGAATTTTGCTTCTCATTAAGTGTCTTAGTCCATTTTGCACTGCTGTAAAAGAATACTTGAAAAGTGGTAATTAGTAAAGAGAAGAGGTTTATTTGGCTCTCAGATCTGCAGATTGTATAAGAAACAAGGCACAAACAACTGCCTGGCTTCTGGTGAAGGCCTCAGGCTGCTTCCACTCATGATGGAGGTCACATGTACAGAGATGGCAAGAGCAGAAGAAAGGGCCATGGTAAAAGTGGTGTAAGGTCTCTTGTAATCTTGCCAACCTTTATCAGCAAATTTTACTATGAGAAGGATATCTGCTTCAAACATGTGTCTGATATTGCCATTGGGATTGTTACCAGAGGTGAAGCTACAGGGTCTGTAAAAATAAGACTTAATCACAAATATTAGAAGAGCATAATTAAAATTCCTTCACTCTTTTGGGGATGAAGAGAACAATATTTGCCAGGTTATCAAACAAAAGGACAGGAGAGGTACATATGGAGTACTGACAAATAAAAGTTGCACTAAATCTTACTGTAATTGCATTATGTTTCACATGTATTGGGGAAAGCAGGCTTATGTATTATTTAACAGATGGGAACAGGGCTCTCTCTGGAGGGAGATATCATTTAGAGGCTCCAGACATCTATTATACACAGTGTACAGCATAAAATGAAATTAAAAAAAACTACTTGATGTGCAAAAACACAGAAAAAATGTAACATTATAAAGATGAAGCAAAAAGCATACTGCAGAAGTAGACTCTCCTGACTCAGATATTGGAGTTAGCATATAAGAAATTTGTATAATAACTATGGCTAAGAAAATAGAGGATAATTACATTAAATGGGCAAAAGACAGAAAATTTCAACAAAGAATTAGTGTCCACAAGGAAAAATTGAACATTTTAGAACTGAAAAAATGTGGACACTAATTCTTTGTTGAAATTTTCTGTCTTTTGCCCATTTAATAAAACTCATTACCTAGATTTGATAGAAAAATAAACAGAAGACAGGATTAGAAAATTTGAAGTTGGGTCAATGGACATTTCAAATTGAAACATAAGGAAAAATAATGAACAAAAATCATGTAGTATAAGAGGAATATAAAACAAGTGAATGAAAAGGCTGTATGAGTGTATATTCTACTGGCATTAAAAGGATACTGAAATAATGTTATGAATAGCTTTGTGCCAATAAGCTCAATACTCTATATAAATTGATTCACTTCTTGAGGAAAGAACCTTGTCAAAGTTGACAAGTAAATATTTTTTATAATGAAACGACTTTGTGTCCCTTGAAGAAATTTAATTTGTAATGTAAACCTTAACAGCAATGACAACAAAATCAAAACCTCTGAGGCAAGATGAATTCATTAAAAAAAATTACCAAAATTTAAATAGAAAATATAACTTATTTATTCTAGAAGAGAGCAGAACAAAATATTTTGCAACTGATCTTGTGAAGCCAATATACTATTGCTTTCAAAATCTGACATGAGTATAAATTAATAAATTAGTATCTCATAAATGCATAAACAGAAATGCTAATTGAAATAATACTAATCAATAGCAAATTATACTGCAACATGATCAACTAAGTGGTTACTTCGGGTATTCAGGATGGTTTTCTCATCTGAAAAGTCAATCAGTTTACATAAGTATACCAACAAAATTAAGAATAAAATATTTAATCATCACAACAAATGCAGAAAAATTATGTGGCGAAATTCAATACTCACTCATATAAAAACGTCTGACATAGTAAGAATAGAGAAAGCTTTATCTGAGAGTAAAAGAAATACAGGGAAATAAAGATATAGATACTGAAAAGAAGTCAGTTTTGTTCACTTCTGTCTGTCTGAAAAACAGCACCATGCCTGGTGCATAGATTCTCAACATTTAATTAATTAATTTTCATGCTTGTCTTGATCTTGGGATGTCATGTAGGAAGATAAGATACGGGAAAGGCTTTTTCTTTATCAAAACATCAAATGGAATCTCAGAAACTGTTTAAGTTTCTAGAATTTATTTCATATATAAAATTAAGCTCAAAGGAGAATATAAGGAATAATCAAAAACTCATGGGGGCATGCTACTGTAAAATATAGATGGTTTCACACTCCAGAATGAGTATAGCTACAAATACACTTTTTAAGAACAGTTCTTTAAAATTTCTATAGCAGGAGTGAAGAACAAAATTAGATTAGAAAATTATTTTCCAGCGCTGTCAGGTACCAATTTTCTAGCAACCAGAAGGGTGGCACAGAATTATCTCCATAATAACTGCTATTAAATTATTCTAGCATAATACTGCTAACCAAAGATGTATATAAGGACGGGGATATGGCCTGTCCTACAATTTGTTTCTCTGAGACACTGACCTGACTAACACTTCTCACATGTAATCTAGGAGAGAAAAGAGTACAGTTTGCAGTGGTGGCTGCCTGGAGAGAGGAAATAATTCTGACAATCACCCCAACATTCCCTGGGAAAGGTCTCATCTAACTCCATTTTTCAGCATGATATACATGACCCAAAACACAGTTATGAGTGCCAGCTGGGATTTTCATGCCTTCGAATTTTGCGAATTATTTTTATTGCTGAAAATTTTGTTATTATGTTCCACATTAATTTTGGCCAATAAACATAAGATGCTTTTTTTGTTCCCCTTCTGCATGAAAGCAGAAACACCACAGGCCTCTCTTTCTGTTTTCCACAAAAGAAATGATTTGGAAGGAAATTATAAAAATAAATAGTCACTGTAGCCTGGGAGTAATTATCCATCCCATCAGCCTGGCTGGTCACCTATGCTCACCAGATACAGACTAAAGAATCTCCCACTGTGGTGGCTGGGCATTACTATACAGCCAACTTTCATGGCCTCCCTGCTGGTCTCTCTGCTTTCATTCTTGTTCAATGCAATTTCTTCTTTACTCAACAGCCAAAGTGAGTTTTAAAACTAAGATTAATGCAAAAACTGAAAATAAAAAACAATCCAGGTGTTTAACAGGTGAATGTTTAAACAAATGTGGTACATATGCTGGTTGTTTCCAAAAAGGAAGCTAATTCTGCTACTCTATCCACCAACTATTGGACCAGGGACAGGAGCATGAACAAAAAGACTTCACACATGGGTCAGACATGAAGGAACTAGACACACAGAGGCTTTGTGTGAACATCTGACCAAAGTTAGCACTAAATTTTTAAGTAGTATCAAATATTCAAGCAGATACTCTCTCTCAGAAAATGAACTCATTAAAAAAATTAAAACAACAATGTGGTAAAATTGTTAAAACAACAATTGTGGTAAAATTATGGTTATTACTAGTGATACCATAATACCTTTCCTGGTTTACTTTAAGGCCTTTATATAATCATTCTTGAGAAAACTTGAATCCAGATTTCCTGATAAAATGACTTACTTTTATATCCTATAGTTTTGAATATTTTAAAAATAGTTCCTCCCCATTATTAAGTATTTTCTACGTGTCTTTCTTGACAACCTTCTCTGCTATCTTACATAAATATATATTTCTAAGACTACCATGATGCTCCATTTTAGCATCCCTTTTTGGCTTCCATATTTTATTGAGAAGCCTTGATTACATCCTCGTTCTTTTTCTGGTATTTTCCTGATTCAATGACTTGCTCTCCTAGTACATGTACTCTATTTCTCCAGTTCTAGCATAGATAAAGACAACTATTATTGTAAAAGTCAAAGACCTCTTTAGTGAGCCAACTCCGTTCTTGGTAATTTGGGTATGTGTGTGTCAATCGTATGTTCTCAGATTCTTTGCCATAAATGTGAGCATGTGATATCAGCAGGCTGATGAAGAGCACACTATACCTACCCACTCCCTCGATACAGCCTTATGTTAACGATGGCATTAGAGTCATTTTGTGGACTAGACATAATGGACATAAAAATTTTACCAAATGATTTGTTTCGGATGTAAGAAATTACTCCAGAATCTCTACTCTAAAAAAACCTAATTAGAATATAGAGCTAAGAGATGCAAGAGACAAAGTTGATGAGATCACCTGAACCACCAAACCTGTTTCTGAAGTTAAATCCACACCTTTGCAAATCTAGATGCCTTCTCCTGAGACTCCTCAATCCAATCAATCACTTGCAGCCACAAAATTATGCCAGTGATACTTCTGAAATGCGTCTTGACTCTGTTGTCCGCCCTTTCTCCACACTTCGTTTGTTAGTTATGTTTTCTTTTAACCCCTCACTTGTTTCTTGAAAAGGCCACTAATATCCAGTCTCTTCTCCCTCTAACAGGCATGACCTCCACCCTATCACCAGCCATTCATCTGTATCACAAAGAATGACTAAGTGTTGGTGTATCTAAAAGAGATCCAGGGCTCCCAGTGCCCATTGCAATGATTCTTAATGGCCGGGATTTTTATTTGAGCAATGGAGGGAACAGACTTACATTTTCCTTTTTTCTTTGATCCATTTTACCAAAAAACAAAAAAAAGAGTAAATTGGTCTAGGAAGGGGCTCAGAATTCTGATTTTTAAAAGCATACAGGTGATTTTGATATAGGTTTTCTTAAAATGACTCCTTAGAAAAGTATGACTACGGCCTGTTAGAAAAATTCTTCCTCCTGTGACTTAACTACTGACTCATAATTCTCCACTGGTTTGTCAATTCTGTTAACTAAACACAGCACTTCATCTAACTCTGAAAGCCCAGTTCACATGAATTGTGGACCTTCTGAACTAAAGGCTTTACCACACAGTTTTTCTGCCCTATGTGTCTGGGTCTATGCCAGATATTTTGTGTAATGTTTCAAAATGGCACTCATCCACAGCTGGGTTTGGAAAGGTGGGTTATACATTTCTTTACACAGAGAAGTGAATATAAATTTATAACTCTTTGCTTTAAAATAATTACTCAATATGTGCTCAATTTATTTTAGGTGCTAACTTTAATATATGATGCTGTATTTTATAATTCATCTTTGAAATTTTTGGTGAATATCTGCATATTTACGTATTCTAAAATATTTTATGTTTTAATATTTTAATGTTATTAAATATATTTTTAAATATACCATCTTTGAAACATATTGTATCCTGTTATATATGTCTCATAATATGCGTTAACTAAAAGCAATATAATCTGATATGAGAGCATTAATCAGGGAAATGAAGGAAAAATGGAAGATTTTACCAAGAAATAAGCATAACTTCCTAGCTAACATGAGTTGACAGATATAAGCAGAAAGATGAAACTCAGTGAATTAGAGAGGCTGAAATAGAGACAGAACAATCTGTTGAACACATGAGTTTTCATATATGAATAAAATGAGGAAAGTTAGAGAAAGGAAATGGATAAGAGAAATATCTGCATTACGGTACCATCTATAGATAAGATCTGAGCTGTTACTACCATGAAAAGTCTTCTTTTAAAATCTTGAGTTCCTCTTAACTATATGCTAACTTCGACCTCTTAGACGATGACACAAAATGAAGCTGGAGCCAGGAATGACACCTGGCCCAGGGATATGCTGTTCGTACTGTGCTTTTCTTTCTTTTTTTTTTTTTTTAAGACGGAGTTTCGCTCTTGTTACCCAGGCTGGAGTGCAATGGCACGATCTCGGCTCACTGCAACCTCCGCCTCCTGGGTTCAGGCAATTCTCCTGCCTCAGCCTCCTGAGTAGCTGGGATTACAGGCACACACCACCATGCCCAGCTAATTATTTGTATTTTTAGTAGAGACCGGGTTTCACCATATTGACCAGGATGGTCTCGATCTCTTGACCTCATGATCCACCCGCCTCGGCCTCCCAAAGTGCTGGGATTACATTTTCTTTCTTTCCTAATGGCTGCATTAGTTGTATTAGCTTTTTTGCTTCTATGACTCCCCATATTGCTTGCAGAATTGCACTGATCCACATAAGACTATAAGGTTTTTAATTAACCTACTATGAATCAAACCTCAGCTCCGTATTTGTCTGTTACTTTGGTAATCTTGACCAAGTCACGGCACCTTCCTGAGGGTGTCCTTGCATGTAAAATGGGTATGTTAATAACATCCTACTGACAAATTGTGAGGATTAAATCAGTTTATGTATGTAAACATACATAAACCTGGACCTTCCCTGGGTTAACCATTCTATCGGTATTGACTATTATTATTATCATCATTAGCCTTGATTGATTAGAATTTTTTTTTGAATTAGATATCTTGATAAACCTTTCATTCCTAAAGATTCTTAACACCTAAATTTCAGAGTGTTAGAATTTCTTTAGGTCTTCACCAGGTTTATCATATCAGAAAATGTCTTTGTCTTTTCCTCCTCTTCTTTAGTTCTATTTTATTATGCTTTTTGTTTTTCCTGGCCTTTATGTTGGGGACAGTCATTTCATTATTCAGCCAAATATGAATAAGGTGGAGTTTAACTCTTAAAATAATGGATATTCTCTATTATCTACAATCTAAAATTAACAAATACATCATTTCCTTCCAGGAGTGCCTGCCAATAAGCAGCAGTGCTGGGCCTCATGGCTGAATCATTGCTGTGATGGTCAGGTTTTGTTTGAAAAGCTTCAGCTAACTGGCTAAAGAACACAGCTGCTGAGCTCAGACAAGACAGGAAAGAACTTCATTTTGCTGCGATTTCAAGTGCTCTCGTTCTGTGTGAGGTTGAGTAGTAACAGTGGGTAAAGGCTTGGGAGTGTTTCAAGTTATGTCCTTCCCTAAACTCTTCTAATAACCAGCAAAACCTTGTTTCCTGTAGACAGCTTCACTTTTTAAAGGACTGTTTACTCCCACAAAGTATCTTTACAGGCTGCTTCTTACTGCCACTGGCCTAAAAAAGTAGTTGTTCTTTGAACTGGCAAGGTTGACATGTTGACCACTTCCTCTGGGTTCTGCTTTAGACTCCTGTCCTTGCTCCTCATCAGATTAGGCCAGGGGATAATAGATCCCAGCTCCACACAACTTCTCACAGTCTGACACCTGAAGTCAAGATAGTGTCTCTCTGTGGGATGCCTCAGTGACTCAACCTAGGAAGGAGAGACCATTGGGACTTAGTCCATTTCCTCAAGATACTTAGTCATGAAACTCTGTGAAGATGAAGGAGAAATAAGCTGAACTATTCTGAATATAAAAGAGAGCACATTTTATATTAGGGAGTAAAAATCAATTTAATTCCACTATTTTCTAATTTAGATTGCACCATTTATCTCTGTCCTTACTTAACATGCGATTTAACATAGATTTAAAATTCCTTATTAAAATACACTTCTAAGAATCACCCAGATGGACCTGAATTGACTTTAAGAAGATAACCTGTTGCCTTAGGTTTGCTTATTGAAGCTGCATGCTTGACAAACAACATCCTGTGTTAGCAATCGCACCTCCCCCAGTGCTTGGGCCTTGAAAAAGAGATGGTAACAGAATTTGAAGCCAACCAAGAATATCAAATGTGGCAGGGCAATGCATAAATAAACTATTAGAGTATAAAATATTTAGCTTGCATGTTGTCAAGGTGGTGTGAAAAAGCTGAAGTGGGATGTATGTAACATTTTCTAATGTTCAGATCTGCACCACATCCCAGAAGATGGATTATAGGCTCCAGAGCTGAACTATGGTGCTAATCATTTCAACCTGGTTTTTGCTCTTTTACTGTCTAAAAGTAAAACTTAAAAAGTGTGAAGATTTATAGACAAAATTCAGGGTTTTGTTGTTGTTTCATAAAGACCAAAAGAATCACAAAGCCAGAAAATATTCTTTGAATGACTATTAAGTCATTGTAACAATTATTAAACATCCTGCACTTTGCTGAGGACATGGGATGCCCAGATATCTTTTTTCAAAGAGTGTAAAATATACATGAGATTATAAGATTAATCTGAGAAAAACACCAGAAATCAGAAGAGGAAAAATACATTAAAGGCTTAAATATAAAAGGTAGTTGGGAGAAGTTGCCTATCAAAATTCTACTAAGTCAGGTCAATAAAGTCACTTCATCTAAAGTCTATGCATATGAAGATGACTACATTTTCATCAATGGTGTATATTAAAATGTCAAGTACTTACAGTAAATGTTATCCCAGATCCTATCATCAATATGCTTTAATACAAATTGCAAATGGACCTCTGGAAAAGTAGCAACGAATGTGTTCATTGCTAGCTAATAAGGATGAGCATGTGCTGTGCTTGGTATTAGATCTATTCCTGTTAAGTGGGAGGAACTCCAGAACTTCTCTCTTTTTTAAATTTTTTATTTTTTTATTGCGTTCTGGGTTTTGGGGTACATGTGCAGAACATGCAAGATAGTTGCATAGGTACACACAGGCAGCGTGTTTTGCTGCCTTCCACCCCTTCACCCACATTTGGCATTTCTCCCCATGCTATCCCTCCCCAGTTCCCGCCCCCCCGCTGTCCCTCCCCTATTCCCCCAAAAAGGCCCCAGTGTGTAGAACTCCCTTCCCTGTGTCCATGTGTTCTCATTGGTCATCACCTGCCTATGAGTGAGAATATGCAGTGTTTCTTTTTCTGTTCTTGTGTCAGTTTGCTGAGAGTGATGTTCCCCAGATTCATCCATGTCCCTACAGAGGACACGAACTCATCATTTTTGATTGCTGCATAATATTCCATGGTGTATATGTGCCACATTTTCCCAGTCCAGTCTATCATGGATGGGCATTTGGGTTGGTTCCAGGTCTTTACTATTGTAAACAGTGCTGCAATGAACATTTGTGTGCATGTGTCCTTATAGTAGAATGATTTATACTCCTTTGGGTATATACCCAGTAATGGGATTGCTGGGTCAAATGGAATTTCTATTTCTAGGTCCTTGAGAAATCTCCACATTGTCTTCCACAATGTTTGAACTAATTTACACTCCCACCAGCAGTGTAAAAGTGTTCCTATTTTCCACATCCTCTAAAGCATCTGTTGTCTCCAGACTTTTTAATGATTGCCTTTCTAACTGGCGTGAGATGGTATCTCAATGTGGTTTTGATTTGCATTTCTCTAATGACCAGTGATGATGAGCATTTTTTCATATGTTTGTTGGCCTCATGTATGTCTTCTTTTGTAAAGTGTCTGTTCATATCCTTTGCCCATTTTTGGATGGGCTTGTTTGTTTTTTTCTTGTAAATCTGTTTGAGTTCTTTGTAAATTCTTGATATCAGCCCTTTGTCAGATGGGTAAACTGCAAAATTTTTTCCCATTCTGTTGGTTGCCAATTCACTCTAGTGACTGTTGCTTTTGCCATGCAGAAGCTGTGGAGTTTGCTTAGGTCCCATTTGTCTATTTTGGCTTTTGTTGCCAATGCTTTTGGTGTTTTGGTCATGAAGTCCTTGCCTACTCCTATGTCCTGAATGGTTTTGCCTAGATTTTCTTCTAGGGTTTTTATGGTGCCAGGTCTTATGTTTAAGTCTTTAATCCATCTGGAGTTAATTTTAGTGTAAGGTGTCCAGAAACTCTTAACTACCCAACGAGAGTGTATATCCTACGCTTTCATTTCTCTGTACATTTGCCTATGTGAGACACTCACCAGGAGGGCTCATTTCCCACTATCTATTAAAAGCTGTCTTGTTCTTCAATGTTCACTTCAAGTTCCACTTCTGCTAGGAAACTTTTTCAAATGCTAGAACGCTTCATTGTTCATTCATATTTTCTGTGTTTTGCTTGGGTCCCCAAATTGAATCACTTGTGTTTGAAGAGAAAGGCTATGGGTGGCAGAGACAATGCTAAGTATTCCCCAAATCTTCTAATTTACCTCCAGGAGACACATGAAAACAACATTCCAGCCTTTTGTAGCTATGTAGGTAAAAATAACTAATTTTGTAAAATATGGGTGGAAATGATATATACAATTTCAAACTTGGCTTGTAAAAATTCCATGTCTTTCTTTTCTTTCTCTAAAAGAGAAAGAAATGGGACTGCACTCCCATGTTTACTGAAGTACCATTCTCAGTAGCCAAAGATAGAATCAACTTGTCGGTTAATGGATGACTAGATAAAGAAAATTTGGTATATATACCCAATGAAATACCATTCAGCCATAAAACAAATGAAATCCTGTTATTTGCAAAAACATGGATGGAACCAGAGGTCATTATGTTAAGTGAAATAAGCCAGGCCAAACAGACAAATAGCTCATGGACTCTCTTACACATGGGAGCTAAAAACATGGATCTCATGGAGATAAAGAGTAGGTTGTTAGTTACCTGAGGCTGAGAAGGATAGAGGAAAGGAAAAGCTAAATAGAAATTGACTAATGAGTACAAAAATACAGTTAGATGTAAAAATTGAGGTCTAATATTTGATAGTTCAGTAGGGTGATTTTAGTTAAGAATTTATTATATATTTCAAAATAACTAAAACAGAATTTGAATATTCCCAACATAAAGAAGAGTGTTTGAGGTGATGAATATCCTAATTACCCTGAATGGATCATTGGACATTGTATACATGTATAAAATATAATATGGATCCCCAACATATGTACAACTATTTTGTGCTAATTTAAAACAAGAAAAAAATCATTTTGTGTCCTGTTTTCTGTCTATTACCATAGCAATTGAATCTCTGTGATGAGGAGAGCAGTGACATGGACTAGAAGGAGGCTGAGTCCAGATGCAATCTCGGCTCACTGCAACCCCCACCTCTGGGTTCAGGCAATTCTCCTGCCTCAGCCTCCCCAGTAGCTGGGATTACAGGCACCTGCCACCATGCCGAGCTGATTTTTTGAACTTTTAGTAGAGATGAGGTTTCACCATGTTGACCAGGATGGTCTCTAACTCCTGACTTCATGATTGACCTGCCTTGGCCTCCCAAAGTGCTAGGATTACAGGTGTGAGTCTCTTTCACACAGGCTAGAGTGCAGTGATGCAGTCTCGGCGACCTGCAACCTCTGCCTCCCAGGTTCAAGTGATTCTCCTGCCTCAGATTCTCCTACCAGTGCACCACCAGGCCCAGCTAATTTTTGTATTTTTTTAGTAGAGGTGGGGTTTCACCATATTGGCCAAGCTTGTCTTGAACTCCTAACCTCGGGTAATCTTCCTGCCTCAGTCTCCCAAAGGGCTGGGATTACAGACATGAGCCACCACACCCAGTCCCAATCAGTATCTTCCACACAGGATTTTGAATGAAAGAACATTTACCTCCTAGTGTATAAAGGTATTGAAAATTTCTGTTTTGTAGTTTATAAAAATTGGCATTAATTACTCTTAATATCTAGATATCACAAGACTTATATAGGTTTACACTAGACTTTTTGATGTTCAAAGAAAGATAATTTCTATTGCAAATTAGAATAGTTGTAAGAAACATCAGAGAAGTCAAGAAACAAAATAGCATGAAGTATGAGTTAAACTGCCATATTGAAAGAAAAATTGACATCTCGGGGGGCTTAGATTATTACAACAAACATGGTAAAGAAATTTAATGACATCCTGTTCAGGAAAAAAACTATTCAAGCTGTATTTTTCCTCTGCTTTTACACCGACTCAACAAGAAGCAACACAGATGACTTCTGTGACCCCAAAATATGTGTAATTTTTTCACACCAGCAAGCAAGCAATCAATTCTTGCTTGGACACTATCTGGGTATCCCCAATTCAATTCTGTTATTGTCCACCTGGGGTCAGTGTCAGACCCCACAGGTTGAGGGCTCAGTCCCCACAGCTGCCTCCCCTGACACTATTAACAAGTTTGGACCTCTGGAACTCCTGCCTGATGTCAAATGGGGTTCCCATGATACCTGCTTTGGGTTTATTAATTTACTGGAGCAGCTCACAGAACTCAGGGAAACACTTACTTACATTTACCGGTTTATTATGAAGGATACAGATGAAGAGATGCATAGAGCAAGATAAGGGAAAATGGCATGAAACTGTCATGCCTTCCCTGGGTGCCCCACCCTCCAGGGAGCTCCAAGCATTCAGCTGTTCAAAATTTCTCTCAACCCTGTCCTCTTGGGTTTTTATTAAGGCTTCATGGCCAAGCACAGTGACTCAGGCCTGTAATCCTAGCACTTTGGGAGGCCTAGACAGGCGGATTACCTGAGGTCGGGAGTTCGAGACCAGCCTGACCAACGTGGAGAAACTCCATCTCTACTAAAAATACAAAAATACCTACTTAATGAAATAAAACGAGAAAACATGAATAGAGAAAAAAGGATAAAAAGGAATGAGCAAAGTCTC
>CM052660.1:23453982-23504760 GCA_028533165.1 Leontopithecus rosalia | reverse complement strand
CAAAATATACATTCTCCACTTTCAATACACAAAATATTGATCAGCCATTATTAATAACCATTCTTAGAATTAAGCAATATTCCTGTTCTCTCTCCCTCTTTTTCTTCCTCTTTCTTCCTCTCCTCTCTCCTCCTCTTAAAAAAAAATAAAAAAATAAAAAAATAAAAATACAAAATTAGCTGGGTGTGGTGGCTGGCACCTGTAATCCCAGCTACGTGGGACGCTGAGGCAGGAGAATCACTTGAACCCAGAAGGCAGAGGTTGAACCCAGAAGGCAGAGCCAAGCTCATACCGTTGCACTCCATCCCGGGCAACAAGAGTGAAACTCCATGTCAAATAATAATAATAACAAATAAATAATGAAGCTTCATTATGTAGGCAAGATTGATTAAACCATTGGCTAGTGGTGAGCCACTTGACCTTCAGCACCTCTCGACTCTCTGGCAGTTGGGATATGGGGCTGGAAGTCCCAACTCCGCAATCTTGCATTTGTTTTTCTGGTAACCAGCCTCTGTTTGAAACTATCAGTCAACATTAGTATACAAAGAGACAGCATTTTGGATTCCAAGAATTTTAGTAGTTGTATGCTAAGAAATAAAACTAGGAAGGAAGGCCCAAAACGTATTTCACAATACCACACATACCATTAAAGATGTTATTAAAGAAAGTAGGCATTTTTAGACTACACATTGAAAGATTCGTGGAAATTAGGGAGGCAATGTAGCAGGTCTCTATAAATCAATCTGTCAAAATACTTCAGTTTTCTTTTTTAACCCCTTCTATTAGGTCGAGCTAATAGAGGGAGTCAGAAGGAGCTAAGACTAAGGAGTCATAAGGAGTAACAGGAGATTGCTTTTGGTATGACGTAAGCTATTTGTTCAGTAACCAAAATTGCTGAGGTAAAAGATGAGCATCCTACTCCAGGGGATATTGAGTTTTCTATATTGACCCCATTCAAGCACAGGCTAAGCATTAAATTGAATGGATTTTTTAGAGAGATTTAAGGTGAGACTAAATGCTGCTACTATTACTACCATCTCCAAAGCTGTCTACTGGGGAATGTAACAATATACAACATGGCGTCAGAGAGAAGAGAACTCAGTCTTCGACTTTTATATGCCATGACTCTTGGCCTGTGTCCACAGACCCTCTGAGAAGTTGTATCAGCCATCTGTGGCAATGGTAGAAATCTCTCTTGATGCGTGATTATAGGAGGGAAACAATCTTTATCCTAGGAAGTTATAAATTACTGATCTGAGGAAAGCCCTGGGAGAAAGTACAATGTTTTTAAAATGTATCATAAACTACTCTAGAAAAATCATTTTCCCCCTCAACTCTTTCAAACTTTGCAATTGCTATGGTGAGTCCAGTAGTACAATGCTCTTACATAATGCGTCCTCTATGGCCCACTCAAAGCCATTTGTGAATGATGTTGGAAACTCATTCTGCTTTTGTGAATGAAGTTCCTTATTCCTAAGGCACTTTGAATCCACCCATCGAATATCCAGTGCTCAGAATTAAGGACAATCACCTATCCTATTTATTCCCACCTGGGTATTTTCCATTTTTCATCACTTACAAGTTCTTACAAATTATGCATTGCACAATTGTCTCTACATTTCAAGTTTCAAGACTGATATTTCTCTGTTAGAGAAAAAAAGTATCATAGCCCAAGAAAAACAGATCTCCTTGTTCCTTTCTTACAAACAAGGTCTTATTTCTACTTGAATTGTGGATTGTACCTGCTTACAAAGGATAGATCCTTTTCAAAAACTGTGATGTTTCTCTGTTTCAATGTTTAACCTTTTAGCTAATTTTATTTCTTTTCATTTCTCTTGTTATGCATAACAAAAAAAACTTCTGACTCTTACTGGAAGTGGTTTATTCTGAAGGAGCAATTCATTTCGCACTTTTGGAGCTCAACTCTATGAATGTTATATTTAGACAGCATACGCTCATTTAAGCATATCGGTCTAGGATATCTTAAAGACTCCCTGCTTATTCTTTCAGTTCTGGCTAATCCCAGTTAGAATGAACTAAGGAACACAGGAGTAAAGCTTAAATCTTTGTACTTGGACAACAAAATACATATTCCTGAGAAAAGGCACTGCTTGACACTTTTATAAATCTTCTTAAATACACTGAATTGGATACAGGCTCTAAGAGCAGAAAAAAATAACAATGAGTTTATTGATTATTCATGAGCTATATACATATTTATGTTGCTTTCTCTCCTGACTCTTGCACTGTTAGTCTGAACCTCTTTTGTCTTTGCTAACAAGAAGGAAGCTACTGAAAGATAATTTAAATTTCGAGCTATTTTTCATGATCCAAAAAATTTAAAAAAATGTCATTCTTTACCTACTAATTATCATTATATTCCACAGTATATAAGCAGAACTTCCAAATCATATGTTTGTGTATATTTTCTACTGTGAGCATCAGCCATTTTGTGATTCTGGCCTTAGAGTATAGTGATGTCATCAAGAAAACCGATAAGAATATCTGTCACTTACTAACTCCGTAGCATTGGAAAACTACTTAGCATTTACAAATCTTAATCTCCACATTTGTAAATTTAAAATAGTGATGCAATTCCCATGAAGATTAAATAAGATTATACATGTTTAGTTTTGTTGTTACTTGAAACTCAGAATTTGTGTTTTCTGTAGGCAAGTAATGGGGCCATCAAAGGATGTTACTCAAAGGAGTAACACAGTGAGAGTGTTGATCTGGCAGCAAAGACAAACGTAGAATAAGAAGGAAGAAGCTGATAAGTTTGATCATCATGTGTCTAGAGAGAGTTAAGTGGGGATGAAAATGCAGATACAAATGTAAAAGAAAATGGTGAGGTAAAATTTATCAAAATCTATACTTAATGAAATATAGGGAATCTCAAAAATTTAAATTTGAACTGTTAGCAAGTGCTACAACTTTTTTCTTCATTTAAATATATATATTGTTATATCTGTACAGAAAGCCTTGCTTTGTTGTCCAGGCTGGTCTTGAATTCCTCGAGTGATCTTCCTACCTTTGCCTCCTGAAGTGTTGGGATTATATGAGCCAATACACCCAGCCAGTGCTATGATTTGAATATGGTTTGTCTTCACCATAACTCATGTGGCAACTTTAATTTTCAGTGCGACATTGCTGGAAGGTATAACCTTTAAGAAAGGAGGCTAGATTATTCAGGGCTCTCCAGAGAGACAAAACTAGTAGTATATATGTATATATGAAGGGAGTTTATTAGGGAGAATTGGCTCACACAATTGTAAGTTAAAATCCCACAATAATGCATCTGCAAGGTTGGGAAGAGAGAAGCTGGTAGTGGCTCAGTTTGACTCTGAAAGGCTCAAAACCAGGGAAGCTGACAGTGCAGCCCTTAGTCTGTGGCATGAGAACCCTCAGCAAACCACTGGTACAAGTCCAAAGGTCCAAAGGCCAAAGAACTTGGAGTCTGATGTCCAAAGGCAGGAAGAGACGGAGGAAGCATTCAGCATGGAAAAAGGAAAGAAGCCAGAAGATTCAGCAGGCAAGGTTATCTCATCTTCTTCCACCTGCTTTGTTCTAGCTGTGCTGGCCACAGATTGGATAGTGCCCATCCACGGAGGGTGGGTCTTCCTCTCTTAATCTACCAACTGAAATGTCAGTCTCCTCTGGTAACACTCTCATAGACCCACCGAGGAACAATGCTTCATTTCCCATCTAGACATCTGTCAGTAGACACCTAATATTAACCATCACAGAGGCCTAATGGGAAATATTTGGGTCATGAGGACTCTGACTTCATGCGTGGCTTGGTGCCCCTTTTTTAATAGCGAGTGAGTTCTTGCTCTGGTGACATAGGAAAGGATTAGTTTCCAGGAGTCTGGTTCATTAAAAAGCCAAGGATGCCCCTTTGGTTTAGCATCTTCATATATGTCTGCCTTTCCTTTGACCTTCTGACATGTTGTGATGTAGCTCAAAATTCCTTAGTGGAAGCCCAGAAAACACTGGTGGCATGCTTCTTGAACTTTCCATCCTGGAAAACTGTGGGATAAATAAACTTATTTTTAAAAAATATTACCCAGCCTCAGACATTCTTTTATAGCAATACAAAACAGTCTAAGAGTGAAAAATGATACCAAGAAGTTAGGTGTGGTTTTTTTGTTTTGTTTTGTTTTTTGTTTTTTTGAGACGGAGTTTTGCTCTTGTTACCCAGGCTGGAGTGCAATGGCACGATCTCGGCTCACCACAACCTCCACCTCCTGGGTTCAGGCAATTCTCCTGCCTCAGCCTCCCGAGTAGCTGGGATTACAGGTGTGCACCACCATGCCCAGCTAATTTTTTGTATTTTGAGTAGAGAAGGGTTTCACCATGTTGACCAGGATGGTCTTGATCTCTTGACCTCGTGATCCACCCACCTCGGCCTCCCAAAGTGCTAGGATTACAGGCTTGAGCCACCGGAAGTTAGGTGTTTTATGACATATAACTGAAAATGTCAAAGTAGCTTTGGAACTGAACAATGGGCAGAAGTTGGAAGAGTTTGGAAGACCAGGGTAGAAAAAGATTGTATTGCCATGAAGGGAGTGTTAAGTGTGATTCTGGTGAAGGCTTAGAATAAGACAAAAATATTACTGAAATGCCAGAGGTTCAGTCTAGGTTTTGATGCTAGATGCACAGAAAGCTGATCCCTGAGACAGTCAGTACGGCCAGGGAAGAAAGGGTGTGAGTCATGTCAGCTGGGGAGATAGGACGTAAGTCTCAACTCCATTTCCCCAGTCAGCTAAAACTGGGGTTTATAATACAACTAAGTGTGGGAACACAGGAATTAGAGAGGAGTAAGGAAGCAATCATGACACATGAGGGGTCTGCTGTTTCATTTTCTGGATGTGGTAATCTGATGAGTTTCAGTTTTCTATACTTATTCAAACACAACCATAAACATCAGTTCTATAGGGAAAATGGGTTGGTTTCAAAAAGATGAGAAAAGGATTGGAACTTCTAAGAGATTTGTTGAGTGTTCATCACCAAAATTCTGAAAGAAATATCAACAGTAATAAAGGTCATTCCAATGAATTCTCAAATGAAAATCGAAGCAAGATACTGGGACCTGGAATGAAGGCTTCCCTTTTTATAAAGTAGTTAAATGCTTAGTGGAACTGTGCCTATGCTCCAAGGCTTTATGGAAGTCAAAACATAAGAGTGATGAACTAGTGTATGTGGCAGAAGAAATTTCTAAGCATCAAAGTGCTCAAGAAGCAGCACGGTTACTTTTAATAGGTCATACCGAGTTATAGCAGCAAAGGAATGGCTAAAGGCAGAATTTGTAATTAAAAGAAAAGTGAAGCATAAACTGTGGAGAATTCGTAGGCTGACTGTGTGGTAAAGAATGAAAAATCATTTTTCAGGAGAGGAATTTAAGAGTATAGCTGAGAGATTTTTTTCCTAAAAAGATTAGCATAGCTAAAAAAGAGGCAAGTGCTGATGGTCAGAACAATGGCTCCTAAGGTATTTCATAGATGTTCAAGGCCCCCGTTCCTACCACAGGCCCCGAGGCCTGTGACTACAGAACAGTTTTAAGGAGCAGGCCTAGGACACAGCTGCTTCCTTATCTGGCAGTTGTTTCTGGAGCAGCCAAGGTTCAAATGGTCCCATGTGCAACTCACATTGGTAATCCAGAGAGCGCCAGTGGTAAGCCTTGATGGCTTCCACATGGTGTTAAATCTGCAGGCCTGCAGAATGCGAAAGCTAGGTAGGCTTGACTTTCTCTACCAAGATTTTGAAGGATGTATGAAAAAGCCTGCAAGCTTTGGTAGAGATGTGTTCAGGAGTATTGCCAACAGAGAGAGTCATGTCAAGGGCAATGTCTAGTAAAGCAACAGCAGCAAGGTCACTACTGAGACCACAGAAGAGCCTGAAAAAGCTACAGGCAACCAACTCCAACTTGTGAAAATAGTCACATGGGTTGCATCCAGCAAAGCCATGGGGCAGGGATTCCTGAGGCCTTGGGAGCCACAGTGTGCCCAGATACAGGACATGAAATCAAAGGAGATTATTTTGGAGCTTTAATATTTAATGTCAGCCTTGCTGGGTTTTTTGACCTGGGTGGAGTGTGTCTTTCCATTCTTTTGGCCTATTTCTCCTTAGGGAAGAAAGTATTTACAAAATTCTGTTCCACGATTATATCTTAGAAATAAATCATTTGTTTTGACTTAAGCTGTAAGGAACTTGCCTTGAGTATCAGATGATATTTTGAGTTGGTGATGGAACAAGTTAAGACTTGGGGACTATTGGCATGGAATTACTGTATTTTATATGTCAGAAGCACATGTGTTTGGGGGCAGAGGGGATAATGCTATGGTTTAAATGTGACTTTCCCCCATCAAAACTCATTTTGAAACCTTAATTCTCAGGGCAGCAATGTTGAGAGGTGGAACCTTTAAGAAGTGCAACCTAATGAGAGGTGTTTGGGTTATGAGAGCTCTGATCTCCTGGGTGGTTTGATGCTATTCTTTTATTATTATTATTATTGTACTTTAAGTTTCTGGGGTACATGTGCAGATCTTGCAGGATTGTTGCATAGGTACACACATGCCGTCGTGGTTTGCTGTCTCCATCCCCCCGTCACCTACAACAGGCATTTCTCCCAGTGTTATCCCTCCTCAACCTCCCCACCCTTCGCTTACAGTAGTGAGTTTTTGCTCTGGTGAGACTGCATTCGTTCTCACAGAAATGGATTAGTTTCTGAGAGAATGGGTTATCATAAAGCCACACACACCTTGGGTTTAGCCTCTTCACATACATCTTCTTTTACTTTGATATTCTGCCATATTGTGACACAGCATGAAAGCCCTCACTGGAATCTGAGAAGATGCTGGTGTCGTGTTGTTGAATGTTCCAGATTACAAAACTGTGAGCTAAAGAAACCCTTTTTCTGGCTGGGCGCGGTGGCTCATGCCTATAATCCCAGCACTTTGGGAGGCCAAGGCGGGTGGATCACGAGGTCAAGAGATCGAGACCATCCTGGTCAATAAGGTGAAACACCGTCTCTACTAAAAATACAAAACTTAGCTGGGCATGGTGGTGCGTGCCTGTAGTCCCAGCTACTCAGGAGGCTGAGGCAGGAGAATTGCCTGAACCCAGGAGGCAGAGGTTGTGGTGAGCCGAGATCACGCCATTGCACTTCAGCCTAAGTAACGAGCAAAACTCCGTCTCAAAAAAAAAAAAAGAGTAAGACAGAGAGGTAAAGACAAAAGTTTAGGATGTAGCCAGGATAAGTGATTCCAAGGGGAATCTAATCATGTAACTGAAATGGCAACCCACAGTGTTCAGAATGGAGTAAATGAATTTAATGGAGGCTGGGGAAGCTAGTGGGGATGGAGGTCAAGATACCTCACATAGCATACCTAGTGAAAATTAGGAAGTGGAGGTGGTAAAATACAAGGAGATCTCCTCTTCTCAAAAATATGCGACACATCTCCTGTATCCACAACAACGGCACCAAACACAACACATTAATCAGTGACTATAAAGTCTAAACTTATTAAGTCAGGTAAGGCCTGAGTTACATTTCAACCTCCAAAATATTATCTTCAAGTGTAGGGAAGTTCTACCTTTCCATCCAGTCTGGAGTCTAAGTGTGTTGAAATGAATTGACAATAGACAAATTCACAGGAGAAAAGACATACAAATTTATTAGCATGCATATGGACATGGGAGTCCAGTTAATATGAGACTCAACTAAGGGCCAGATGTCTAAAGTGTTCATATCATACAGAAAGAAATAGAAGCCTAGAGCATGGTGGCAGGGAGACAGGAGAAAAGGCTCGGCAAACAAAGGCTATCTCGTCATGCAGATTAAATCTCCCACATAGCAGCTCTCAGGAGGAATAGATGGAAGCCTGTGGTAATAGTTCCTCCACCAGACCTTTAAAAATGTCAGACTTTTTGTCTCTTTTCCTATGAATCAATCTTCTCTAGAAAAAAAAATATCTAGAAAGTTTCTGCATCTGCTGTTTACTTCACTAATGTAGATTCTGTTTACAGACGCAAATTTCTTCCACATAATGACAGTTTTTCAGAACTATTCCTGTGTCTGCAGCCCCTTTCAATAGCCCATCTCAAAATGGGCCTAAGAAGTATATTTTGGGATGGCATGTATTGGATTCTTTTATAAGTTATCCTTAGAGTTATCCTTCTATGTTCAGTGGACATCTCACATTTTACCCACATTCAAATCCAATTTGCAGTACTGGGCCAGGGTTAGCATTCAAAACATTTCATACACAGAGCATCCTAAGTTTTAACTAATCAGAACAGATGTCAGTGGACTCTGAATGGCAACCACACATAAAGAATTGGAGGAGCTGGGCGCAGTGGCTCACACCTATATCCCAGCACTTTGGGAGGCCGAGGTGGGTGAATCACGAGGTCAAAACATCGAGACCAGCCTGATCAACATGGTGAAACCCTGTCTCTACTAAAAATACAAAAATTAGCTGGGCGTGGTGGCGCACACCTGTAGTCCCAGCTACTCGGGAGGCTGAGGCAGGAGAATTGCTTGAACCCAGGAGGCGGAAGCTATGGGTTGCGGTGAGCCAAGATCATGCCATTGCACTCCAGCCTGCGTAACAAGAGCGAAACTCTGTCTCAAAAAAAAAAAAAGAAAAAAGAAAAAAAAGAATTGGAGCAACCCAAACTGCTACTGACTGGCTAAATATCAGGCATGTCACAAAACAATTTATTTCCAGATGTTTTTGTCCTCAGCTTCAGTTGATGATACCATCACCTAATCACCTAAGTCACTAAGGCAGATACCTCTTAGTTATTCTCTATGCCTTCATTGCACAGAAGTGACTTCATGTCTATCTTTTCCTAACTTATCTTGTGGCAGACAATTTATCATTACTGCATTTTGTTTTGGGGGTAGAATTATACACTACGTTAGGAAACATTAAAAGCTTCTCTGTTTTTACAAAAGGAAGAGGATAAGTAAAAGCAAGAAAGAAAAGCGATTTCTCTCCCTTTTGGCATACTCTAGTACCCCACACCACGATAAAGTAGCTAAAATATCTTCTTTGCTGTTATTTTACTCCAAGTCTTAAATTTCAAGGTACTTGGTTAAATTGATTTGCATGGGGCATGCATAGAGCAATTATGTTAAATGTAGGCCGCATGCCTAATTCGGATACCATAATCTAGAGTGCCCTTTTAGTCAAAAGGAAGAGTACTGTTAAAAGGAAAACCCTAGCTGAATTAAATTTAACAGAGTTTAATTAAGCAAAGACTAATTTGCAAATCAGGCGGCCCTCAGAGCCAGAGTAGCCTCAGAGACTCCAGTGCAACAACAGGGTGAAAAAAGATTTCTGGACAGAAAAAGAAAAGCGACATACAGAAGACAGAAGCGAGGTACAGAAACAGCTGAATTGGTTACAGCTTGACTCCGACTTACTTGAACATGGTTTAAACAACCAGTCACCTTTGGCCAAAACTCAGTGACTGGTACAAGAGTAGGCTACAGTCTGTTTACACTCCCTTAGGTTAATAGTTTATCATGTACAGAGAAATCTTCAGGCCAAACATATGTTTGATTTAACAGTATAAGAATGCTGTGGTTAATTTTATGTGTCAAATTCATTATTAAGGCATGTCAAATAGCTCATGAAAACATTATTTCCATGTGTGTTTATAATGCTATTTTCAGAAAATACTAACATTTGAATTGGTAAACCTGAGTCAAGGCCATCTGCCTTACTAATGCAGGCTAGCTTCATCCAGTCCAACCCACTGAGAGCCCACATAAAACTGAAAGGTGGAAGAAGGGTGATTCTATCCCTTTCTTCCCTCTTGAGATGGGACATCCCTCTCTGTCCTTGAATACACAACCTCTCCACCTCCTCTTTGGATTCTCAGGCCTTTGGTCTTGGGTAAAAAGTTAAAACTTCAGCTTTCCTGATTCTTAGGCCTTTAAACTTGGACTAAATTATGCCACCAGCTTTCCTACCTTTCCAGCTTGGAGATGGCATATTATGGGACATCTTAACCTCCATCATCACATGAGCCAATTCCCAAAGTTAATCTTTTATAATCTATACCATGTGTTGGGGGGAAGGGGCATAAAGATATGAATCCTGTTGTGTTTTTTCTGAAGAACACTGACTAATAAAGGGTATTTTTTCCCAGATACATCCAAGGGTGCCAATCTTTTAAAAGTGTTATCAGAAGCTAAATTCAGTCATCTAGTGGCCTCATTGTCTCTGGCCTATAGCAATCTTCAGTTCAGTTTGGAAGACAAATTTTTACCTGTGTATGTACAAGGAGCCACTCTAAGATACCACATGAGAAATTGCTTAGCTAAATAGAACTGATTCTTCTGCCATGAGAACTCTCCTGCGTCCTGAATTATGTGTATAATTTGTATAGTAAATCCAGACAGTAGGTGTTTCAAGTTAAGAAACAGACATTTTTATCACCCTATTAATATCGTGGTCCAAATTAATTCACTAAATCAAATTCTGCAGATCACTGTTCATCAACAGGAATGACGGAGTTGTCGAAATAAGCCACAGGAAACAATAAAGAAAAGTCTTCAACATGACAAATAATGTTGACACCACTTGTCCCTTAGGAGCCACAGTCTATATAATCAGAATCAACCTTCAAATACACCAGTGGAAATCAACCCTCAAATACACCATTTTACTTTCTCATTTAAGTTAATATAACATTTTCTTCCTAAATGAGATATCCATTTCCACAAAAATAATTTATTTACCAACAAGTCTAAGTGGGAAGCAAAAGCTCTTCTCATTTTTGATCAAATTATTTTTGTATATTAAGAAATTCAAGCTTATGGGCTTTATTTCCAACTTAAGCAACTCGCACTATCATACTGAGAAAACTAAAGAAAAATGAAGTTTTCTTTAATAAATTCTTGATTGAACCATCCACAAAATTTACCAAAATGCTGCAGAAATAAAACCTTGTTGTTAGACTGAAGCAAAAATATAACTAGCAAGTCACTTCACAAAACACAACAGTGGTTAACATTTTAAAAACAAAGTTTTGTTTAGGAAATATAATTTTCCTAGTGGACTTCATTTAGGCTTTTGCCATCTCTTTGAAGCAAGGACAAAATGTTTATGAAAGGGCAGACAGTTCCGTTATCCTAAACTGTACACTACTTTAAGGGAAATATGCCTGCATTCTACGATGTATTTTCACTATTTCCCGTGACCACATTGATGATGGTAGCATAAACACAGGTAATTTAATGCCTCCCATTATAAGAACTTCCATAACTAAACTTTTTAATTAATATTTATTAAAGAAGAAAACAAGAGATTATAAAAATAAATGGAGTTAAAGCCAAATAGTCTGTATTAACAGAATTCTCTTAAAATTTTAAGCATCGTGATAAAAGGGGAGGAAACAAAACCGTCATATACTGAGTAAAATGGCCATAAACTCCAAGACAGGCAGATTCAGCTCATGTTTCACCCACAGAGCCTTCAGGTGAGCCTGAAACGAGGTAATAATAAGAATTTTGAAACTGTGTGTGTTTGAGTCTCCTTCTTAGAATAAATATTTTTAAAGTTCCCTTTTGCTTTTAGAATAAATCACCAGGTAAGTCAAGTCATATTAATTACCAATTTTGTTGCTTCTTCTTGCTTTAACACTGAGAGAAATTTTGCCTATTTTCTATCAGACTGACAAAAATCTCTTGTAGAGTTATTATCCTCAAGGTAGTGAAAAAACAAGTTTTAAAGATAGTAATTGATTAATTATTCTATTATTACATCACATACATATGATAAAACCAGGATCAAGAAATCCAGTGGATTTAAATGATTTCTCATGTTAATGCTAAATCACAGTTTTAACCTTGAGGCTGAACAGTTTTCTATTCAAATTTTCTTATTACTCCCTTCCTCCTTAACTCATTGCCTAGATTTATTCTGATTTGTATAAGAATCTACTCAGCTGATTGTATTTTAAGCTCCTCAAAAGCATCTCACTCTTTGCTTTGGAAAAGAACAAAATCTAAGTGTTTTAAATGCAATCCCTCAAAGCAACGATGTGGGAGGTAGGGCCTTTTGAGAGGTGTTTAGGTGTTAGGTGGAGCCCTCATGAGTGGATTCAGAAATCCCCTATAAAAAGACCTGTAAGAGTTGGTTGTCTCTTGCGCTTCTGTCTTCTGCCATGTGAAGGTGTTGTAGGAAAGCCTTTCCCAGATGGCAGCATCTTGATTTGGTATTCTGTTATGGCAGCACCACATGAGACAATCTTTTTGTGTCTTTTATTGCATGTCTTCATCTACTTGTGTTGCTATAAAAGAATAACTGAGGCTGGGTAATTCATAAAGACGTTTACTTGGCTCACGATTTTGCAGGTTGCACAAGAAGCATGAAGCACCAACATCTATTTCTGATGGAGGACTCAACCTGTTTCCCCTCATGGTAGAAGGCAAAGGGGAACCCACATAGAGAGATCACATGGTGAGAGAAGGGAAGGGAAAGAGAGAGGCAGCAGGTGCCATGTTTTGTTTACTGACCAGCTCTTGTAGAGACTAATACAGAGAAGACTGACTCATCCCTCTTTCAATGCAGAGCATTAATCTATTCATAAGAGATCCGCTCCCATGACCCAAACATGTCCCACTAGGTCTCACCTCTAATACTGGGCATCAAATTTCAACATGAGGTTTGTTGGGCCAAATATCCTCACTATAGCACTCCATGAGGCTGTGCAGAAGGGAGCATCATTTAGTGGCCCTGGAACTCTATCCACTGTCTGGCTAAAAAGGTGCTGAGACAAATGGCTAACCCCCACATTCAGGTGGTAGATAGGGCTTTCCATGTACGCAACCATAGTGAAGTCTTTCGGGTGAAAGATTACTCACCAAAGTGACTTAGTACATTACTGGCTTCACCAGTGACAGACTTTAAAAACTAGAGAATTTCCCACAGAGGGTTAGGTAAACCAGCTGTGATTAAGCTGTCTAGCATTAAAGACAACATTTATTCTAGAAGCACCATTAATACTGGATCTCTTCTTTTGCCTTTGTCTTGGTCCTAATCAAGCTCAAGTTTAACTATGTCCCTCTGTCTCCCTTCTAAACTTTGAACTGCTCTACATATTTTTCTAATAGCTCATGGCTCACTGGCCCCTGGTGTCAGGGACATCACTTTTTTTGTTGTTTTCCAACTAGCTGTGCTTCTATCACATGCTCTATGTCTCCAAATTTGTCTTTTCTAAATCAGATGAATTTTTATTTATGTTTCAAAATGTAGTTTGACTATCTTCTTTATGAATCCTTTCACAAATATCATACTATAAAAACATGATGTTTTTCCCATTTCTGTTCTTTTACTTCACTGAGCATATATCTCTCCAAGAGCAATTGTCAAATTGACTCTGTTCTTACTGTGTTTTTATCATGTTCAGAAATTGGCTAGTGGATCAGTAAGTAGAAACTTATCATCAAGCAGGACTTAGAGACAGTTATAGTTGCCAACTATTCCGGCAGTAGAAACTAAACGGTGCTTTTACAAGAAGATTTATTTGAGCCCTTATAGATATTTGATAGGTTCTGATAAAGTTGGAAAATTCTTTCTTCTACTCCCCAATTACAACAGCCTTTTCTACCTCTCACCTTACCATTTTACACAGTTAGTTATAAGGCCAGTGATTGAAACCAGATGATGAATCTTGGTGGCCCTCAGAAGTGAAGTCCTATAAAGATCTGTGCAACGGGGAAAAATTACTAGATGTTTTCTACCAAAGTGCTGTTGCCAGAACTGGATCTAAGTATTTCATTCACTTCATGGACATTTTATGTTTTTAGATTTCCCTGTATTAATGTAATTCTCTGCCTCAGGGTAGCTGATTAAAGGTATATTGTGTCCCTTTGAAGGTGAAGGCAAATTGTAGCTGAGAAGCTCTTGAAATAGACAGCAAACAGAACATGACTGCTAAATATTACCCGCTTCTGATTGCAAGGAATTACTTTTACTTTCATCTCAATAATATTGTGTTTAGGGGCCTTAATTGGTGGAACTACAGCATTAAGGTTGTAGCAGTACACTATGAGGTGCTATTTATCCTTTTCAAGTTTTAGAAATGAGCAAATTTGGCTTATAATTGACACAACAGTAGTCATAATCACTATTTCTCTAAATAAGTCTGTATAATGAGTTTCAAAATTGAAGTCCCTGCTTTAATTTATATTGGGCTGTATTTATTATTTTAACCAAGGAGGCAAGTACATAGGGTCCAATATTATGAAGTCAATTTACATACTAGAAATTTCATTTAATTTTATTACTCTTTGGGTGAGTGTGCATATGCTCAATATGGCCTATTTTAAGGCAATAAATGCTGTTATTATGAAGAAATTAGACAAGATAATAGTTCTGATGGTTTAGATGAGGATTATCTGTTTTGTGTTTGGTTGTTCCCCTAAGAATATAAAAAAAAATCTTGTTTAAATTGATAGCAGCCGGGCATGGTGGCTCATGCTTATAATCCCAGCACTCTGGGAGGCTGAGGCAGGTGGATCACGAGGTCAAGAGATTGAGACCATCTTGGTCAACATGGTGAAACCCCTGTCTCTACTAAAAATACAAAAATTAGCTGTGCATGGTGGTGCATGCCTGTAATCCCTGCTACTCAGGAGGCTAAGGCAGGAGAACTGCTTGAACCCAGGAGGCAGAGGTTGCGGTGAGCCAAGATCGCACCATTGCACTCCACCGTGGGTAACAAGAGCAAAACTCTGTCTCAAAAAATTAAATAAATAAAATGAAAAAATAAAAAAAATAAATTTATTGCAATTCCCAGGCATATTGGCAATTTGAAGCCCAATATTGATTAAACCACAAAGTTTGGCCAAATAATCCATTTTAGCATATTTTAAAGATGATTCAAAATCTAGGCTATAGGAGAGACTCATATTATATAATTGTTCCTTACATATATTAATCTCACCTGTAAAAAACTATATTTTTATGATATTTTTCTTAATGTTTTAGTTTGTGGGGGAACTAGTTTGTACCTGTATGAGCTGAGTATCTCTTATCTGAAACGCTTGTTTTGAAAATCAGATTTTTTAAGATTATGGAATATTTGTATTATATCTACTGATTGAGCATCCCTAATCCAAAAAATTCCAAATATGGAATGCTCCAATGAGCATTTTCTTTTGAGTGCCACATGGCACAAAAAGATTTTGTATTTTGAAGCATTTTGGATTGTTGAATTAGAAATGCTCAGCTGAGTATGATACTCTGATTCCTCTTGAAGAAATCCAAACAACAGAGAACATAGAGACACCCTCTAATAAATTTTGCAATCTGTTTTGCAGATTTGGACACATATGTTAAGCAGCTAATGGCATTTACAAACCAACGGTTAATGAGTTATAACAAAGTAAATACGTAAGAAATTCACTCACTTTTTAAATGCTCTCTTTAAGATTATGTTTTATTGTCTTGTTGGTCTATTTACTAGGGTTGTAAAGATGTTTAAGAAGTGTTATGAAAATAGCCTGTATCAGAGACACGTGTGTTTCTCAATAATTATAATCTTATTGCTTTTCTTATTTTGTTAGTACAGCATGTGATTATTAAAATCAAGCTCTGATAATTAAAATCAAATTATAGCATTCTTCAACTCAGGCTATACCTCACTTACAGGTAAACAGATTTGTGAAAAATGGTGTACCTTAAGATTTAACCACTAAGTGACACCTTGGGATGTAATGGCTTTCATTACTATAAGATTCCAACAATTAACTAGAAGTCAACTCCTGGTTATCAACAGATATTCATGGACTCATAAGCAAAATAATGAAGGGACAGTTACTGTAAGTATCAGTGCATATTAGGGTATAGTTACCAAGGCAGGAGTATGGAGCTTGATGATTTTAGTGAAGATGCCTTTATAATTTAGAATTATACATCTCAAAATCTCGTTAGCCATTAGATTATCCAGTGTAACAAAATTTACCAAAGGAGGAAATGGGAGGGAACAGTTAACTTATTCTTTTCAGAGCAGAAATGCCAGAATTTGCAATTTTCCCATAATTTATTGTAGTATTCTCATCCAATATTTTCCACAGTGATACTGTGCTCTCTTCTCTGGGGGCCATAGGTGGTATTATATTCTTGAGCCCCTCAAAAATAGGAGGATTCAAAATAACTATAGCAAGATCTAGGGCTGATTTAGAGGCTTTACTTTTTAACTAAAAAGGAACTAGAGATGGATCAATTATCCAAAGAATCCCAGGTAACTCATTAAGGATACTAACAAATCTCTGAGTCCCTTTGTTTTTACACGATAACCTGTCAAAGTTCTGGAATTCTAAAACACTGTAATTCTAAAATTACAAGTCCAACTGTCCACTTAAGATTTTTAAAATAGTGGGGTATGAGCCCGGAAAAATCTACCACCTCATTAAAAACCTGAAAATATTGATAAATATTGTCAAAATCAACTTTTCCAGGATTCTGAAAATGAATGGATGCTTGCAAGAATAAGTAATATGTATTCAAAAAATAATGCTGATGTAAATTATAAATGTCACATTTGTTGTGCTCTGTCTTGACATAAACCCATCTGCATCTCTCCAGCTCTGCAGAAGCTGTAACAGCAGCATCCTTACAACCAGGGAAGTTGGCTGTACACTGCCTACCAGCCACTGAGGGGATTATATCGCAACCGGAATTTTTAAAAAAAGCCCCATTCCGAAAGTATTTTCACTGTGTGACTGTTATTGACAGCTACCTGTAAAAGATACATTCAGAAGACTTATCATTATTTGGCCCTTACTAAGAAATTACTCAGGGTAAAAAGTTTAATACCCAGGAATTTGAAAACAACAACCAAAAAGGAAATTATTCAACATCATACATGCCTGAGTTGGGACAAATAATTGGTTTGCCAAAAAACTTAAACATCTTGGAAGTCAGATGTCTACAAAAGTTTTTAAAAAGCTCCAATATATTCCTTGGAATCTTGTGGGCTACATATATGTGCTGGGATATGCATATGCATAGAAAAATTAGAAAAACACAATCTTTTTTATTTATTATGCTTTAAGTTCTGGAGTAAATGTGCAGATCATGCAGGATTGTTACACAGGTATACACATGCCATGGTGGTTTGCTGCCTCTTTCCCCATCACCTACATTAGGTATTTCTCCTAATGTTATCCCTCCCCAATGCCTCCTCCCCCTGCTACCCCTCCCCTAACCTCCCTACCCCCAAAAGACCCCAGTGTGTGATGTTTCCCTCTCTGTGTCCATGTGTTCTCACTGTTCAACACCCACTTATGAGTGAGAACATGTGGTGTTTGGTTTTCTGTTCTTGTGTCAGTTTGCTGAAAATTATTGTTTTTCAGCTTCATCCATGTCCCTGCAAAGAACATGAACTCATCCTTTTTTATGGCTGCACAGTATTCCATGGTATGTATGTGCCACATTTTATTTATCCAGTCTATTATTGATCAGCATTTGGATTGTTTTGAAGTCTTTGCTAGTGTAAACAGTACTGCAATGAACACACATGTGCATGTGTCTTTACCTGGGAATACAACAAACAAGGGACATGAAGGACCTCTTCCAGGAGAACTACAAACCACTGCTCAAGGAAATAAGAGAGGACACAAACAGATGGCAAAACATTCCATGCTCATGGTTAGGAAGAATCAGTATGGTGAAAACAGTCATACTGCCCAAAGTAATTTATAGATTCAATGCTATTCCCATCAAGCTGTCAATGAACTTCTTCACAGAAGTGGAAGAAAACACCCTGAATTTCATATGAAACCAAAAAAGAGCCTGCATAGCCAAGACAATCCTAAGCATAAAGAACAAAGTTGGAGGTATCATGCTACCTGACTTCAAACTATATTACAAGGCTACAGTAATCAAAACAGCATGGTATTGGTACCAAAGCAGCAACAGAGACCAATGGAACACAACTGAGGCCTCAGAGGCAATGTCACACATCTACAACCATCTGATCTTTGACAAATCTGACAAAAACAAGCAATAGGGAAAGCATTTCCTGTTAATAAATGGTGTTGGGAAAACTGGCTAGCCATGTGCAGAAAGCAGAAACTGGACACCTTACACTAAAATTAACTCCAGATGGATTAAAGACTTAAACATATGACCTAACACCATAAAAACTTTAGAAGAAAACCTAGGCAAAACCATTCAGGACATAAGCATAGTCAAGGACTTCATGACTAAAACACCAAAAGCATTGGCAACAAAAGCCAAAATAGACAAATGGGATCTAATTAAATTCCAGAGCTTTTGCACAGCAAAAGAAACAATCATCAGAGTGAACTGGCAACCAACAGAATAGGAAAAAATTTTTGCAATCTACTCACCTGACAAAGGGCTAATATCCAGAATCTACAAAGAACTAAAACAGATTTACAAGAAACAAACCAACCAACCCATTCAAAAGTGGGCAAAGGAAATGAATGGACACCTTTCAAAAGAAGACATATATGAGGCCAAAATCATGAAAAAATTGTTATTAGAGAAATTCAAATCAAAACCATATTGAATACCACCTCACACCAATTATAATGGCGATCATTGAAAAATCCGGAGACAACTGATGCTGGAGAGATGTGGAGAAATAGGAATGCTTTTACACTGTTGGTGGAGTATAAATTATTTCAACCATGTAGAAGACAGTGTGACACTTCCTAAAAATTTTCTAGTAGCCTACTGTTGATGCTTTACTGACTACATAGTCAATTAACCATATATTGTATGTTTTATTATGCATACAAATACATAGACTACATTTTTATAATAAAGGAAGCTAGAGAAAAGAGAATGTTATTAAAATCCATTCAATAAATGGATGTGGATCACCATACAGAATCCTACTGAATAGGCTGAAGAAAACGAGGAAGAAGAGGGATTGATCTTGCTGTCTCAGAAGTGTCAGAAGTAGAAGGAAATCTTTGTATAAGTGAACCTGTGTGGTTCAAACTCGTGCGTATGTGTATAACACACACACATGCACATATGCAATTTTATTGCTCTCCTGTTAAACTATTTTAGTATTTCCTAAGGAAATTATTTGCACATTTCGTTTCAAGCCATAAACAATTTGATTTTTTGTTGTTCATATGATAGTTTATTTTAGCTGTGATATTTTCACAATTCCTCTTTTAAGGAAATTTTACTCCTGAGAGATCTGATGATTTTCCTAGGGCCAAATATTTATTTGTGAAGTACTTCTACCTATCATTTTCTTAGTTGTTGCATTTAAATTCAATATCCAATATGGTTACTATAGGCTAAATCCCACCGGATCCTTCTTTAAAGTGACGTTTGGCTCTCTTGAGAACAACGGGTGTTAAAGATGAGCAAGTATGACTAATGCACAAGTGACACCTTCAGATTTCGTCTAAGGGAATTAGATGAAAGGGTTGTTGATATTTGAGAGAAGCAGCTAAATGATTCCACTAACTAGGAAATTAATAACGATGATAAACAAACAAACAAAATCTCCAAATCCTTCAGAGATTTCTAAACTCACTTTTTAGTTACTCAAATTAGTAACAGTGTTATTTTCCAAGTGAAGAGAAAGTCTAACTATGCCTTTCATCATGTGCATAAATGTTGATATTTTATTTTCCAACTCTTCTTTTAGATTCAGAGTCCATGTACAAGTTTGTTAACTGGGTATATTGCACAATGCTAACGTTTGGAGTACGAATCATCCTGTTACCCAGGTACTAAGCATAGTATCCAATAGTTACTTTTTCCACCTTTACCCCCTCCCTACCTACTCCCTCTAGTAGTCCCCAGTGTCTTCTGTTGCCATCTTTATCTCCATGAGTACCCAACGTTTAACTCTCTCTTGTAAGTGAGAACTTGTGGTATGTGTTTTTCTGTTCCTGTGTTAATTTGCATAAGATAATGGCTGTCAGGTCCATCCATGGATAAACAAGTATTTTTACACAGAGTTTTTTTTTCTCAGCAGGGACAGGGAAAAAAAGGCAGTATATTTTTAATTAAGAAAACATGCAAACTACCATTTAGACTTCCAAGATAGGCATGCTGTTAGGATATCACACGATAAAGAAAAATATGAAGAAAAAACTCCCTTTCTTTTTTAAGTAATTATAAGATCTATAATGGAGGTCGATGATGAAACTTATCAGGTTATACTTTTAAAATGCCAGATTAAAAACAGTTATGGAATACTTTTAAAATCTAGATGTATTTGCAGCTCATTCGAGCAGCCCATTTTCATCATAATAGGATTTCAAAAGTGAGCGCAGGGGAAGAAAGGACTCATTACAGAGAGGTCACCTGATCCAACCCTAATGACAATACTGTATTGTTCCCTTAAGCACTGTCCAGAGGGCTTTGTCCAATCTCATTTGAAACTTGCACGAATTTCACCTTTCTCATTATTTTTAGCTTGAATACCTATTTTCTCATGGTAGTAATGAGTAGTCTGCCAACATATTCATCTTCCTCTAAAGATGAAAATAGCAGTCTTTCAGTACGTGAGGCAAAGAGCAACTCACGGTTTCTAGGTGATAAATGAGTAGCTGAAGTTGTTCAACAATTTTTGAGTAGAACTCAACTCCCTGAGGCAAGCATTAGTTTAAGGGAATGAAGAAAAGAAAGAGGCGATTCTGGAAACTGGATAGCGTGTTGTTGGAGCTATTTCAGATAGCACTGAGGATACCCTGGAAGCAGGGGCACCCGCATCTTTCCTCTGGTTTTCAGAGGGGGGAAACATGGAGAAAACTACCTTGACTTGAGAGACTGCACTAATATTTGTTATGTTTCAATGTTTGAAACTATTGCTTTAAAATGTGGTATCAGCTAGTGCTAGGATTCACTATTATAAATTAATTCAAAATTTTCCAGCCTTCCTCATTAGTAATTACATCGTGGAGATATCAAAGCCTAGAAATAGTGTAGAAAAATATGAAAGCCAACACAATGTCTTTCACTATTTCTTCACAAAGGCCAGCTATGCGTAAGGCATCTGTTGTAGTTATTATTACCTTTTACCATTTGATGGTTTCTTCTGCAGCCTCCCAAGAACAGCCTCTTGGCTCTAGGGACACTTTTTGATTTCACACTACAATTTTATCATGACTCAAGTGAGCACTACTGTCTGCCAAGGTGATGGATCCCTGCTAACCACAGCACTGCAGTAGACACAGGAAGAAGCAAGGGACAGAGAGGTGAGAAGAAAGATCTGGACAAAGGCACAGCCATTACTGAGTGTTCCTTTAGGAGTATTTTTAGATAACATCTTTCATCGGCAGGACTTCTTACTTTTATAATCTGAGGATAAACAACTTGGATAAATCAAATCCTCCATGAATCAATTTTAAAGATCAGGGAAGAGAAATATATGAATAGCATATATGATGGACCAAATTGAATGCATCCACGAAAAAAAAAAGAAATTTTTAAGGACATGAAGTTGATGTCTAGCATTGCACTAGTGAGACCTGATAGTCATTGTGAATTCAACATCAAATGTAACAAAAAATCATTCTGTATCCCATAAACATATACGATTACTATGTGTTAGTGATGAAGAACTTTTTGCTCCTTAGTTCAGCTAAAAATGGATTCTTGTTAAACAACCAGGAAAGATTAGGCACATGGACACATTGAAAGTTGAGGAAAGCAGAATTTATTAAAAGAAAGTTGGCCGGGCGCGGTGGCTCAAGCCTGTAATCCCAGCACTTTGGGAGGCCGAGGTGGGTGGATCACGAGTTCAAGAGATCGAGACCATCCTGGTCAACATGGTGAAACCCCGTCTCTACTAAAAATACAAAAACTTAGCTGGGCATGGTGACGCGTGCCTGTAATCCCAGCTACTCAGGAGGCTGAGGCAGGAGAATTGCCTGAACCCAGGAGGCGGAGGTTGCGGTGAGCCGAGATCGCGCCATTGCACTCCAGCCTGGGTAACAAGAGCGAAACTCCGTCTCAAAAAAAAAAAAAAAAAGAAAGTTTTCAGTGAAAATATGAGTACTGCTAGTAGGCTCCCACCTCACAGACTGAGTATCAGGGCACCACACAAGAGCTGAAGAGGCTAGCTCCTACCCATTCTCCCAGGGTGCAGCTGGCCCCTAGTCTGTCAGGTGGGCCCTTAGACCTTTGTGGGCATGTGCAGACAATACCCTGAGCAGGTTCCCTCATCTGCAGAAAAGCATCTGATGTAAACACTTGTGAAGTGAGTCGGATATTCTCGGAGGACCCGCCCTCATCTGCCTCCTACATCTATCGCTAGTGTTACCCCCAAAAACAAAATAAAACCTTAAAAAAGCTAAATTCTCATTATACCTTTTTACCTAAAGGCCATTGTACCTGGCAACATACCAGATATATACCTCTCATAGAATATGAAAAGTGTTATTCTTGTTTGTTTTTTTGAGATGGAGTTTCGCTCTTGTTACCCAGGCTGGAGTGCAATGGCGCAATCTCGGCTCACCGCGACCTCCACCTCCTGGGTTCAGGCAATTCTCCTGCCTCAGCCTCCTGAGTAGCTGAGATTACAGGCACACACCACCATGCCCAGCTAATTTTTTGTATTTTTAGTAGAGACGGGAATTCACCATGTTAACCAGGATGGTCTCGATCTCTTGACCTTGTGATCCACCTTCCTCGGCCTCCCAAAGTGCTGGAATTACAGGCGTGAGCCACCGTGCCTGGCCTGAAAAGTGTTATTCTTATCAGGGATTGTGTCATTCACATTTGTATCACTCAACCTAACACAGTGCTTAGCACCCAAGAAGCACTCAAAAAACTTAGTGAAGTGCATTATATTCCAAATATTAAATAAATCACACGCATACACACATGTAAAGCTATCAAAGACCGATTCTTCTCTTCAGTAAGATTATCATACATAATAAAATGTAGTAGAAATGTTTACTCATAACTGTCTTCATTCTCTTCTGCTTACAGTTACGTGGAAAACAATATTTGTATCATAATGCCCATTGAACTCAAGCTAGAAAAATATTAAAAGTGGAAGATTGAAAAGTGAAATGATTTGAGTCAAACGAGGGGAAGATGGGACTTTAATGAAGGTAAATATGTTAGGGTTTAGGTTTGTATTCTAGAAGCAAGCCAGACAGTTTCCAATTGTGCCAATGTATTACATAAAGAGCTCTAAAACATGCTTAAGGTACTAAATGTCTTTTGAAATATAAGAAAGGAAAAGATACTATGTGTGGCTGAACAACCACTCAGGTAAATAAGGTAATACTTGAGACTTCCAGGAGACATGTTCTAGTAACAGAAGATGTTCCTTAAACTGCTTCTATGGGAGTTAATTTGGAGGTGGAGGGAGAAATGAGTAGTCTGAGAAGAAGAACAGGAAGGAGACAGGATAATTAGGGGAATATAAATAGCAGAGAAAGCAAAATAGGCACTTTAGGGCACTACCCTTGATATGTATCAATTCTGACTATTTCTGTGTCACTCTACCAGTCCAAGATTCAGATTCCTGGGAAAGATCAGATTTCAGATTTGGCTTGGGCATTTCAGGGAGCCTCGACTGACAGTCTCATCAAGACTCAGAAGAGAGCTGTTTCTCAAAGGCAATTTGCAAAACTTGTTAGCAATAGCTGGAGGAAACGATGCTGTACAAAGTATCAGAGGTTCATTACACATAGTTGCAGCATGAAACTACTACAACTGACTACTTAATAATGTCCACATAGGGGCCGGCGCGGTGGCTCACTCCTGTAATCCCAGCACTTTGGGAGGCCGAGTCGGGTGGATCACGAGGTCAAGAGATCAAGACCATCCTGGTCAACATGGTGAAACCCGCCTCTATTAAACATACAAAAAAATTAGCTGGGCATGGTGGCGCGTGCCTGTAATCCCAGCTACTCAGGAGGCTAAAGCAGGAGAATTGCCTGAACCCATGAGGCGGAGGTTGCCGTGAACCGAGATCACGCCATTGCACTCCAGCCTGGGTAACAACAGCAAAACTCAGTCTCAAAAAAAAAAAAATGTCCACATGTATAATGCACTTTGCGGCAGGTTCTGTCCTCATTCTTACCGATATTAACTCATTTAACTCTCACAACAACTTGCTTTATTCCTGTTTTGCAGATAAAGGCACTTATATTTAGAGAGAAAGAGCCGATTCAAAGTTACACAGCTATGTAGTGGCAGAAATAAAATTTGCTTCTGGGATTCCCGGCTCCAGGATCTACAAACTAACCCTTTACTTCATATGGCCTCTCAACTGCATGCTGCCTGGAAAACAGAGCAGCCAGTCTCCAGCCAAGAGATGCTGTGTAAAGGAGAAGAGAAAAATCGTAAAGCCATTAAATTATTTCATTATACCACTTTATTGCATTTATTGAAACAGTGTTTGAACTCTCATTTCATAAATCAGAATCCAATTCTTAGCCTCAATTTCATGAAAGCTTGGAAGATTAAAAAAAAATCTTACTTTTATACATGAAAGTGAAGTTCTTAACGATTCAGTGCATATAATTGAGGTGTGGAGTTTTTCAAAAGTCCACTATCTTCTGCTTCAAAAATCAGAGACTTCAGTGCCTAAATGTTATCAAAAGATTCCTTTTGTTATTTATTCAAAGATTAGAACTTCTTGCTTGAAGTAGGTGAGATCACTAACACCATGTCGTTTGTCAGGTCCCTCATCACAATATTGAATAGAATCACATAATTGGAAGCTTAGCCAAGCATAACAGGCATTAACAGATGAAGGTACAATCGGATACCACTCTTATCTTCTTGCTTGCAAAGCCAGGCCATTTCATACTGGAAAGGATTTATAGTCTCAGAAGGCACAAATAAAAAGAAAGTCCTCAAAAGAGAGTCTTCACAAAGGCAGGGATATCAATTCCCTCTAGGAACTGCAGCGATAAGCAGACTTCCGTTTGCCCAGGGCCAATGCTGTGTGAAAAAGCAGATGATGTCAAATAAGAGGCTTTCTTTCATTGGAGCGGCCTCTAGAACAGGCTAATAGTAAAGTTACGCAAAAAAATAATTTGAGACTAACCATTAAACATTAGCTACACCAATTATCCATTAACTCTCATTTGCTAGCAATGAAATTTTGTTGCACTATAGGACCTGTATTTTGAAGACTCCCACTCTAAAATTTGTGGCTTTAAATGAAATAAATCACTTTAAATGAAATAAATTACTGATGCACTAATGCAGAAGCTTAATATTAACTAAAAATAACTTCTCAAAAATGTTCATCATGGCCTCTTATGATCATTGTGATCATCTTATTTTTCTTACATATGATAACTAGTAGCAGAAAATGTTGTAGAGTCTTAGAAAATCTACACTCTGGTAAGTATTAGAAACCCATTTGTGGCAAGACACCTTATGAAAGTTATTGCCATAATATAAAGGAAAGCCACTAATCCACATCCATTTGCATATTCAGCAAATGTCAATGCAGAGAAAAGTCTAAAAGAGAGTCACCACGGGGAAGGGAGAAGGGACTTGGAGATAGTGCAACTTTAGGGTAAAATTGTCTGGTTCAATTAAACAGAGAGAAAGATGCCAAGGTATTATGGTTTCTTTCTATATTATTTCTTTCATATGGCAAGCTTCTTTGGGATGAAGATCACGAATATTCCTTGTTTATAAAGGAGAGAAGACAGTGTTCGCAGGGAAACTATTCTACCAATATGACAAATGCAGGGATACCACCCAACTGCACACATTTTCAATCTCTTGTTCAGAGACTGAACAAGAGTGTTTGAATCCCCCTAACAAATTTATTGATTTCATGGTGCTTCCCGCCACGTTCCCAAGGAGAAAAGTAACCATACTCTCTTCAGAAAGGGTTTATCCTGTTTTAGAATTTCTTTCATGTAGTTTTATTTGCATCCTGAACTTCCTGACAGTTTCTTAAATTTTATGTTTTTGAAGTTTATCTAATATGTTTTCATTGGACCTTGTACCTCTTAAAGAGATCAGAAGCAACAATTATAATTCTAAGTGATGATTTTATACTGGAGAAGTTTACATATGAGAAATCAACTTTTTTCAATGACTCTGATGGGTATCTGTCTAAATGCAAAGCTAAAACCTATCATCTCCTTAGATATCTTTTATTTCTTCTTCTATTCAAGGGAATAACAGTAAGAACAATATGTCAAACGCTTCATCAAGAAAATAAACTGTAGGGCTTTATGTTGTAGTTCGGTATTTTATAATATATGGAGACTTTTCTATTAAGACGGATGGGTAGGTGGGTAAGTAGAGCGATCAATCAATCTAACCCATACAGCATCCTCCCCATCATTCTCTTCTTTAATATTTCTCATCTAAATTGATGAGATGATCTTGTCCATAAAATAAACAGAGCTATAGTTTTAAAAGATATATCGGGGACTTGGTTTATAGTTGACACAACCTAAATATGGTGAGAAAACATACACACCAGACTTTAGAGTCAGACCAACTCTTTAATTTCTCTAAACCTTCAGTTCTCTCATCTGAAAAATTGGAGTACTTTTTCAATTTAATTCTCAAAACTGGATAATAAGAGTTACTACTACTGCTGGCATAGAATTTTGGGCAAACAAGGCCCTCAAACATATAACTTACAGTGGTTAAGATTTATCACACAAGTACTAAATTCCAAGCCATGTGCTGAGTGATTTACATTCATTATGTCCTCTATTCAGCGTCACAACCCAACATAACGGGATATAAACTATCACTATTCTCAAAATTCAGTGAGGAAACCTCTCAGAGGTAACTTGCTTAAGTTCACATAGCAAGAAAATACCAGCACTAGTGACTCTAGGGTTAGACTTGTAAGTACAATTCTATACTGTGTTCCATATAGTCTTACCATTGTCTCCCTCTCCATTTCCTTTTGATGCATGATGAACCTCACTGGCCTGAGTTCTACTCCAAACAGGATTGCATCATTACAAGAAGATGCTAAGACAACACTACAAAGTTTTCAACTCCCTTCTGCGTATTCTCACTAAATCATTATTCTGCCATTTAGCTTGCACCCCCTAAGATAATCAGAGATCTTTCACTTCTATTCTTCCATTATTCCTTTGTCATCCTTTCCGAGCCATCAATACTTGGTCTCTTTACACAGAAGACCCCCATCTGGCTTTTTTTTTTTTTGAGACAGAGTTTCCCTTTTGTTACCCAGGCTGGAGTGCAATGGCGCGATCTCGGCTCACCGCAACTTCTGCCTCCTGGGTTCACGCAATTCTCCTGCCTCAGCCTCCTGAGTAGCTGGGATTACAGGCGCGCACCACCATGCCCAGCTAATTTTTTGTATTTTTAGTAGAGACGGGGTTTCACTGTATTGACCAGGATGGTCTCGATCTCTTGACCTTGTGATCCACCTGCCTTGGCCTTCCAAAGTGCTGGGATTACAGGTTTGAGCCACCGCGCCCGGCCGGCTTCATTATTTTGCCTCTTCTTTCTCCTAACCATTTTCTTTCATGTCAGTTGACTATTTTTAGCTATAGCAATGTTTAAAGAGAAAACCTACTTTTAATGAAAGATTCACAGACATCTTTATTTCCATTTGAGGAGAGAGATACTGATTTCTGAATTTATAATACACAATGTCCCCAAGTCTAGAAAAAAATTTCAGAAAACTATAGTGTCACTGTTCTTAAAGCAAGTGTTTTTGCATGAACTATACACGTAGTGTAAGATGGAGCCTAAATCAGATTTCTGGATGCAGAATCACAGAATAGATGACTAGAGTGCACTGAACTACAAGGAAACTGTGCTACTCATCTTCAAAAATTTTTAAATAAAACTTTCTTAAGAAAAACACTTCATAACAAAAAAGTTGAGAATGTTGTTAAAGTTCATTGTCTCAAGCCTACCAAGTTTTCAAAAGTAAATATCAAATCAACTAGTTCCCACTTGTCAACTTTTTTGTTGCTACTGTTTTTTGCAGACTTAGTCACAAATTCCTTCTCAAGGCCAGTATCCAGAATGGCATTTCCTGGGTTTTTACTGAAGATTCTTATAGTTTGAGGTCTTACATTTAAATCTTTAGTCCAACTTGAGATAATTTTTGTATATGGTGAAAGGTAGGGGTCCAGTTTTATTCTTCTGTATATGGCTAGCCAGCTATCCCAGCACCCTTTATTGAATAGGGATTACTTTCCCCTGTGCTTATTTTTGTCAACGTTGTTGAAGATTAGATGGCTATAGGTATGCAGCTTACTTTCTGGGTTCTCTAATCTGTTCCATATATCTATGTGTCTGTTTTAGTACTAGCACCACACTGTTTTGGTTACTATAGCTTTATAGTATAATTTGAAGCCAAGTAATGTGATGACTCTGACTTTGTTATTTTTGCTTGTGATTATTTTGGCTATTTGGGATCCTTTTTGGTTCCATATGATTGCAATTGTTTTTTCCAATTCTGTAAAAAAGTGACATTAGTAATCTTATAGTAAATGTTGAACTTGCAGTTTGCTTTGAGCAGTATGGCCATTTTAACAATATTAGTTCTTCCAATCCATAAGCATGGACTGCGTTTTCATTCATCTGTGTTCTATGACACAAAACACTTCTTTCAACAGTGTTCTATAGTTCTTCTTGTAGAGATCTTTTACCTCCTTGGTTAGATATATTTCTAGGCATGTTATCTTTTTTGTGACTATTAAAAATAGAATTTCTTTATTCTTTTTTTTTGGCTCTCAGCTTGAAAGTTATTAGTGTATAGAAATGCTAATAATTATTTATGTTGATGTGATATCCTGAAGCATTACTGAAGTCATTTATCAGTTCTAGGAGTCTTTTGATGACTCCTAGAGATCAACAAAGAGAGATAAAGACACATGCAAGTATTAGGTTCACTCCAGCACTATCTACAATAGCAAAAATACAGAATCAACCTAGGTGATCATTGATGGTGGACTGGATAAGGAAAATGTGGTACATCTACACCATGGAATACTACACAGCCACAAAGAAGAATGAAATAACGTTTTTTGCAGCAACAAGAATGCAGCTGTCAGCCTCTATCCTGAGTCAATTAACATAGGAACAGTAAACCAAGTACTACATGTTCTAACTTACAGGTGGGAGCTAGGCATTAGGTTCACATGGACATAAAGTTGGCAACAATGGTCGCTGAGGAGTATGAGTGGGGAGATAAGGAGGGAGCAAATGCTGAAAGAGTAACTAATGGGTACTATGCTCTAAACTTGGGTGATAGGATTATTTGTACTCTAAATCTTAGCATCACACAATATATTCATGTAACAAACCTGCAAATATACACTTTGGATTTAAAAGTTGAAATTATTTTTAAAAAATAAAATGAACAAGAAAGCAGAAAGGCATCCTTTGCACAGTGCAAAACCATGCTTAGCTCAAAAGGCATTACATATTATTTGAAACTGCAACTGGCACATAAATAACCAACTCCTTTCTGGACAGTTAAGCCTGGAAGATAAACATAAACACAAGATAAATAAAAGAAGACAAAGAAAAGTGATGGAACTGTAGCCATGGCTAGAAAGATTCTTTAGTCTATCATTTAGTAAGCTCTTGCTACGCATCCGGCACTGCTTGTCTGTATGTGTGTGTATTTGTGCGTGTGTGTATATATACGTATATATATGGTAAGCTCTTGCTATGCATCAGGCACTATTTGTCTGTATGTGTGTGTATTTGTGTGTGTGTGTATATATACATATATATATATATATATATATGGTAAGCTCTTGCTATGCATCAGGCACTGTTTGTATGTGTGTGTATTTGTATGTGTGTGTATTTGTGTGTGTGTGTATATATACATATATATATATATATATATAGTAAGCTCTTGCTATGCATCAGGCACTGTGTGTGTCTATATATGTGTGTGTGTGTGTGTATACACATATATATGCACATATATACACATACACATATGTGTATATATACACAAACACATATGTGTATATATACACAAATACATATATACACATGTGTATATATATACACAAATATATACATATATACACACATATATATACATATATATGTGGATATATGTGTGTATATATATACACACACACACACACATATATATATACAAACACACATACATGGAAAAACATAAACAGTGCCTGATACATAGCAAGAGCTTACTAAATTATATATATATGAGATTTTATATATATATGTGTATATATATGTATGTGTATATATGTATGTGTATATATAAACACACATATACATATATACACATACATACATATATACACATATATATATAATCTCATATATATAATTTCATTTAATTTTACAACATTGTCAGATATTACATATTAAATAAATCATACAGGTGAAGGAAGTGAGGTTCAGACAACTAAATAGCAGGCCCGAGGTCATTGTTTATTAGGAAAATGCTGACCAAACGAGATACAATCTTATACCCACTAGCATGGCTAGCACTAAAAAGACAGACAACATCGGCCGGGCACGGTGGCTCAAGCCTGTAATCCCAGCACTTTGGGAGGCCGAGGCAGGTGGATCATGAGGTAATGAGATCGAGACCATCCTGGTCAAAATGGTGAAACCCCATCTCTACTAAAGATACAAAAAATTAGCTGGGCATGGTGGCGCGTGCCTGTAATCCCAGCTACTTGGGAGGCTGAGGCAGGAGAATTGCCTGAACCCAGGAGGCGGAGGTTGTGGTGAGCCGAGATCACGCCATTGCACTCCAGCCTGGGTAACAAGAGAGAGATTCCGTCTCAAAAAAAAAAAAAAAGACAGACAACATCAATACTGTTGAGGATGTGGAACAACTATGTAAAATAATACTTACGGAAGATTTATTTATGGTATTCAACACTTGTAATAAATGTAAATCAACAAAAATTATTAAATACATTGTAGTGTATTTATGAAATTTTATGCAACAGCTAAAAATCAAACAAGTGACAAATAATTCTACAACAAAGGTAAACTCAGAAAAATTATTTTTGAAAAAAAAGATGTACACTTTTTAACTCATTTACATTAATTAGTAAAAGCTAGTATAAAGTGATAGAAAATCAGAACCGTGGTTGTCTGTGGCATAACATTGCCCTTGGTGTGTTAACTAGAAAGGGAATTAAGGGAACTTCCCAGGGTGATGCAAATGTTCTGTATCTTGATTGAGTAGAGGTTACATATACATACAATTGTCAACTCATTGAACTGTACCATTCCTTTCTGAATCTTGATTGAGTAGAGATTACACATACATACATTTGTCAACTCATTGAACTGTACAATCCCTTTCTGTACAGTTCACTGTTTATATATTTTTCCTCAATTAAAACAATGCTAGTGTATTTGTATCAATTAGCATATCACCTGGTGCATTTTGCTCAATAGTGATCAGTTATTGTTATTCTTATCTAACTCTTGGTATAGGATGGGGAGAGAAGATATGTTAAAGATGTGAAAGTAATTCCTCAAGTGGGCCAAGAATATAACTAGAAAAACAAACCAAATCTCTCGTATTCATAAACTATGAGTTGAATCATCCCCACATACAGTAATTCTTTTTTTTTAATTGTAATTTAGGTTCTGGGGTACATGTGCAGGTCATGCAGGATTGTTGCATAGGTACATACATGGCAAGGTGGTTTTCTGCCTTCATCCCCCCATCACCTATATCTGGAATTTCTCCCCTTATTATCCCTCTCCACCCTCCCCACCCATGCTGTCCCTCCCCTAGCCCTCTACTACTGATTGCAGTGTGTGATGCTCCCCTCCCTGTGTCTACATGTTCTAATTGTTCAACACCTGCCTAAGAGTGATAACGTATGGTGTTTGGTTTTGTGTTCTTGTGTCAGTTTGCTGAGAATGATGGTTTCCAGATTCATCCATGTCCATATGAAGGACATGAACTAATCCTTTTTTATGGCTGTCTGCCTTCATACTTGGCTGGCTTGCTTCTCTATAAAGTGCTGGTACTGGGCCATGCTGTGAAAGAGCTATCTGTCTTCCATCATTTCCATTACCATTGAATCAAACCCTGGGTCTGGACTTATGAGGAAGCTATACTCTTAGTTAACAATTTCATTATATGAACTATATTGGGGCATGTGGGACATGCTGTTTACACATATATCATTAGCTGCCAGCATCAGGCATCAGAGAAATCATATATATATATATGATATATATATATATATCATATATATTTAAATATAATATATATTATTATAATATATAATAATATATATTATAATTATATATTATATATATAATATATAATTATATATATAATAATATATATATATATTATTTTTAGGTTTTGAGGTACATGTGAAGAACATGCAAGATTGTTGCATAGGTACATATGTGGCAATGTGGTTTGCTGCCTTCCTCCCCATCACCAATATCTGGCATTTCTGCCATGTTATCCCTCCCCAGCTCCCCACCCCCCGCTGTCCCTCCCCTAGTTCCCCCAACAGACCTCAGTGTGTGATGCTCCCCTTCCTGTGTCCATGTGTTCTCATTGTTCAGCACCTGCCTATGAGTGAGAACATGCAGTGTTTGATTTTCTGTTCTTGTGTGAGTTTGCTAAAAATGATGGTTTCCAGGTTCATCCATGTTCCTACAAATAAGATAAACTCATCGTTTTTTTATGGCTGCATAGTATTCCATGTTGTATATGTGCCACGTTTTCCCTGTCTAGTCTATCACTGATGGGCATTTGAGTTGGTCCAAGCCTTTGCTATTGTAAACAATGCTGCAATGAACATTCGTGTTCACGTGTCCTTATAATAGAATGATTTATAATTCTTTCGATATATACCCAGTAATGGGATTGCTGGGTCATCAGAGAAATCTTAATATCTTAATATCAGTGACATCTACTTGCTGTAGTAGAGGCGCAGATTATTAAATCATCAAATGACATACTATCTTATAAAATTTCCAAACTGTTTCTTTTTTTTTTTAACGTTAATACATAGTGTTAGTCAAGGAGCACAGAAACAGACTTTTTATAATATATTAAAAGCCTAAAAAAAATCACATCCTTTATCCTATTTGTATAAATCAGAATCGATATTGTATAAATATTACAAATACAATAAATATTTATGAATACAGAATGGTTAGAATAGAGGAAGAACCCCAAGACCCACAGGGCATTGTGGATTACAGTATTTCAAAATGGAGCTATGATATACAATCATAAAAATCAAGATCTAGACTGGGCGCAGTGGCTCACACCTGTAATCCCAGCACTTTGGGAGGCCGAGGCAGCTGGATTACCAGAGGTCAGGAGTTCAAGACCAACCTGACCAACATGGTGAAACCCTGTCAATACTCAAAGTACAAAAATTAGCCAACCATGATGACACACACCTGTAATCCCAGCTACTGGGGAGGCTGAGGCAGGAGAATCACTTGAACATGGGAGACAGAGTTTCCAATGAGCCAAGACTGCACCACTGCATTCCAGCCCAGGCCACCAGAGTGAGACTCCATCACACACACACACACAAAATAATAAGATCTAGAATAATATTTAATAACATAAAGGTATTTGTGCAACATTAATACAGAAAACAACTTACAAAAAAGTGGGCATTGTAGAATATCAATTTTATAAAATACAGCTCCAGATACAGCACATAGGCATAGTCCTAGAACAAAAATGAAGAGTCTACAGAGAAAAAATGATTATTGAGGATTTCCTTCATACAGATGTGATATCACATATATATGATATTTATCACATATATATTACCACTAAATCTTTTTCTTTTCTGTATTTTCCATATTTTTATTTTAAATTATTTATTCTAATTTTAGTCAGTAAAAATGATATGCAAATATTTCAAATTCTATTTTCCTTAATGGGGATAATTATTGGTATCTTAAATCCATTTGGAAATTAACTACCACTTAGCTAATTTCTTCATATCAGTATCCAAATTGAAGACATATTTTTCTAACACAGATTCACACTGTAAGTTGCTTATCTTGGCAATTTTTCTAGACACAGATCCGAAAATAAAAATGGCTGCTCCCTCACAGATCTCCTTCTGTGTAGCAATGGCATCAGGCTGAATTGTTGAACGAGAGCAGTTCCTGAAGCATAATTTATGTACCACAGTCAGTGAGGATTTCCATAGGTCTTTAATGCCCCCAAAGCTCCCTAGCCTCTGTACTCAGTACAATTAATCCAAAAGCTTCCCTTTTGATTTCATCTATGTCTCCTGCATTAAACATGCCCACCCACTCTCTACCCCAGACTAACCTGACAGTGAAGCTAACTGAATTTCAGGTCACAGCACTTCTAACTATGGTTTGTCACATTTCTTATGTTTTTTTTTAAAATCTCGATAATATCATCATCTGGAATAAGGATCCCTTAGAGAAGAGTGGAGATGCTTATAGTTCAATATCAATGTGTTTCTCAAATATACATGGTTAGTCTTCCACTGGGTTTTGTAGCCCTAAGAATGCAATTTTTCTGCAGTATTTTTTTGTCTGTTTCCTGACAAGAATTTAATGATCTATATAATTGTTCTTAAATACAATACCTCAATTTATTTTTTTAATTAATTAACCAGGGGATTTGTCCCTCCACCATACAAATTCTCTTGCTGACCAAAATCTTCCATTTAATAATTTTCTTTAAGGAAGAGCAGACTTCTCAGTCACTCTCTCTATGTTCGTTTCACATCTCTGTACTGATTTTACCTTCTCTTTCTGATGTATAAAATAGCAGAGCAACTAAGAACTTGCTGAAATATAATTCTCTTGGCAGCCATCTTCACATTATTACCCCAAATAAATTCCATTATTTCTCATCAAAATTATCACAACTACTTCAACTACTCCTCAGCGATTAGCGGGACTTTTGGGAGGTGTTATGACTTGACACATCTTGAAGAATTTTAAGTTTAATGAAAACTAAAAATGACCAGCCTGATGAGAAACCTAGAAACCTTTGATAAAGTATTTCATTAGAGAGTCAAAGTATTTTTAGAAAAAAAAAAAGATCTAGCAAAGACAAAGCAATAGTATCAGTAGCTGAAGACTTACAGAATGATCGTTTGAGTCAAAATGAAAATATTAAATCAATTAATTCAACTATTCTGCCATGCAAAAATAGATCTGCTCCATGCACTTGGCAAACCTGAGACAATAAGTAGAGTAAAACAAATATCGATTTCCTCTAAGAAGAAATTGTTTCAAACTCAAACATTTTTAAGAAGTAGATCTGTATTACCCCATCCTTAAAAAACTTTCCATCAAAGGCAGAAAATATATCTGTCAGCAATGGTATAGTAGAGATTTTTAGATGGGATGGGTTGTTGAATTTCATGACTTCTATGACTCACCTAAAATTAAGAACTTTTCAGTGAAAAGATTCTCATGCATACTTTCCAAAAACGAAAGTATTTGAGAGCTAAATAGAAGAAAATCAATAAAAGACCAACCTTTTGTGTTTCGGCAGACAAGAGTGCCCTCAGAGAGTGTAGGACATACTTAACCTGCGTCTACATTAGAAATCCTATATCCTATATCCAGGAGATGCTGTACAATAACATATAGAGGACTAGATTAGGAATCAGGAAGCCGAATTCATTGTTCACTGAATGATATTATAATAAACTACTTCTCTGAACTTCAGTCTCTTCAACATGGTTCTCAGGATAATGGTATCTGACTGGCTTTCTTCCAAGAATCATGATTTAGTACTTTCAAAGCCATAAAAGAGAATAAAAATTCAAAAGAATGTAATCACATGACTTCTCTGAAAACTGAGTTGAAGGGGTTTTGGGACTACTACTAAATACATATTGAAAGACCACTATCTCCTAAAAAGCAATATCAGTTTATATTCCAAATAATGCATGCAGCTTATAAAATCACAGCATGCTTGACTCACAGTCCACAGAACCTTCCACTGACATATAACACAATTGTTTTTACAAAGTGAATAATTGATAAAAAAAAAGCGCCAACTTTCATTAGCATTAAAGATATGTTGTTGTTTGCACCCTGAAGGTTCCTTTACAACATCTGTAAAAATAATAAACCAATTGTAAAACCATCTGGAACAAAATATTTTTTAAACCTCTCCCTGAATAATTGGCAGTATAATAGATGACATGTCAGAAAAATATTAACAAAATTATTCTCATTAAAGAAAGAAGGAAGGGAATTTGTATGAAGGAATTCATAATTGCACGTAATCAATGTGGGGTCACATGTTGATGCACATCTAAGATAGGCTGAGCAGCCATCATTATGCATATTTGAGACACAAACTGAGATTCTCATTTGGTGCATTACTCAGTGACCTTGGGCAAGACATTCACTCCTATAGGACACTATCCTCTTCAATAGAAACATGAATTTTTAACTATCAGCTCATACCACAGAACCACAAAATAAATGGAAAAATTCAAAAAAATGTTAATTGCAAGGCTTTACCCAACTTGTTCCTCTAGTTTGAGAAAATGAAAAAATTTCAAAACCTACCACTTACAGTCTGTTACTGATACTCCAAGGGTATCTTCTATCCATCTTCTCTACTTTATATCATATGCTGACTAAGACTAAAATCAATCTGCTTTCATTTATAAATCTGAAAATTGCTGGATGATCTTGATCTTACTAGTTGTTGACATTTTTAAGACTCCTATTCATTTGAAAGTTGAAAATTAATATAGCAAAATGTTCAAAGGCTTATATGAGAATTAAAATAATTAATATAATCCTGGTGCATTTTTCTCTTCTTTCCTTGTGCCACTTAAGCATTTAAAACTTTTAAGTACATTAAAACTTTTAAGTAGAAGTAAAAGCCATATACTTTACTATCTCAATTTTTAATTCTCTTATCATAAAATTATAATAATTAAAAACATAATATTTTCCTTCCTACTCTTTTGATTCCTTTCTTAAAATTTGTCAAATTAAGAAATCAAATTTTTAATCAAATTTAGAAATCCTATAAAAACTGGAAAGTAATCAATAATTACATTTAAGGAAAATAAAACACATAAAAATAAAATATCTATATATTTTTATTAGGTTCATATGAAAATCTCATTATGAGGAAATATTTGTGCTAGACTTGGCTCTGCTACTCACCTGCCCTCATCTCTTGGCAAGTTACTTAAATTTTCTCAATTTTATTATTTTATACATGGAAAAATAAGTACTTTTCTCAAATTATGCTCATTTAAATAAAAAAACCTACAATGCCTTTGGATCCTATTTAATCTGTATCAAGCTCACTGTCACAATTTTTAAAGTAGAAATAGAAAAAAAAAATCCTAAAATTCATATAAAACCAAAATGAATCCAAAGTAGCTAAAGCAATCTTTGCAAGGAAGAACAAAGCTGGAGTGATTACAGTTTCTGATTTTAAACTATATTACAAAGCTACAGTAATTAAAATAGTACAGTACTGGCACAAAAACAGAAATGTAAACCAAAATAATAAAATAGAGGACTCAGAAACAAATCTACACATATATGATCAACTATCTTTGAGAAAGGTGGAAAGAATAAACAATGGGGAAGGGATAGTTTTAATAAATGGTTTTGGAAACTGCATAGTTTCTTGCAAAAGAACAAAACTGGGCTCTTACCTCATACCTTACACAGAAATGAATTCAAAATGGATTAAAGATTTAAATGTTGAGACCTGAATCTATAAATCTCCTAGAAGAAAACAGGAAAAAACTTTATGATATCCCAGCTACTCAGGAGGCTGTGGTGGGAGAAACATGTGAATCTATGAGGCAGAGATTTTAGTGCCACTGCACTGCAGCCTGGGTGACAAAATTGAGACTCTATCTCAACAAAACAAAACAAAACATGCTATTGGTATAGTCAGTGATTTCTGGAATAAAAGAGTAAAAATACAACAAACAAAAGCAAGCAAAAATAGACAAGGGTTGGTGATGAATCAAACTAAAAAGCTACTGTGCAGAAAGCTGTGATTCAAACAGACTGATTCAAACAGAGTGAATTCACAGAGTGAATTCACAGAGTGAAAAGACAACCTATGGAACGGGAGAAAATATTTGCAAACCCCATATCTGATAAAGGACTATTATGCAAAGAATATGAGGAACTATCACAACTTAATAGCAAAATACAACTCTACTCAAAATTGGGCAAAGAACTTGAATTGGTGCTTCTCCAAAGAAGACATACAAATGTCCAAAAGACATAAAAAGATAGTCAACTTCAGCAATCATATGAAAAATGCAAGTCAAAACTATAATGAGATATTATTTCACATCTATTAGGACAGCCATTCTTTAGAAAAATAGCAAGATAACAAGTACTAATGAGTATGTGGAGAAATTAAAACCCTTTTACACTGTTGGAAGGAATGTAATATGGTGCAGTAGCTACGGAAAATGGTATAGAGATTTCTCAAAAAATTAAAAATAGAACCACCATATAGCCCAGCAATTCCATTTCTGGGTATAGAGTATCCACAGATATATAGTATCCCTATTTCCCCAGGAAATATGTTCCAAGTTCTCCAATGGCTGCCTGAAACTATGGAGTACCAAACCCTACATATATTGTTTCTTCCTATACATACATACCTAAGATAGAGTTTAGAGTTTAGTTTATAAATTAGGTACAGGAGTAGATTGACAATGATAAATAGTCATAAAACAGAACAATTATAACAATATGACAGCACCACAACTCTTACACTTTGGGGCCATTATTACATAAAAATAAGAGTTAACTGAACACAAGCACTCTCATACCTTGACAGTCAATCTGATAACAGAGTTGGCAACTAAGTGGCCAATGGGGATGAGCTGTATATAGATATACTGGATAATGGGATAATTCACATTCAATGTGGAATGAAACAGAACAGCACAAGATTTTATCACACTACTCAGAAAAGCATGCAATTTAAAACTTATATACTATTTATATCTAGAGTTTTCCATTTGATATTTTCCGGCCATGGTTCACCACAGGTAACTGAAACCAAAATGAAACAGTGGATAAGGTGGGGACTGTAGTATACCCCAACGTTGAAAACAGGATCTTCAAGAGATATTAGCACCCTTATATTCACTGAAGCATTAACAATAGACAAAACATGGAAACAAACTAAATATCTTTGGAAAGATGACTGGATAAAAACAAGTTACACACACACACACACACACACACACACACGTACACACAGTGGATATTAGTCATATAAAAGAAAAAATATTTTGCCATTGTTACAATATGGATAAACCTGAAGGACATTATGCCAAGTAATATTAGATAGTTTACAAAGGACAAATGCTACATAATTCCACTTATATGAGATTCCTCTTGTATTTTAGATACTTTAAATGAGGTATCCAAAACAGTCAAACTCATAACAGAGAGAATAACTGTGGTTGAGAGGGAGGGTGAAATGGACAACTGCTATTCACTGTGTATAAAGTTTCACTAATACAAGATTAACAAGTTCTATAGATGTGTTGTATAATACTCCATCTATAGCTAACAATACTGTACTGTGCACCTAAAGATTTGTTAAGAGGATAGAGCTGATATCAACTATACATGTCACAATAAAAAATAAGTAAAAATAAAACATATGGGAAGAATCTTTGTCAATTTAACTGTTTAGTGTTCTAAAACTTTGATCTAGTATATCTTTCCTGGAATTTTTCCTAGGTAATGATTGAATTAAAAAGAAAGCAAAGAAGCATATGAAAAAGTATTCAATATTTCATGTCCTATTAAGACAATGAGATAACATGGCACACTTACTAAAATGGGTTAAAATCCCAGACACCCACTAGACCAAATGGTGGAGAGGATGTGGAGCAATGAAACTCTCATTCTTGTGGTAGAAATGTATAATGGTACAGTCACTTGGAAAGACACTTGGCAGCTTCTCTCAAAGCTAACCATAGTCTTATTGTATGATCCAGCAGTCATACTTAATCACATTTATCCAAATGTATGGAAAATTTATGTCTGCACAAAAAATATTTATGCTAATGTTTATAACAACTTTATTCATAATAGTTAAAAGTTGGAAAGAACCAAGATACCTTCAATAGGTGAATGAATAAATAAACTATTGCACATCCATACAATAAAATAGTATTCAGTGACATAAAGAATCGAGCTAGCAAGCCAAGGAAAAATTTGAAGGGACCTTAAATGCATATTGCTAAATAAAAGAAGCCAGTATGAGAAGGATACTTACTGTATGATTTCAACTCTTCAATATTCTGGAAAAAGGCAAACTATAGCCTGCAAAAACATCAGTGGTTGCCAGGGTTCAGGAGACATAAGGGAAGGAAGAATAGGTGGAGCACAGAGGATATTTTGTGAATATCAGTGATATTCACTGATATACAGATAGTCAGTGAACTATTCTGCATGATGCTGTCATGGTGACATATGATATACATTTGTCACAACCCAAAAAAACACACAACATCAAAAGTGAACCCTATTATAAACTATGAACATTGTTTAATAATAATGTATCAATATTGGTTCACTATTTGTAACAAGTGCACGAAAGTATTGCAAGATGTGAATAATAGGGCAAACTGTGGGAAATAAGAGGAAGTATATAGAAATTCTCTATAATTTTGCTGAATTCTTATAATTGTAACATTACTCTAAAAAATAGTCTATTAATATAAAAAATAATATTCACATGTCATTATATTTACCTTTTTTTAAAAAAATATCAATCCATTGGAAATAGTGAAAATGACCAATGATTTGCTAAATTTGTTACTTATAGAAATATTATTGCATATTATTTTTGCATTCAAATCAAATTTATAAACCTTAAACTGCTCTATGAAAAAATGTTTACATGTCCAATATAGTTAGAGGACAAAAGGCATCAAACAGTTATATAATCAAATATAACAATGTAAAACATGTATTGTCTGGAAAGGATGTAAAACTTAAACCAGTTGCACAATAGTTGTAGAATTTTATATTATAACATCTTATAAGCATAAATTAATGTCTTAATGCATTTCTTTTTAACTTTGTTTTTAAATGATTACAGGCATAGGAATTTGTAAAAATAATGCATACAGTTCTTCACATACATCCTCAAAGGTAATATCTTATGTAACTGTGACACAATACCAAAAACGGAAAATTGACATTGATACAATACCGTCAACTAAACTGCAGACTCCTGTATTTTGCCATGCCGCTAGTGATGTATGAGAGTTTTAGTTGCATTACATCCTTGTCAACATTTGGTTTACTCTGTCTTTTTAAATTTTAGCAATTTATATTTCCCTAATGACTATTGATGTTCAGCATCTTTTCACATGCTTTTTTGCCATTTTTATAATTTCTTAAAATGGCTATTTAAATATGCCCTTTTTTAATTGTTAGAAGTTAATTTTTAAAAATAAACCTTTATAGAACTGTTAAGATTTGTAAAAATATTGCCATTATATTACAGTTGCCACATATCACAAGGCCAATTATATCTATGTTAACATCTTACATTAGTATAATACATGTGTCACAATGAATTAACGAACAGTGATATATTAATAACAAAGTCCCTATTTCCTGAGATTTGTTTGCTACTTACCTGATGTCTTTTTACTCTTCCAGGTTCCCAATAAACATAATCCATTACATTTAGTTGTCACATCTCCTTAGGTTTCTCTTGGCTATGACACTTTTTCAGACTTGCCTTGTTTTTGTCGGCCTTGAAAATTCTGGAGAGTACTTCTCAGGTGTTTTGTCACATGTCCTTCTATTGAAATTTCTCTGACCTATTTCTCATCATTAGACTGAAGACACAAATTTCAGGCTACCCCAGAAGTGCTATATTCATCACGTAGTATAATATTATGCTACTGACATGATTTCTTACTGTTGATGCTGACGTTGATCACTTGACCAAGGCAGTGCTGGTCAGGTTTTTTCACTGTAAATTTACGCTTGGTTTTCACATTTCTATACTGTACTCTCTAGAAATAAATCACCATGTGCAGCCCACACTTAAGGAGTGGGGTGGTATGCTTTATCTCTTGAGAGTATAGTATTCACATGCACTATTTAATTCTTTGGCATAATGTTATTTTTATAAAATATCATTTATAATAATTATAAAATTTTATTTATTCGCTTGTTTATATCACTATGGATTAATGGCTATTCATTTTATACTTTGGATTCTAATTCTATACTGCTTTATTTTTCACCTTGGTCCACTTTGGCCCTTGGAAGCTCTTTCACTGGGTTCTAGTGCCCTTTGACGCACACCCATCACCATGTTTTCATTCGTTTGAGAATATTCTTAATTTCTGGCACCACATAACATTCAAGGCTTATTGTGTACATTTCCTGACCAAGCCCTATAATTAGCCATTCTTCTAATTAACATTTTAATGGGAAATGGTATTTAAACCAAGATGTGGGTGCTGAGTAGGCTGGTTGCTATTGGGATGTCATTTACAGGCCCTCTCAGCTGACACAGCAAGGAAATATATATGTGAATATACTAATGTATCTATATACACACATATCTAAATATATTTATATGTAATAATATCTCTTATGCTAAAACCAATATTCATACTGATGTCTCCAAATTTAAAACATTTCAATCTGGATTATTCTAGCATCCTCTGATTGCATATTTGTAATCTATTCTAATACTGAGAAACCTAGCTTCCACCATCCACCATTTATTTACTTAATTTTCACCTTCAATATACAAAATTACTAACCCATACACTTGTGGGAAAAGACTTTATTGAGTGCAAATTTGAGTTCAAACTGCTCTTGAATAGCTTATTTTGGCCCTGGCCTTACAGATGTCAGTGATTTATAAGGTTTCTTAGGTGAGACTTCCTCCAACATCACCTTAAGAATAGTTGCCTTATATATTTGTAATACAGTAATGCTATTGTGTCACACTTTGAATTCCATCTTGGGATTTTCTTTAACCTGCTAAATGATATTTTTAAATGGCATACATCAAGGTTCACTCTTTAAGCTATAAGGTTCAGTGGGTTTTGACAAATGCATAGTTATGTATCCACAATTACAGGATCACACAAAGTAATTTTACCACTCTAAGAAAATCCACTGTCTCTCAAAATTTAACCATCTGATTTCTGTGAACCCCTGGAAACCGCTGTCATTTTTATGTCAATGGTTCAGAATGTCATATAATAAAAATAATACAGTATGTAGATGCCTCAGATTTGCTTTTCTCTTAGCAATATGCATTTATTCATAAGATTCATCCATGTTTTGTCATAGTTTGATAGCTTATTTGTTTTGATTGGTGAATAGCATTGCATTAAACCACAGTTTTTAAATCCATATGCCTATTAAAAGACATCTTGGTTACTTCCAGTTTTTAAAAATTTTAGATAGTCCTGTTATAATACCTGCAGGTGAATTTTTGTGGACATAAGTTTTTTAATAAGGTTTTTTTTTTGTTTTTGAGACACTCAGGCTTGTATTGTCTTGTTACCCAGGCAGGAGTGCAGTAGTGCGATCTCGGCTCAGTGCAACCTCTGCCTCCTGGTTCAACCAATTCTCCTGTCTTAGCCTTCCAAGTAGCTGGGATTACAGGCACCTGCTTCCATGCCTAGCTAATTTTTGTATTTTTAGTAGACATGGGGTTTCACCATCTTGGCCAGGCTGGTCTTGAACTATTGACCTTGTAATCCACCCACCTCTGCCTCCCAAAGTGCTGGGATTACAGGTGTTGAGCCACTGTGCCTGGCCATAGACATAAGTTTTGAAATCAGTTGGGTAAATACCTAGGAGCACAATTTCTGGAATGTATGATAAGACTGTTTCATTTTGTGAGAATTACAAAACTGTCTTCCAAATTGGCTGCATCCTTTTACATTCTCACCAGCAATAAATGAGTTCTGTAGCTTTTCATCCTTACTAACAATTGATATTGCTAGTTTCTGGATTTAGCCATTCTAATAAATATACAGTGCTCTCTCGTTGTTTTAGGTTGCAATTCTGTAATGACCAAGTAATGTTGAGCATATACACATCTTTTCCATTTGCATATCTTCTTTAATGAGATGTCTGTTTAGATCATTTGCTCATTTTCTAATTAATGTTTTAAAATGTTGAGCTTTAAGAGTTATTTTGATATTTTGGATACAAATTATTTATTAAATATTTGTTTTCAAAACATTTTCTCACAGTCTGTGGCTAATCTTTTTAACCTCAGCAGTTTCCTTCACAGACTAAAGTTGTTTTTTTGTTTTTTTATTTAATAAGGTCCAGCTTGTCAATTTCTTTTTTCAGGGATCATGGTTTATATGTTGCATCTAAAACACCTTGTAAAACCCAAGGTCATATAGATGTTTTCATATATTTTTTATGTTTTATAGTTTCATGTTTGGTCTTTAGATCTATGATCCATTATTAATTAATTGTGGTGAAAGAAAAATTAATTAATTATATTTAGTTTCCTTTTTTGACATAGCCATCCAATTGACTTAGGATCACTTGTTGAAAAGGCTATCTTTGCTCATGGAATCGCTTTTGCTCCATTGTCAAATTTAAGTTAACTGATATTACGTGGATCTATTTCTGGGCTGTTTTATTTTGGATATTTGTGTCTGTTCTGTAACCAGTGCTGTGCTTTCTTGATTTCCACAACTTTATAAGAAGTCTTCGAATTGGATAACGTGCATCCTCTCGAGTTTTTTTACCCTTCAGTACTATGTTGACTATTCTATGTTTTTGTTTTTCCTATAAACATTAGAATCAGTTTGCTTATATTTACAATATATATTCCTGGGATTTTTGCTGTAATAATGTGGATTCTAAAGATCAAATTTGGAAAAATTGACATTTTAGCAATTTTGAGTCCTCAAATGTATGAACATGGACTACTTCCCCATTTATTTAGGGTTTCATTGGTCATAGTTTCCTGCATAAAGAGACTGTACACATTTTGATAGATTTATACTTAATACTATGTTTTTCTAGTTTTTAAATCCTTTTGTAAATGTTACAAAATATTTTTATTATATTAAGTTCTAGTTGTTCATTACTGTTACATAGGAAAGCAGTTGACTTTCACATGGTAACCTGTATCCTGTGACCTCAATATATGAAATCGTCTATGATATGAATGAATTATAATAGAAAGTAATTAGGAATGATTATATTTCACAAAACAAAAAGGAGGATTTAATTCAAGTGATTCAAGATTATATTCCAACTTATCATTCCACACTTGGTCTACAAAGAAAAGGAAGCAAGTCATTCAAATCATGCTGAGTAAGCACCTTGTATTTTCAAGATGCTGTCCCGAAATTTTACAGAAAAAAAAACAACTCTTATCAACACTATTAATAATCTCATAGCAATCCTCTTAGCTAACATCAATTGCATGCTTATCATACAGCAGAAATTATAGTTAGTACTTTACACGTGAGTTAATTTGATAGTCATCACAACTTTACAGCATTATTCACCAGTCCGAATTCTAATTCTTTCAAATGCAGTTGGAAGAAACCCAACTCTAGCTGTATTAAATGAAATAAAGATAATAATCGTGGTAATAATGAGGGTTTAACATCTTGAGGCACTGGGAAGAACAGGTGAAAACAGATCAGGTATTGCATCTAGTGCCTACTCACTTTTTTCCTCTCACCACTTATCCTTTTGTTTCAGCTTCATACTCTAAGAACAATATTCTTAGGATGGATACTTATATGGATACTTAGAACTGCTAAGTAGATAGACAGACATCCATACACATGGATGCCACTTTAATCTCCAGACAGAGATCTGTAAGTGTGGGTGCCACTTCGTTGCTTTGTCAAGTAAAGAATCCCCCAGAACATGTCCTCATTGACATTGTTTGTGTCACATGTCCATCTTTCAACCAATGCCACAGCAAGGAGAATGAAGCTTACCAAATTGGCTAGTTCAGGTCACATGCCCAACCCTGAGGCTCAAATCACGGGATCCTACGATTGACAGTCTAACCAGAAATAAATATTGGAAAAGGAAAACAAAAATACATACTGGCAATTATGAGTAGGTGAATAGGAAGCTTAGAGTTTAAATAACTTACTGGAAATCATCTATGTAAAGTACCAGAATGGAGTTTGATTCTTGGTCTAACTGAATTGTACACCCATACTCTAAATAGCTTAGCCACAGGGCCTTCCCTTTTCCTACTTTGATGGGGTTTACAACCTATAGGGGTACTGCTGCTGCTGCTGATAAAGACGGTAATAATAATGATGATTGTTATTATTATTACAAACTGGATAATGAATACAGGGCAAAAGTGTGGTCCAGAATATTTTTATCAATTCTGAAAGTTTTCAAAATGGGAGGTATCATAACTGAACAAGAAAACTTATAAAGAACTTCTTAGAGAAATGAAATTATAAGTAAATTCAAATAAGAATAAAAGATTACCTAATGAGAACAGAGAAGGTAGACTATGGTTTTCTAGATCCAGCTAGAGCTTTATTTCTTGTAAAAGTATCATAGACATTAGAAATAAAGGGACACAGATTCAGTTGCTAACTCTCTTGTGACTTAAAATTTTTATGTTCGTCAGACTCAGTTTGCTCATCTACAGACATGGACAATAATATCTGTTCCTCCATTTCATGATGTTCTCATGAGATTGGGGAGCAAATATAAAAGCATGTTGAACAGAGGTAAAATCACTATTCAGAGAAAATATAGCATAATTTGTTGTATGTTATGCTTCTTCCTATTCATAAAATTGCTGTTTTTGTTTTTAAATTTCACTATCAGCATTTTTCATAAAATCCAAGACAAATTAAGATTTTGATCACAAGAGCAGTTTTCAAATGTATAACTGAAGAGGCAAATTTTATACCAACTAATTTCCCCCTTACTTAATAGGTTATACCAAACTTTTTAAAATATGATAAAAATGTTTTTGCTAATCATTCCTCAGTAGCAGAATTCCTGTAAATTAAATTCTGTACTCCAAAAAGTTGCTGTGTTTGGTTATATTGCATGCAGGTAAACATTTATTTCTTAATATTGTGTTCTCTTTAGTAATCGGGTATCTTACTTCAACCACACTGGTCAATATTTTCCCCTAAATCTTCTGAACTTTTTTGTTCTGTAATCTAAGTAGTTCTTTCATTTTTTTAAAATGAGAAATGTCTTTTTTCCCCAAATACCTCCAATTCTATTGGGGAACCCTCTTCCCATACAACTCCAGGTGTGAAGCAAGTATTGCTTTATGCTATGTCTTTATCCACAGCCATAAGGAAAAAAGTGAAATGACACATTGTGTGACTAGTTGGTTTTTAAATCAAACCCAGAAGTCAACAGAAATGTGTGAATGCTTGTTTCATGTTATTTATTTTGACAGTTGTGGGAGTTCAAGTTTCACTGTGCATGTTAATATTAGTAAACATAGGTGGGAAAAAAGAAAAATAAAGTTAAAGAGATTCACGATTTGCTGAAGCTTAAAAAGACTAATAAATTGTGACTGAGTATGGCAGCACAGTCATTGCATGAGTTGAGGATTTAATTTTTTAGAGCATTCTGAATGGTTCTTCATATTATGCTCCACAATAGGATAAATAATCCACAACAGGCATTCTCTCAGGGACACCACAGCTGCTGAGAACAGCAGCTGCCTTCTTGTCTCAGAGCAGCACTTTTTCTACCCAGGATACCTAGATCTTAGAAATGTAAGAGGAAAATGTCTCTCTTTTGCTCAGACTGTTTCTTTCTGTATTCAATGTAAGAGAAAAACAGAGATTTCTTTAAAGGAATTGGGTAAAATGTAGATAGTAAATAGAATAAATGAGTAAAATAAGACATAGAGGTGAGAAATATTACAAAATACATTGGCATATAAACATAAAAAAATTAAAATTGGTTGTATCCAGGAAGTGAAATTCCAGCTAGGGTTCACTGGGTTGGGGGCTGTTGGTTTTCATCACGGCCCTTTTGGTTCTACTGATTTTCAATGTGCACATAATACCACGGTAGTGATGATGAAAATAACAACAATATCAACAATATAAATAATAATGTCTCTCGACTAACAGGATTAAAGCGAAGGTGTAATGGCAAACAAGTTAACTAAAGGATGACATTATCTTTCACAGTTATTTACCTACTCAAGTATCATAATAACTCTCTAAGTTACATAGATCAGGTTTAATGTCCCATTGTTCATATAGAGATCTTGAGGTTGATAAATCCGGGACTTCTCGCAAAGTCTTCCAGTAAGCTGGCGACAGAGTAACCGGGAAGAAAACCTGTGTCATGAGCCTGACTCTGGTGCTCCTTCCTGACCGCCATATTGAAAGAGATGTACCCAAGACACCACTCTCTAGAGCAAATGAGATTTAGGGCAAAGGAAGGAATAAGAATACCACAGTAACCAGATAAATATCTACCTGAGAGGTGACAGAAGCCAAAGTATCAACTGATTCAAGAAAGCTCTTAGTGATAAATGGTGTGAGCATTTGATCTATTCCAGTTACGAGAAACTGCACGTAATTGGAGTAGAGCCCTGACATTTTAAGAAAGACGAGTGGTTTTCTCATAAATTATCCCTGAATAAACACACAGACTAATAGAAAAGCACAGAAACACATAGAAATGAGTGAATTATAGAGACACAATTCATTTAATTCTAGATTTAGAGGTCAGCAAAGACAAAGAATAAATCTCTTCCATTGTAAGGTCAGTGTAAAGATGTAAGCAAGTGCTGCTTGCACGTAACTTCTACACATACATGGCAATGGTAGACCCTGGACAACTCACATCACTCCCTTGTGACTCTCTCAGCCTTCTATGCAGGAGACTAGAGATTCGCTTGCATCATTTTTGATTGTTTTGATTATGGTAAATATTTAAAGACATATTTAGTGATAGGAAAATATTACAGCTAGATCTAACCCACAGGATTAGGATAGAGAGACCTCCCAGCAGAAGAAAGTAAGAAGAGCATGAATGAAAGATCTGAAATTTTAAAAATTCAAGGAGGGGAGGTGGAGGGGTTTGGGGGAGGAGAAAGGAAGAGGGGAGGGAGAAGAGAGAAGAGAGGGAAGGAGAAAGGAAGGAAGGAAGGAAATAAAGAAAATAAAAGAAAGAGAGAGAGGGAAGAAAGGAAGGGAGAAAGAAATTAGTAAGGAAGAAAGAAATAGAAAGAAAAAATTAATTTTTAGCGGAAATATGAAAATGAAGCTTTTTCCTCTGTTTCTCCTGAAGTATCTGTGCAATTGTATCAAAAAATGAAGAGCTACCTATTTCTGATTTTACAAAAGTATTTTACTCTTGGTTCTGAGAAGTTTGGCTTGAATTTATGGACATATATATTGCTTACTTTTTGTCCAATACTAAAACAAAAATCAGTAATGCAGCACTGATCAAAGTGGCTTAAGTAATGTAAAATAAACATTCTGCAGGTATTAAAATACATATAAAAGTGAGAATAGTTATTAGGATGCTTTGCCACTATTTGGAATTAGGAAAAATATTATATTATCCATCTGTAGCCATTTTATTTTTCACCTTCTTTTTTTATTGCATTTTAGGTTTTGGGGTACATGTGCAGAACATGCAAGATAGTTGCATAGGTACACACATGGCAGTGTGTTTTGCTGTCTTCCTTTCCTTCACCCACATTTGGCATTTCTCCCCATGCTATCCATCCCCGTCTCCCCCACTGCTGTACCTCTCCTATTCCCCCCGATAGACCCCAGTGTGTAGTACTCCCTTCCCTGTGTCTATGTCTTCTCATTGTTCATCACCCACCTATGAGTGAGAATATACGGTGTTTGATTTTCTGTTCTTGTGTCAGTTCACTGAGAATAATGTTCTACAGATTCATCCATGTCCCTACAAAGGACACGAACTCATCATTTTTGATTGCTGTATAATATTCCATGGTGTACATGTGCCACATTTTCCCAGTCCAGTCTATCATGGATGGGCATTTGGGTTGGTTCCAGGTCTTTGCTATTGTAAACAGTGCTGCAATGAACATTCGTGTGCATGTGTCCTTATAGTAGAACAATTTGTAGTCCCTTGGATATATACCCAGTAATGGTATTGCTGGGTCAAATGGAATTTCTATTTCTAAGTCCCGGAGGAATCACCACACTGTCTTCCACAATAGTTGAACTAATTTACACTCCCACCAGCAGTGTAAAAGTGTTCCTATTTCTCCACATCCTCTCCAGCATCTGTTGTCTCCAGATTTTTTAATGATCGCCATTCTAACTGGCGTGAGATGGTATCTCAATGTGGTTTTGATTTGCATCTCTCTACTGACCAGTGATGATGAGTATTTTTTCATATATTTGTTGGCCTCATATATGTCTTCTTTTTTAAAGGGTCTGTTCATATCCCTTGCCTATTTTTGGATGGGCTTTTTTTTTCTTGTAAATCTGTTTGAGTTCTCTGGATAACAGCCCTTTGTCAGATGGGTAAACTGCAAACATTTTTTCCCATTCTGTTGGTTGCCGATTCACTCTAGTGACTGTTTCTTTTGCCATGCAGAAGCTGTGGAGTTTGATTAGGTCCCATTTGTCTATTTTGGCTTTTGTTGCCAATGCTTTTGGTGTTTTGGTCATGAAGTCCTTGCCTATTCCTATGTCCTGAATGGTTTTGCCTAGATTTTCTTCTAGGGTTTTTATGGTGCCAGGTCTTATGTTTAAGTCTTTAATCCATCTGGAGTTAATTTTAGTGTAAGGTGTCAGGAAGGGGTCCAGTTTCTGCTTTCTGCACATGGCGAGCCAGTTTTCCC
>CM052660.1:23436685-23453482 GCA_028533165.1 Leontopithecus rosalia | reverse complement strand
AAATAGCTTTTATTATTTTGAGATACATTCCATCAATACCTAGTTTATTGAGGGTTTTTAGCATAAAGAGCTGTTGAATTTTGTCAAAGGCCTTCTCTGCATCAATTGAGATAATCATGTGGTTTTTGTTTTTGGTTCTGTTTATGTGGTGAATTACATTTATAGACTTGCATATGTTGAACCAGCCATGCATCCCTGGGATGAATCCTACTTGATTATGGTGGATAAGCTTTTTGATGTGCTGTTGCAATTGGCTTGCCAGTATTTTATTGAAGATTTTTGCATCTATGTTTTAAAGCAACAAAGATCAAAAGAGACAAAGAAGGACATTACTTAATGGTAAAAGGATCGATACAACAAGAAGAGTTAACAATCCTAAATATATATGGACCCAATACAGGAGCACCCACATATATAATGCAAGTTCTTAATGACTTACAAAGAGACTTAGACTCCCACACAATAATAGTGGTAGACTTTAACACTCCACTGTCAATATTAGACAGATCAACCAGACAGAAAATTAACAAGGATATCCAGGGCTTGAACTCATACCTGGAACAAGCAAACCTGATAGACATTTACAGAACTCTCCACCCAAAATCCACAGAATATACATTCTTCTCAGCACCACATCACACCTACTCTAAGATTGACCACATAATTGGAAGTAAGGCACTCCTCAGCAAATGCAAAGCAACTCACATAATAACAGTCTCTCATACCATAGTGCAATCAAGTTAGAACTCAGAATTCAGAAACTAACTCTGAACCGCACAGCCTCATGGAAACTGAACAACTGGCTCTTGAATGTTGATTGGATAAACAACGAAATGAAGGCACAAATAAAGAAGTTCTTTGAAACCAACGAGAACGAAGACACAACATACCAGAATCTCTGGGACATATTTAAAGCAGTATCTAGAGGAAAATATACAGCAATAAGTGCCCATATGAGAAGAGTGGAGAGATCCAAAATTGACACCCTATCATCAAAATTGAAAGAGCTAGAGGAGCAAGATCAAAAAAACTCTAAACCTAGCAGAAGACAAGAAATAACTAAGATCAGAGCAGCACTGAAGGAGATAGAGACACGAAAAACCCTTCAAAAAACCAATAAGTCCAAGAGCTGGTTTTTTGCAAAGATCAACAAAATAGACAGACCACTAGCCAGACTGATAAAAAAGAAAAGAGAGAACAACCAAATAGATGCAATAAAAAATGATAAAGGGGAAATCACCACAGATTCCACAGAAATTCAAACCATCATCAGAGAATATTATAAACAATTCTATGCACATAAACTGGTAAACGTGGAAGAAATGGATAAATTCCTGTACACTTGTGTCCTCCCAAACCTAAACCAGGAAGAAGCTGAAACTACGAATAGACCAATAACAAGGTATGAAGTCGAGGCAGCAATTAAGAGCCTACCACACAAAAAAAGCCCAGGTCCAGATGGGTTCACAGCTGAATTCTACCAGACATACAAAGAGGAGCTGGTACCATTCTTTCTGAAACTATTCCAAACAATCCAAAAAGAGGGAATCCTTCCCAAATCATTTTATGAAACCAACATCATCCTGATACCAAAACCCAGCAGAGGCTCAACAAGAAAAGAAAACTGCAGGCCAATATCCATGATTCACCTTCTTTTCCAAGCTGATGACATTTGGAAGCCACTGTGCTCCGTGAGGCTGGTAGATCACAGTTGGAGGTCCTAGGCTTCTAGAGTACCTGTTTTTGTAATTTCCCTAATATATGTGTTCATAAGCAATGGCCTACTTGCCAAAAAGATTTAAAGTGGTTTACAGCACACTTTCTTTCTACTAAGGTGGTGTTTTACATGATCCCACGTCTTTCAGAAAAGCTGAAGCTGGCCCTATTCATCCCATCGAAATGCACTTGATGGTATAGAGGTAGTGAGGGATGAGGTGGAGGTGGAGGTCATCAAATTACTATTTCAAATGTAAAAATGTATAACCAGTAGCAGGTGAACCATTGCACATTTGCATCATCCTCAAAACTTCCAAAATGATAGGCACAGTCCAGGCCAGTGGTTCTCAAATGTCTATGTTCCTCAAGATCACCCTGGGAACTTGTAAAAAACATACATGCCCCAAGCCTAGCCCCCAAAGTTTTGATTCAGGGACCTTGAATGAAAACCAGGATTCTCAATGTTTAACAAGCACCTGATGTGCATTGGATGGGCTACAGTCCCATTTTGAGAAGTACTAACAGGGTTCTCTGACTGGTAGGTTCACATCTTTCACATTACTCGTTGATTTTGATCCATCAACCCCATGACACATCCCCCATTCTCCTTAAATTAATTTTCTTAGTCCATTGTGTGTGACTAAACTAGCCCCCTGTAAAGGTCACTGTACAAGAATATAGAGACCTGTAGCTGCCCCCTACACCCTCAGCCATTCAGTAATAGCAATGGGAAGAGAAGCAGATACGGCAGAGATAAAGGGAGATTCCAATTAACCACCACAGGATATTCATAAACATTTGTATTACAGCTCCTCTCTGTACTAGCTGAATAACTTGATGTTCAGCAAGCTCTACTAATTAAGTCAAGGACATATAAATGGGATAGAAAAGACAAAACAAAATGAGGAAGGAAGATTATTGCAAATTGGACATTTGTTAAGTCTCAGTTTGAGGGGGCCATTATAAATATTAAAGAATCATTATTCCCTGAGGGATCGAAGTTGGTCAATAGCGGACGGTGCTAAATAGTGTGGCTTTGAAAAGAAAAGAAAATGGTAGGTTTTGTTACTAAATCACAAATGAAAGCAACTAAAAAGTGAACCTAAAATAAGAGTCTGGACTCGTCTACTTAAAAAAAAAAAACTACCAAAGAGGCGTGTGTCTGTGTGTGCACATGCGTGCAAGCACATGCATTTGCGCATTTGTCTATACCCATGTGCACATGCCATAAATCTCCCAGCAAAGAGATGGCTATCTTTTCCTAACAGAGAACAGCTGAGATGATGCTGATCAAAGGCTGGCACCAAACATGCAGCCTCGATAATTAAAGTTTCCATTTATAACCTCACTTCTAAGAGAATACAGGTTGATCATAAGTTTCTCAAGTCAAATGAATTAACTTCACATAATTCGAATTTCCAAACCAATCTCTCTTCAGCCTATCTCTCCCAGCCATCTTGAAACTATCGTGTACTATTATCTTGTATAGTCTGACTGGGGATTGGAATCACGTGTTCTCAATTAGATGGAGAAATGTAGCCCAGCGTGTTCAGGGATCTCAACCATAAAGTATTACTGGCATTAAGCCATCAGCATGAACATAAAATAGCATTTCATGAATTTCAACTTTCATCTTTATGTAAATTTAGCCAACATATTTAAAAGAATAATAATTTATGAATATTTATATTACTGTGTTTGCCTATAAAGGCTTTTTAAAAATGTGTTTTAAATCATGGTTTAGAAGCACATTATTTCATTTTATAACACCCAGTAATTGGCTGCATGTGGAGCTATAGAATAGAGATCCATCTCTCATTTAATGAAAATTGTAACCACTAAAACCTTTCTAAGCTAAAAACTTAAAAAGGGGGTAATGCTGAGCATAAAGGCACAAAAATTGAAACGTAATTCAGAATGCAAAATGATTCTGAAAATGCACATTTAAAAAATTATTACATTTGAGCAACATAAAATATAAAAGCAATAATGATTGAAATGCTGATATTTATTCAGAATTGGGTTATATTCTAATATATCACACCAATGATCTTATTCTTTCCCTCCTCAGGATCTAGCACACTCTACAACAAATAGTATATACATTTAAAAGTACATTTATGATGATGGAAACACACATTTCATCATGCTTCTTTTAAACAATATAGACTTCATATCTATACAAAGTTGCCTGCCAGAGTTGTCTAGAGAAACACAACCAATACAATGTGTGTGCGGTGACCATGGGAGCTGGCAATGCTGAAATCTTAGGTCTGGCCAGCAGCCTGGAAACTCTGGCAGGATTTCTGTTTCAGAGCCTTGAGGCAGAATTTATTTTCTGGGTAACCTCACTTTTGCCCTTAAGGTATTCCACTTATTTGATGAGGCTTACCCACATTATTGAAAATAATTTCCCCCTTTATTATAGTCAACTTAGATAATTACATCAACAAAAATATTCAAAGCAATATCTAAGCTAGTATTTGACCAAGTAACTGAGCAACTGAGCATAATAGTCTAGCCAATTTGACCAAAAAAAACAATTTAACCATCACAGACTTTGAACTGGGGGGCTGGTGGGGGGACAAAAAAAATGCCTCATATTGAAAACTAATGAGGGTAAAAAAGCTTCTGAGCAAATATGCTCCAATATTTTTATAATTTAATAGAATAGAAGCTTAATTTCTATTCTTAGAACAGTCCTATGTGTTAGTCTAGGTTGATGATTTATTCTTTCTGAACATGGATATTTAAAGATCTAAGTTTCTTTCATCCCTGGCTCCCACACCCCTATAGGGCCTCTTTGTCCTCTGTGGTCAGCAAACTAGATAGGAAAGATAATATTGAACATTCACAGCCACTTCTTCAAAGCTTTGCCCCAGAAGCTACAACAATTATTTACACTCACATTTCAACGGCAAGAAGTAATCACATAGCCATCCATAGAAGCAAGTAGGCTGGGCAGTGCAACTGGTACCTAGACAGTCCATTTTGGGAAAAATCTCTCTACTCTGAAAGGAACATACATTTTGTTAGACATCTATACACCGAAGACAGAAAGGGAATCTCAATAGTACATCTAAACATTAGATAATTGTTTACAAATGAGACTCTGTGTCATTTTCACTCTAAGTGTCTAGGGAGTTTATATTAAAATGCATATTCCTGTGGCTCTTGAATCATGAATCATCATTTAGAAAGTCTGTGGTAGGGTCTACAAATGAGATCACCCTGACACAGCCTTACCAGATGACTTAATTCAAATCTATCAACTAACTTACAAGAGGGGCACAAACTATGTCTTGCATGGATGTTTATCTTTGAGCACAAATACACTCAAACATAGTGATCATATAAATCATACTCTGTCTCCAGAAAAGTTTTAGTAAATTCCCCAGATGATAATATTAACTAATTTTTATAGAGCATTGAAGATGTAAGTACTTTCTAGAAGTGTCATGTGAATTACCTTATTCATTCTGCATAGAAACATTATAAGTTAGCTATTATTAACCCAATTTTACTAATGAGAAAATTGATGCACCAAAATATTAAATTAAATGATAAAAGTTATAATGGCAGATGACAGAGATGGGATTTAAACTCAGACAGTGTGACGCCAAAGCCTGCATCTTTCCTACTTCCCTATATCTAGGTAATCCTGAAACACTTTAATATCTAAAATGCATTAAGTTAAGGATAGAAATGAAGAATGTTGAGATCGTACAAGATTTTTGTTGAGAGTCTCTGCAGTAAATAACATGTTCTTTACTTTTTCTCTCCCACTTAAATCATTCAAACAAGCCCTCTAAACACAAACTCTGTAACTACCTCTTCTGATTGCTTTAAAAGCATATATTATATCCTAAAACAAACAGATAATCCTTCTCTGAAAATTCCTATTTTCCAGTGTTACAAATCTAAACAAATGGTTACAACTCCCACAGGTATTACAAGCTTGTCATCTGGGAAAAATGTTCGACAAATTTTCACCAACTTTTTCCACCATCTCATTCCAGCAATAAATTAAGCTAACAATTTAGCTCCCAAACTCTCCTGAAAACCATGGATTCTCATTTCCACTATCGATCCCCAAGTCTACGTCACCATCATGTTGCTTTGGCAACTGAAAGCACTTCCAACTGGGCTCCAAGTCTCCCCCGAGACAATCTATTCATTATGTTTAGCAGAAATGATCCTTCTAGTATGTCATACCTAAAGCCCTAAATTCTTAAATTTATTGGAAAATTCTCCATGTGCCAGCCTTGCCTGTTAACCAGCCTTGCCTGCCAACCCTCCATTTTCCAGCCTTCCAATCAGACCACTCTTCCCATCTTTCCAACTTTAAGACATCTCCTCTGAGGTTAAGATCTTTTTGCAGATCTCTCTGCCAACAGCTCTCCTGCCATGTTTTGAATGTTGTTTCCCCAGAAAATTCAAATGCTGCAACCTAATCACCAATGTGATGGTATATGGAGGTGATTAGGTCATGAAGACTGTCTCATATATGCGATCAAAAAGAGGCTCCAGATAACTACCGTGACTCTTCTACCATATTAAGGACACAGAAGGTACCATCTGAGAACCAGGAAGTGAGCTCTAACCAGAAAATAAAACTGCTGGTGTCTTGATCTTAGATTTCCTAGCTTCTAGAACAATGAGAAGCAAATATCTGTTGTTTACAAGCCACTGTCTATGGCATCCTGTTACAGTAGCCCCAAGGGATGAAAACATCCTTTAATTAAATTTGGATGGTTACTAAACACTCCAAATGTCATCATCTGTAAAATGGGACTTAAAGCATGGTACCACTACCAAAACAGAGATATAGACCAATGGAACAGAACAGAGGCATTGGAGCCGATGTCACACATCTACAACCATCTGATCTTTGGCAAACCTGACAAAAACAAACAATGTGGAAAGGATTCTCTGTTTAATAAATGGTGTTGGGAAAACTGGCTAGCCATGTGCAGAAAGCAGAAACTGGACCCCTTCCTGACACCTTACACTAAAATTAACTCCATAATGAATTCAAGGCTTAAACATAAGACCCAACACCATAAAAACCCTAAAAGAAAACCTAGCCAAAACCATTCAGGACATAGACATAGGCAAGGACTTCACGACTAAAACACCAAAAGCAATGGCAACAAAAGCCAAAATAGACAACTGAGACCTAATTAAACTCCAGAGCTTCTGCACAGTGAAAGAAACAATCATTAGAGTGAACTGGCAACCAATGGAATGGCAAAAATGTTTGCAATCTACCCATCTGACAAAGGGCTAATATCCAGAATCTACAAAAAACGAAAACAGATTTACAAGATTAAAAAACTCATTCAAAAGTGGTCAAAGGACATGAACAGACACTTTTCAAAAGAGGACATATATGAGGCCAACAAACACATGAAAAAAATGCTCATCATCACTGTTCCTTTGAGAAATGCAAATCAAAATCACATTGAGATACCATCTCATGCTGGTTAGCATGGTGATCATTAAAAAATTTGGAGACAACAGATGCTGGAGAGGATGTGGAAAAATAGGAACACTTTTACACTGTTGGTGGGAGTGTAAATTAGTTCAACCATTGTAGAACACCGTGTGGCAATTCCTCAAGGATCTATAAATAGAAATTCCATTTGACCCAGCAATCCCATTACTGGTTATATGTCCAAAAAATTACAAATCATTCTATTTTAAAGACACATATGCACACGTTTGTTCACTGTGGCACTGTTTACAATAGCAAAGACCTGGAACCAACATAAATGCCCATCAGTGATAGATTGGACAGGGAAAATGTGGCATATATACACCATGGAATACTATGCAACCATAAAAAATGATGAGTTCATATCCTTTGTAGGGACACAGATGAATCTGGAAACCATCATTCTCAACAAATTAACACAAGAACAGAAAATCAAACACTGCATGTTCTCACTCATAGGCAGGTGTTGAACAATTAGAGGACATGGACACAGGGAGGGGAGCATCACACACTGGGGTCTGTTGAGGGGGTCTTGGGGAGGGACAGAGTGGGGTGGGGAGGTTGGGGAGAGATAACATGGGGAGAAATGCCAGATATAGGTGATGGGAGAATGGAGGCAGCAAACCACATTGCCATGTATGTATCTATGCAACAATCCTGCATGATCTGCACATGTGCCCCAGAATCTGAAGTACAATTAAAAAAAAATTTCTATTATATATATATAAAGAAAAAAGAAAAAGTCATGGGACTTAAAATGCTATCTAACACACATAAAAATATATATGTCCATTTTCTTGTTTCTCTAATCATAACTTTATAGAATCACTAAGTTGCAAATAAGATTTAAATAATTTATTCAGAAATGTATTAAAATCACAGTGAAGCTTTATCTGAAGGAGGCTTATAGCAGTTTAAAATTACTGTCAAATTAATACTATCTTTAAACATTGTATCTTTTCCACATAAAAGTTCTGAACTCCTATCATTTTTAACACCATTGCTTTGTTAGGGAATCATTAATAAAATGTGCACATCTTTGTAGGCCTTGACATGAAAAAAGGAAGTTTCCAATAAATGAACAGGTTAAAAAATATATTAACTAGTATCTAATTTGAAGGACCTAAAGGCAGAATTTAATTATTTTAAAATGAACTGAACTTTTGTATTAGTGTAACAATTGGAAGCATAACCAAATTTTCATTGAGATAAGAGCCATGCAAACTTAGCATGTTAAGGAAGTTGGCTTATTAAAGAAACAAATATTTAGTATATAAGAAATGTCCATCTATGGGTACACCCGGCTTGGTAAAGCAAGGAGGCGGAATATTTGAAGAATAGTGTAGACTTGTGAAAACAGAAAAAGAAGATTCTGAAGATAAACAAGAAAAGTAATGACAAAAATTGTGTTATTTATGCTAAGTTTAAATCATTGGATGTTAGCTGATTTTAGAAAAAATAAAGACAAATTAGTTTATGATACCAATAATTGGAAGAATGGAGCTGATTTTAGAAAAAATAAAGACAAATTAGTTTATGATACCAATAATTGGAAGAATGGATATGAGAGTTTGCTTTCTAAATTATCTTCAAGAAATTAAAATTATGAAAACTCAATATTTAATAGTATATTCAATTCCCTTGGGGGAGTCTTTGTAATTCCCAGTTGTGTCTACTAGGAAGTGTTTAGGTGGGTGGAATTATAACTTTAGTGGAGTCAACTGTACACAGATTATGGAAACGAAGGACAGAGCATCAGTCATTATTTCTACAGTCCCATGACTAAGACACAGGGCTTTAGACTCAGACAGATATGGGTTCAGTTTCACAACTTACTCTTCAAGGCTGTGTGAATTTTACCAAGTATGTAATTTTTCTAAGCCTTGATTTTTCTTTCAGCTGGAAAAGGAAGATAATGTTTCCTATTAATTGATTTATTTTGAATACCAAATAAGGTTATCATGCAATGTGGCAGAAACAGAATTACTACTGGGATCTGATGCCAGAACCTCCAGTTTTAATAGGATGATACTACACCTACATTTTCACTTTACCTACATGATTTGGATGCATACAAGTGTGCTTGGCACATAGTAAGTACTCAGTAAAGTAAAAAATTATTCTGGATTCTATAATCCAGAATAATTTTACATTTTTTTGGCATTTGATCAAAATTGGTCAAAATAATAAATACCCAACTTTGATCTAGTATGTCACCTTCACAGACTGAAGAGCACATGTGAAACCCAGAAGGAAGTCAGGTGAGGCAGGAAAAATGAAGAAAATAATTGGTGTGAACATCAGCAACATACTCATTTCCTGGAGGCCCTTGCAGAGGTAATGTGAAGTGTTACAAGCTTCACTTGTATTTTTCCCTTTGATTGCTTTACTCATCCCAAGCAAACGTCAGCCTCTCAAACTAGCACTTCTCTAGGGAATGAATGTAGTTTATCCCATGATGAAGGCTTAGCTTCCAACTCATCTGGTCCTGGGAAGAAGTCTGGTTTACAAGTCAGTCTCCATTTTATACTAACTGAAAAACTTTGGCCCCTACATTTTTTTAAGAAAGTATATTTTAAATATGCTAAAGGGGATCATTATTTTAAAAGATTAAACTAAAGAACTTCTGCATGGCAAAATAAACTATCAACAGAGTAAACAGACAAACTCTAGAATGGGAGAAAATCTTGCAAACTATGCATTAAAGACCTAATATTCAGGATCTATAAAAAACTTAAATTTACAAAAGAAAAACTAACAACCCCATTAAAATGTGTGCAAATGACATGAACAGACAGTTCTCAAAAGAAGACTTACATGGGGTCCACAAAGCATAAAAAAAGCACACTATCATTTCATTAGAGAAATGCAAATCAAAACTGTGCAATGAAATGCCATCTCAGAGCAGTCCGAATGGTGATTATTAAAAAGTAAAAATATTACAGATCCTGGTGAGATTGTGGAGAAAAAGGAACACTTCTACATTGTTGGTGGGAGGATAGATTAGTTCAATCATTGGGAAAGATAGTGTGGTGATTCCTCAAAGACCTAGAGGCAGAAATACCATTTAACCCAGCAATCTCATTACTGGGTATACATCTAAAGGAATATGAATCATTCTGTCACAAAATCTTATGCCCATGGATGTTCACTATTCACAGCAGCAAAGACACAGAATCACCTAAATGCCCATCAGTGGTGGACTGAATAAAGAAAATGTGTCACATATACACCATGAAATATTAAGCAGCCATGAAAAAAAGCATGAGATTATGTCCTCTGCAGGAACATGGATGAAGCTGAAGGCCAATATCCTTAGCAAACTTACGCAGAAACAGAAAACCAAATACCACGTGCTCTCACTTTTAAGGAGAAGCTAAATGACAGCAGCAACATGGACACACCCAGGAGAACAATGGATGCCAAGCCCCATCAGAGGGTTGAGGGTGGGAGGAGAGAGAGGATCAGAAATAATAACTAATTAGTATGATGCTTAATACCTGGGTGACAAAATAATCTGTAAAACCCCGGTGACACGAGTCTACCTGTATGACAAACCTGCACATGTACCCATGAACTTAAAATACAAGCTAAATAAATAAATAATCCTTAGATACAACATTTTCAATATGATAGAAGTTTTATTAAAGAGTACAAATGGGCTACCATCCATTTTGTTGGCTGCTATATTTCCATTCTCTTGTACAGTTGTCACACAAAGAGACATGCCACAAATATTTGTAGAATGAATGAGTGAATATATTTGTTTAACGATGATCATGACAGGGTCTACCTCACATATTTGTCATACAATGCACTGAGATAATACACAACATATCTCATGATGGATAAAAAAGTAAGAGAAAGTCTCATTACACATGAAGGCAAATGCAATGTGCTATGCAGAATACTGTACAATGTAGGGTGATTTGTTTTTGCATCAGTTATGACTCAGGGAAACATATTCTCATTAGCAAAATAGCCCACTCTCTCTTCTAACTCATTTCTAGGAACTTCTCAAGGCCATAAACAGGCTGAGGCTAGAACTGTGAAGGACATGGACAAATTAAATTTTCCTGAAGAGAAAGAAGAGGGTAAAGGAAAGGGGAGATTCAAACAGAAATGAGGAAAAGAAATCCCCCCAGGGAGAGAGACTTGGAAAATATCCTAGAATCCTGCCTGTTCTGTCTTCTTAATAAGTTTCTTTGAGCCCCTTTGATTTTTCAAAGAAATCAAGGGACCTGGACTGATAGACTGAGGCAGTCTAAACAATTGAGAAATTTTCATTTTCATTTTTACTCAGTTAAATTAGTGGGAAACTGCCCTCCCCTATTAGCACCTGACAATGAAGTTGTTAACAGAGGCTTGACACTTGAAGGAAACTAACCTGCTCACATTTCATTTTTAGGTTGTGCTGATTACCCTTTCAACTCAATCTCAACCTTGCAAGGCTGAGCTGTTTAAAACTGTCTGAAAGGATACAGACCTCCAGGATAATTCAGAGGATAAAAGGAAGGCTGGTTCCATTTAGAGATGAATGTGTGAGTCTGGTGTGGGTCCATCAAAGCCAAATACACAAAAAAAATATTGCAACTGGGAAAGTGATGCTGGCAGGATGAGGCCGTTGCCCCTACAGACCTGAAACAACATAAAACTGCATCTGCAGAGGCCTGTGAAGATAAGTGAGTCAAGTGTACACATTACATCCCAACAGGTAACATCTCAAGGAAAATGAGTCCTGTTTCCTCTAAAGGCCAAAAAGGGTAGAATATTAATATTTATATTCGTTGTAAGGTACAGACACATTGCTCTCAATGCTTTCCATATGTATTGCTGAGTACGTGTGGGTGGACACTGAGAGTGGGTGGACACTGAGAGTGGGTGGCTTGAGTATCTAAAGACAGACAGAGGCCATGGATAGTGTAAGTGCTACTAATTAAGGCAGGTTTGACTCCAGTTTTATAGAAAAAAAAGGTGTATCATTGAGAAGAAACAAACGAAATGAGAGACACCAAACTTAAATCTCAGTAGAAAAACTCAGTGATTTGAACCATATGAAAGTTTACTTAGTATCTATGAGCCTCTAATTCATTTTCTCTTACTTTCTAATAGTAACGCAAAGCCTTTCATAGGGAATTTGTTACTACAGAAAATAGAAATAAATGTTAAGTAGACTATAATCTCACAACATAAAGATAACTGTTATATTTCCTTCTAGTTCTTAAACTATGAATGTATACATGACTATTCCCCCATGGGATGATTCTTTATACATAATCTGGCATTATAATTTTTTCTGAATGATATTATATACCAGATATTTTCACATATAATTAAGATTCTTCAAAACCACAGTCTCTACTGATCCATTATATAGACATAGCATCCTGTATTTAAATCTTTTTACATTTTAAAATAATTATATTGTTTCTTATGTTTCACTGTTATATAGCATACCAAGGTAGTCATCTTAAACAGCTTCCATTTCCTTTGGTAAATTGTGAGTCCAAACTACTCTTTGAATATTATGCTGGTTTCCCATTTCCAAAAATTATTTGACATTCCTCCCATGATCTGGTGAAGACTATGTCTCTTTTCCTTAAAGTAGGTGGCCCTTTGTGACTGCCTCAATTAATGGAATTTTAGTGGGGGGTGTGATTTTAATAACTTTTAATGATATGTTAGCAAAGACCCAAAAGCTCCTTCCAGTGACAGTTGTTTAAGAAGTCGGGCCGGGTGCAGTGGCTCACGTCTATAATCCCAGCACTTTGGGAGGCTGAGGCGGGTGAATCACGAGGTCAAGAGATCGAGACCATCCTGGTCAACATGGTGAAACCCCGTCTCTACTCAAAATACAAAACATTAGCTGGGCATGGTGGCACGTGCCTGTAATCCCAGCTACTCAGGAGGCTGAGGCAGGAGAATTGCCTGAACCCAGGAGGCGGAGTTTGCAGTGAGCTGAGATTGCTTGCACTCCAGCCTGGGTAACAAGAGCGAAACTCCGTCTCAAAAAAAAAAAAAAAAGTCAGGCTGCCACGTGGAAATACCATACAGATATAACAAAGAGCAATGAGGGGTGAGGAAGGAGGGAGGTGGGGCAGAGGGAGAGAGAGCGTGATAAAGAAAGAGGGAGAGGGACCCAAGGATCTCCAGAGATGCTACCACTAGCTGCTTGAGTACCAGCCTGGTGCCAGAGATGTGTGTGAAGAAGTTCTTAGGATGAACTCAGTATCTACAATCATTTGCATGCAACCACAAAACTGACCCAAATGAGAACTGCCTATAGGAGTCTAGTCAGTCTCTCCTGATTCGTGAGCAAATAAATTATTGTTATTCTTTAAATCTACTATGTTGTGCTGTTTTTTTTTCACTTAACAACAGAAAACCAGAACAGATTAATGGGGTACCATTACAAAATCTACCATATGCCATAGTAGCTGTGACACTGGGTGGTGGGTAGAGTTAAAAAGAGCCCTGAAAAGACTGTTAGTAAGAGCCAGTTGGCCCCAAATCATAGTGGAGATTGCCAACAGTGAGGCTTAACGTAAAGTAAGGATAAAGTTATTGGGAGCTGGATGTAAGGATAGCTTTTTACGTACCAGCAGAAAAATAAATGATACTGCTGCCTGCTTCGATGTAAAAAACATAAAATATATATAATGAACCAGTGGATTTGGCCAAGAAAATTTCAAGGCAAAATGTTGAAAATAACAGAGTTACTTTCTTTTAAGTACCTAAGATGATAAAAATCAAAAGAGATGGATTAAATAAGGAATTTTTCATTAGAAAATAAAAATTTGCAGACAGTATAAAGGATTGAGGTAGCTCTATGTCTAAAATAGTGGAACACAGTGGTTCACACCTATAATCCCAGCAGGTTAAGAGGCTGAGTTGGGAGGATTGCTTGAGGCCAGGACTTTGAGACTAGCCTATGGAACACAGTAAGGCCCCATCTCACTTAATTTAACATGAGTGTACTGAGCTCCTGCTGCATACCCAGGATTGTGCTTGATTGATGGTTAGATAAACACAGTGTCCATTTTCAAGGAAGTTTTGGAAATTATATGGCCCACACAGGAGCTGCCTCTCCTCAGAACTTGACCTAATTTACATTTCTAGAGCCACTGTCACCTCTAACAGCCTCCTTTTCTCAACTTGTGAGAGTGTATTACTTTGAATGTGAGAATATACTGCAAAATAGAAAGTGAAATACTTGTTGAGTTTTCTAAGTAATAGTCCCTATGTTAAGGAGATTGTATAATTATCTCATTTTAATTATCTCAACAACCCTATGAGTTCGGTATTATTTTCATCCATATTTTATAGACAGTAAAATGAGTGAGGCCCCAAATGGTTAAATAAATTTCCAAGATCATACGACTCTTAAAAGTCAGATTTGGGCATTAAACCTGGGTCGGACTGACTGCAGTGCTTACACTTGTGATCAGAGAAGTGTTCAATCTCTCTCAACATCATTTTGCTCATCTGTGTGACAGAACTAATGACAAGAAGACCTTGACTGTGTTTCTACAAAGTCTTGCAGTTTAGTGGAGGCAGACAGACCTCAGTTACATTCTCACACCTACTACTCACCACCTATCAAACATGAGCAAATTTAACATACTTAAATCTTCATATCTTCATTAATAAAGTACATATAACAATGTCACCTTTATTAGTGGTTACAACCACAACTTAGGAAATGGAAGCACACTTAGCTTGGGCTCTGGCACATGGTATGGTAAGTTGTGGTGGTGGTAGTGTTGTTTACATTCATCCATTTGGTCTAACTATTCACTTATCTGTGCATTTATTCCTGTGTTATTATATTTTTTGGCTCCATTAACACATATGTAGAGTCTGCATCACTGTGGAATACTACACAGCCATGAAAAATGAAATCATGTCCTTTGCAGGAGCATGAATGGATCTAGAGGCCAATAACTTTAGCAAACTAACACAGGAATAGAAAACTAAATACTACTTGTAATCTCTTGCAAGTGGGAGCTAAATGATGAGATCACATGGCCACAAAAAGGTGAACAACAGATACTGGGGCTTATCAGAAGGTGGAGGATAGGAGAAGAGAATCAGGAAAAATAACAAATGGATACTAGGCTTAATACCTGGGTGATTAAATAATCTGTATAACTAATCCCCATGACACAGTTTACCTATGTAGCAAACCTGCACATGTACCCCTAAATTTAAATAAAAGTTTTGTTTAAAAAAGTCTGATCTGCTTCAGATTTTGAGAATCAAGTATTTCTAAATTCTGCTTCCTTTGACAAATAATATATGAAGCTGAAGCTCTGAGAAGAAAACGGGCAGTGGATGCTAATAAGAAGATTAAATGCTGTGCTCTAATAACCTGTGCATATACCTCATAAGAATCCTGCCCCCCAGCACCTCTTATGACTCTCCCAGTCAACAAATTATGCCAACTTATCCCAAGAAAGGCATCTTCTTAGGTCTATTTTATTTTGCCCTGGGAGGGCAAGGGTGTCACAATGTAACAGCCTTCACCATGAAAAGCTTCTCTCACTAGGTTCCAGAATTATCTTTCCCATACTTCAAAAAAGTAAGGTCTTGATGGCTAAAAATAAAATAAACTAATGACAGGATAAAGTGCTCCTCTCCCTGGCAGTAAACAGACAGCAGTAGAAGCAAGTCTCTAATCACTGTATCAGGCATTCCTCCCAGAGACTTCAGCTCCTCCTTCCTGAAAAGAGTAAGACAGACTTGTGAACTTTCTGTGGGCCATCTGCTAGCACTCAGGGAAATGTGGGGCAAGGTGAGTGGACAAGGACCTGGGAAGAAATGAAGAGACTACAGAGAGGCCGAATTCTTCTTAGCAAAAGGCTGTAAATGGCCGGAAAAGTGACCTTGGGCTCTCTTGCTATAAACTAAGTCGTTCTGGCAGCCCCATGTCTCCCATTTGAATAGCAGGAAAGAACAGGCTAGGAAAATGTCCTTTAGGGAGCTGTACACTGTAAAGATGTTCTGATATATGAAAAGTCCAGAAGACTAAATATTTCCTGGCTTTTTTTGCTAAAAAGGTTTTTTAAGATTTGTGACTTTGTGCCCAGTGACTGACCAATTAGAAACCTGTTTTCTCTTGAAAAGTAGAACTGATGATCATGCCTATTTATTGTGCTGCTTGAAGTTAGGTGTGCACAAATCTTGGCATAGAGCCTGATGGGCAATAAGTAATTCAAACATGTTAGATAATAACACAGTCATTTCTCAACAATCATGAAGCAAGTCATATTTGCAAGACATGAGCATAGGCACTGTGGGAGATGCCAAACATCTGCTTTCCAGAAACATCCATTGTACTACGAGTGAGGGTCAACTAGGAAAATACCGAGTAACAGGCCGGGCGCGGTGGCTCAAGCCTGTAATCCCAGCACTTTGGGAGGCCGAGGCGGGTGGATCATGAGGTTAAGAGATCGAGACCATCCTGGTCAACACGGTGAAACCCCGTCTCTACTAAAGATACAAAAAATTAGCTGGGCATGGTGGCGCGTGCCTGTAATCCCAGCTACTCAGGAGGCTGAGGCAGGAGAATTGCCTGAACCCAG
>CM052660.1:23375946-23436185 GCA_028533165.1 Leontopithecus rosalia | reverse complement strand
TGTGTGTGTGTGTGTGTGTGTGTGTGTGTATCCTAGAGAAATTATATATATTTTTATACATAAGTTATACATGTAGGATATATCCACACACAAAAACAAATATATAAACAGACCCATCCCTCTACAAGGGATTTGTTCCAGTACTCCACGTGAATATCAAAATTCAGGGATGCCCAAGTCCCTGATGTAAAGGGCATAGTAGTTGCATGAATCTATACACCCTCTCCTGTATACTTTAAATCACCTCTAGATTACTTCTAATATCTGATATAACATTATGTAAATAGTTGTTATGCTGTATTTTTATTTTCAGAACATTTTGATCCATAATTTTCAACACCTTTGCCAGCTGCTTGGAATTCTGCAAATACACCAAGTACAGACTGACACTTCACTGATATTTTAATTTACATAACCCTGGCAGTTAGAGAGGTGAGAAGTTTTTCATATCTTCATTGACCATTTGTCAATGGTCATTCTTTGACCAATAGTCATTCAATGACCATTCTTCTCTAAATGGCATTTTCATCTATCACGCCCGTTTGTTAACTTATCTTTTTCACATGATTTGTGAATTTTTAATATAATTCTTTGCCAGTTTTATTCATTATATGTAATTATCCCATGTCTGTGATTTGTATTTGTATGAACCATTTTTTTTAGTTTTTAAAAGATCAAACATTATATTTTATGGTTTGTAATTTTTTTTCCAGTATAAAAAAGTCTTTCTCAGCCTTAATATCATATATAGAGTCTCCTATACCATCTATTTAAAGTTTTAAATAATGGTTTATACTCATAGAACTTCAACTCATCTGGGATTTAATTTTATTTGCCTTTTCCTGCCTCTTCTGAGGAGCGCCTCTCTCAAGTACCTGTGTCTGCTCTGCTCTTATGTAAGCCCTGATTTCTTTGGAGTTATATTGTGGGAACTTCTCTAACTGCTCCTGCCCTTGCAAGCTTTCTCCTTCCTAGACAGCTAAAGCATCAGTCATTGTATTTGGACTGAATTATTGCTTAATCAGAGGTTGTAAACCAATAGACCACCAGTGCCAGGAAAGTAACCCAAATGGGTGAAATGGATCTAAATTACGAAAATAAAAAGTATATAAAGTGTAGGAATATGGGCCCTGAGTTGCAAATTATCTGAAATTCTATAAATATAAATATCCTCAGAAATCTGTATTTTTATCTAAAATCTTGATTTGTATATGTAAAAAGTACTTTTACTAGTTTTTAAAGCAATAATAGGCCAGAAAAAAAATGTATTTACACTCTTCATCTCTTCGGCCTTCACTCTGTTCCCTTTGATTTATCTTTAATTGTCCCATAATTTTTAATTACACCTTGTGTCCTAAATAAAAACTTATGCCATTTGAGTAAAGAGACTCTCATTAGTATCTATCACAGAGCCAATCTCAGGGAAAATCACAAGATAACTGCTCAGTAAATCCACAGTTTCATGTTGGTTGACAGGAGATCTTGTAACACACACCTTTAAGCACACCGCTGTCTCTACAGTCCAATATAGAGGAAAGGATTAAAAGACAATTCCACAAGTCAATGTGACCAAATGCCTTTCAGTTTTATTTTCATCCAGACTCATATTCAGAGAAAATGGCCAATGGACAGACACCTCCTCCCAAAGTCCAGATCTTCTCAACACCCAACAAATGCAAAGGCAGTAGTGTCTAGGATCTATTAAAATGACATTGGCCTAAGTGCTATGGAGAGCAGTTATACATATCTCAGCTATTAACTCCCTCATTGGATTCTAGGGAATGCACACTTGATTCTAAGTTTGTTTGCGGTATGCATATTGCTGTTTAGTTTCCAGACCTGGGTACTTAATATCTAAGTAAAATGTCTCATTTTTACACCTGGTCAAGCTCCCATACAATTCATCATCACAGGGAAGTTGACTCTGAACTAGGAATTTGGTTTGTTCTGGGGTACCCCTGAATGGGATACTTAATCACGTTTTAAACCTGTTTTTCATCTGTAAAGTAAGAATAATTGGAATGTCAATTTCAATTTAATTGTAAAATACAGATAAGAAATCTACCAATTTAGGCCAGGCGCGGTGGCTCAAGCCTGTAATCCCAGCACTTCGGGAGGCCGAGGCGGGTGGATCATGAGGTCAAGAGATCGAGACCATCCTGGTCAACATGGTGAAACCCCGTCTCTACTCAAAATACAAAAAATTAGCTGGGCATGGTGGTACGCGCCTGTAATTCCAGCTACTCGGGAAGCTGAGGCAGGAGAATTGCCTGAACCCAGGAGGCGGAGGTTGCGGTGAGCCGAGATCACGCCATTGCACTCCAGCCTGGGTAATGAGAGCGAAACTCCATCAAGAAAGAAAAGAAAGAAAGAAAGAAGAAAGAAAGAAAGAGAGAAAGAGAGAAAGAGAGAGAGAGAGAGAGAAAGAGAGAAAGAGAGAAAGAGAGAGAGAAAGAGAGAAAGAGAGAAAGAGAGAGAGAGAGAGAGAAAGAGAGAGAGAGAGAGAGAAAGAAAAAGCAAGCTACCAATTTAACTGAGTTGTTCATATGATTAAATGAGATTAAAATCAAACCTGTAATTCTCTATAAGTGAAGGTATACTAAAATGAGATTGACAGTATGAAAGCACTTGATAAATGTATGATGTCATTCAATTATTTTTGGTCATTTTAAGACTCCTCTCGTCTGCTATTCAGATGTCTGTCAGCACCCCATTCCAGGTAATAGAGTGGGAAAATTTTCAGTAAAATTGCCTTTCTCATTAAAATGTTGAATGGTTTCCGGCCTCGAGGCTACAATTGCTATCTTGCTTTCACTGAGCTGGGCCAAATCACATCCAGAGAGAGGAAGCAAATAATTTCCAGTAACATTCCAACACCCTACACAAATCAAAAAGCTAAACATGTCTCAGGTCAATTTTTGAATATATATGTGTCTATTTATGTCAGTTTATGGCTTGGTATCTGGTGTCTCTATGTCTCAGTGTGGATATTACTGTAAGTGTGAACCCTTGAATGTCTTTATTGTGGGTGTATTTGTGTCCTTAGGGCTATGTCCACACAAGCCTCATTATGTTCATCTGTTTTTATATCTGTCTTTGTATGTGTTGTATATCTCTGTATGCCTGTATCTATGCCTGTGTATGCCTGTGTCTGTATGTATGTATATGCACACATGTGCATGTCTATGTGCCTATGTTGTGAATTTATTTATTTTTTGTGACTATGCCAGTGAATACCTTGGAATAGGACTATGTTTCTGAAGTTATTTCTGGGACTGTATACATAGATGTCTAAGCGTGTTTGTATGTCTGTGTCAGTAAAACTATCTTTGAACCATGTGTATGTGCCTGAGAGTTTCTGTGTAACAAAGGCAGAGATTAAGAAACTTCTAGTCCAGATGCTCCTAATGCCCCAAAATTACTCTGTGCTACTATTAAACAGATCCTGCAGAAAGTAAGGACGGTTTTTCAGGGCTCAGCTGTAAAACAGAGTCACCTAGATGCGTTTAAAACGGTAACATCCTATTCTTTCTTTTTTTAATTTTTATTGCATTTTAGGTTTTGGGGTACATGTGCAGAACATGCAAGATAGTTGCATAGGTACACACGTGGCAGTGTGTTTTGCTGCCTTCTGCCCCTTCACCCATATTTGGCATTTCTCCCCATGCCATCCCTCCCCCGGTCCCCCCCCCGCTGACCCTCCCCTATTTCCCCCAATAGACCTCAGTGTGTAGTACTCCCTTCCCTGTGTCCATGTGTTCTCATTGTTCATCACCCGCCTATGAACACCCTATTCTTATAAAAATTTAGTTATTAGGTCTTTTCAGAGATAAGGCCCAGACATGAGTAACTTTAAAAATCCCTCATTTGATTGTAATACAAAGTCAGGTTTAGTAATTAGTTTACTGGCGAAAATGCTGAAACACTTCATAGAAAGCTTCAATATGCTTTGATTATATGTGACTTTGCTTATATCACAGTGGGGAAAGAAAGAATAGTCAAATAACTTATCTATGCAGAAAACATCTGCCCCCACGACTTTCCTGATGAGGAGGGTAAGTGCCCTAACAGACTGGAGTCTGTGAGATAATAGCCCCAGATGAACCAACAGAAATCACTGAGGAAAAACTTCCTTAGCCCCTCTCTCTTTTGGCCAGCACTTCTTTGCTGCTATGTATGCCTCAGTATAATTAAGAAGAAAAAGTGATTTCTTAATTTACATATAAACTCTCCATAGCCACTGTGGACCTTTGGCAAACAAAAAGAGGATTTATTAGTATAATAAAATAAGTACTACATAAAAATTTAAATGCATGTTTTGAGATGTCCTTTACATAGCAATGAAAACAGGAAGGAAAATAAATACATCAGAACTGATAGCCTTGAAGAATGAGAATTGAACAGGAGAAACAGTGATATGGTTTTGCTGTGTTTCCACCCAAGCCTCATCTTGAATTGCAGTTCCCATAATCCCCCTGTTGTGGGAGAGATCCAGTGGGGGATAATTGAATCACAGGGGTAGTTACCCTGCTGTTCTCATGATAGTGAGTTCTTATGAGATCTGATGGTTTTATAAGGGGCTTTTTCACCCACTTCACTCTACACTTCTTGCTGTCACCATGTGAAGAAGGACATGTTTGCTTCCCTTATGCCATAATTTAAGTTTCCTGAGGCTTCCCCGGCCATGCTGAACTGTGAGTCAATTAAACCTCTTTCCTTTTTAAATTAATTATTAGCAGTGTGAGAACACACTAATACAGAAAGGCTGCAAAAATTGGGAAGAATAGAAATAAAGCTGCAGGTATTTAACCTTGGGAGGCAGGTCTCTTTTTTAATCCTAAAAAACACCTTTGCAAAAAGTAAAGTCCTCCCATTCCTTCAAAATCCAGCCCTCTTTGCCTCCTTAGCAGACACCTTTTTTTTCAGTGAATACGCCAGAAGCCCAGATGGAAAGGGACAGCCCACCTGGTATCCACCAGCCCTATCCTGTCCTCAAACTCTCATACCTGGAGACTCTCTGTGGGATTGATAATTGGGACTCTGTCACCCATGAACATAAAATCAGAGGAATGGACAGACTCTTCATTAAGGAAGAAGAAAGCCAGATTTAAAAACACTCCACAGTTTTATTAGCGTATTAATCTGTGAGAAACATGGTAAGACGCTGAATAAATATTTTTGGAATAAAGAAATGTATTATGTACCATTTAAAAAAAACTGTCAGAACTGAATGGGCCACTCAGAGAAATTCTCAACCAAAGTCAACACGAGAGTCAAAAGGGAACTCGATAACATCAGCATACTTATCACCAAGGAGATATGCCTCGAGAAAAAAAATCCTTAAAAAAGCATGAGGAAGACATTATTTTTATGATTTTCTCAACTGATACCCTCAATTACATAATGGACGTAAATATTCATTAGCTCAATTTGACTTATGAGTAAAACAAAACCCAAAAGGTCAAATAGAATTAAGGTCCGGTGATATGTAAGTAGCAAAGCCTGAATTCCAGTTCAGATCACAGGACTCTCGAGGCCCACATGCTTAACTGCTATACCACCCATTCTCCAACCGCCACTGACAAGATGATAGAGCAATTGAAGAAGTATAGGTAAGTCCTATGTCAAGTTTTTTCTTAAGATGTACCTCCCTGTTAACAACATACCCTAAACTACTGGGGTATGATAAGATGCTTTTTGATCCCCCAAAAGTTGAGGAATGCTTTATTCAGGAAGGTGTGCAATTATCTTACTTTAGAGAGTTTTCAAACAAGAATGATAGGCTGGGGAGGCTGAGGTGGGTGGATCACTTGAGGTCAGGAGTTCAAGACCACCCTGGCCAACATGGAAAAACCCCATCTCTACTAAAAATACAAAAACAAAAAAAAATTAGCCAGGCATGGTGATGCACACCTGTACTTCCAGTTACGTAGGCGAATAGCTTGAATCCAGGAGGTGGAAGTTGTAGTGAGCCATGATCCCACCGTTGCACTCCAGCCTGGGTGACAGAACGAGAATCCACCTCAATAAAAGAAAAAGAAAAAGAAAAAAAGAATGCTAATTTGGCAAAGCCCCTGAGACTGTGCAGGCCAGACCTCTCATATAATTTTGAGGAAACCAGCTTGCAACGATATTAAGTTATTTGTCTGTGGTCACAGAGTTTATAAATAATGAAATCAAAACTAAAGAGTATTTTCTTTATATTTTACTCTTTTTAATATATCATGCTGCTTTACTTCCGCCTCAAATGTCTTGACAAACACAGACGTATTAACCTTGTATCTTAATAAACGGATTTGTTGATCCCGTTAGCCTTTTCCTGGACTATTCAGCCCTGATACATTCTTCTGTTTCCCTGATCCACATTAAATTTATCAGTGCAACATCAAAACAATTTTCTCCCTCTCTGGGACATAGTAAAAATTCTTCCCTTTTCTCTGGATGCCATAAATTTGTAACATGTGGAAAATACTTGTAAGTATTATTATGCAAGCAAATCTAGCCATTAAAAAAGAAACAAAATTATTCCACAATATTATGCATTGGCTGCTAACTTAGAGGGATAAATCTCTTTGGGGTGTGAGTGTAGGGGTGTGTGTGTGTGCGTAAAGAGGGAGAGTGAATCAATGGCAGGTGCCCACACTTTTCATTACGTCAGATCTCTTCTTAAGAGTTGGGAAGAAAATGAAACAAACAAAAAAGATTAATAAATAAGCTTCTTATAAATAAAAAATTAAGAATATATTTAACCAAAGAAGTAAAAGATCTCTACAAGGGAAAGTATACAACACATATGAAATAAAGTGAAGAGGACTTACACACACGCACACACACAATGGAAAAATATCTCATGCTCATGGGTTGGAAGATTAATTTTGTTAAAGTGTCTATATTGCCAAAAGCAATCTACAGATTCAGTGTGATCTTTATCAAAGTACTAATGTCATTCTTCACAAAAACTGAAAAAAATTATAAAATTTGTATGGAACCACAAAAGACCTCGAATAACCAAAACAATCCTGAGCAGAAAGAACCCAAATTTCTGGAAGTTCATACAATATTTGCTCATTTAAAGTAAGGTCACCATTGGAAGTTAGTAACAGTAATGACCTGATAAGTGGATTGTGCTGTCATATGCATTCAGCTTCTTATCTGACCTGCAATCTTTCTTGTTTCTTACTCTACACACACCGTCCCTCACCACCACTGCCATGTGTATTCCTCCTTGTGACACTGTGAAACCAAAATTATAGACTGAGAATTAGTGTCAAAAAAAATAATAACCCTGAGGAGCAACAGTTCAGGATTCCAGACATGCAGATGAAGGAAAGCAAATGCCAGGATTCCCTTGGCAGTGATTTAAAAGGTGCTTAGAAGTAAGTAATTACTTATGCTGCCTGAAGAAATCATATCGACAATATGTGAATGCTTTGACTACCCACACCCAGAGCTGGCCATTTATGCTAAATAAATGAATCAAATGTTGATGTCTGCCATTGTTTAGTCATTTTCTATGATTTTTTTAGAAAGGAAATTTTTACAAATTACCAAATATAAACTTATGATGAATTTTCTGGTGAGGATATTTTATTAGAAGCATTTTAACTGCCAAGACATCTCAAAGCCACTAGAATAATATAAAACAAAATAATTCAAATTCTAAATTTGTTAGTGATTTGAGGTTATTAATCTGCGACTAACTTATTCCTACCTTTAAAAATTTTCTGTTGTTTCATGTGGAACTTCTTAAAGTTAAAACAAAGTTTCTCTTATTAAATATAAGCAAAGGTATCCAAATGCCAAATTAGATATTGGACTATTCAGCAAGAATGTTAAAATAAACTGTAATATAATTATTCAACGTTAACACAATCTATATGTAGATTTTTTTAAAAAAAAGTATCAATAAATCAATATTTTCTGTTTTATTCTTTTTACTGCCATGATTTCATATGTGAAGTTCAATTTTTAAAAAACCATTCTGCATTTATTTTTGGTCATTATTCTTATTGCTCATTTTATTTACTAAAATAATTCTATCACATGAAAAAAGGGGCTGTTAAAACAACTGATCTACTCTGTTGTCTAAAACCTTAGATGCATCACTCAGTTGAGTAGTTAGACGAGCAGATGAAAGTCACCCCTGGTCTACTTCTATTCTTCCAGCTTCTCAAACCATGAGAGCATGTGTGGTCATTCCAAGTTCCTTAAAGGCATACTGAGTGAAAAAGGCTATCTTGTGCCACGTTGAGGATTTGGTACATGAGTGTTAGCTACTTTTAAAACAAGATGCTAATGGATGCTTTAAGCCACTATGCACAAAGTGTCCATAGGTTAAGAAATTCTGAGTAGTCTGCAGTTGCTTATCAGCCTGTCTCAATTTTGTATTTTCTTACTCCTGAGAGATATGTAGTTAGGTAATTATTTCTTTAAAATCTGGGGAAACTGCAACCCAGTTCCTAAAAATCCTCTTGCCAACAAACTGACCAACTGTTGGGGAAGTCAGCATAACAGCAAGGGAAAAAGGGAAGACCTCAATCAACTCAGTGAACATGATCCTCCACATCTCTGGTCAAGCATACCTATTTGCAACTAACATCTTATTCAGAATGCCTATAATTTGGCCCAGCAATAACTACAATTAGAAAGTGAATACTGTCTTTAGTTAATTAGCTGTACATGTATAATTTGTGCCACCATTTCTTTTTTGATCATTTCTTTTTAGAAGGTAGAGCAAAAACCTACCTCAAGCACTTTGAGGAATGTGGAAGAAACTCTTATAAAGCCTCCGGTGTGACCAATCTATGAAAATATAAAAAGCGGAAAAAAACAAAACAAAACAAACTCAACATTTTTGAAAATATTCAAAGAAAGGTCTTTGCTTCTTTGGAATACTTTCAATCTGAGGAGCAGAAATTACAGATATAAATAAGAGAGAGGCAGAAACAATTAATAATAAAAACACTGAAGTATGTATCAGTCAAGGTGTTTTCCGCTGCAAGTAAAAGGAAAGCTGATGGACAGCTGCTCAAACCTCAGGACACTGATGGTTTATGTAGCAGGACATCAGGAGGAAAATGGTACCAGATTAGACAACATAATCAGAGCCCAAAACCTTCTACAATTCTATTTTGCCTTTTCCTACCTTCTCTAAATGTCACTTCACCCAATCTCAAAGACATGTTAAAGCAAGAAGGGGAAAGAGATGGAATTTAAGAGCTTTCCCTTCACATCTGATTTCTAACAGTAATCACAATATTTCACAGAATCCACCTAAGAGATATCTAATTTCTCTTTGTCCAGAATTGGGTCACCTGGAGAACCTCAACTTTGCAAAAGAAGCTAGGAAATCAAATACTGGCAAAAAGGTAACAGAATTATAACCACATTTCTTAGAAAATGCAAGTCTGTTAGCAAAGAAGTTGTGGGAAGAAGGAAGGAATGATTATGGATTAGTCGGCTACCCTTGATTTATTTGAAAACGATCTCTGATCTACAGAGATGAAAGTTAATGTCATCCTATTTTATGACTGGTTCTTCATCTAACGTAATTTGAATATGAAACGAGAAAAAAGCTACCCAAACAAGCTATTTTCAGTGGATTTTATAGAACAATCAGCCTGCAAGATGGCCCAGAAAAAAATAAATGTAGTGATTTTTAATTCACATTACCCATATTAAATGTTCTGGTAATCTTGCAGTAAAGCTATAACAACAATAGCAAACATTATCTAGTGTTTCTCAAATGCATTTATTCTGTTTATAATTTATTTAAACAATCTACTGTTTTATGTGCACCCATGGAGCTCATTCGAGGGTACATTCCTCTTTTCATTGTTATCTCAGACTATACACATATTTTGCTTGGGAATTTGGCATTTCCCCAGGAAAGATCATTGAATATTATTGATGCCCCAATTAACAGTTCATAGTGATGCCTATCAAAAGTATGTGAGATATTTTATTTTCTTTCTCTCTGAGCAGGCAAGGTATAAACCTAGAATGAGTAAACAAGCACAAGACTTATTTACCAAAGATCTGACAGAAACATGAGTTTAACCAGGCAAAGGCAAAGCTGAGCACGAAGCTATTGGAATCCAGAATTATCACGTGGCCCAAGTAAATACTGTTTGGCAGAAAACAAATACTGTTTGCTGAGACTCAGAGGCATGACAAAACCTGGAGACAGTCAACTCACTTGCTAATTTCAGTGAATGTCTTCATGTGGCATTTCTCTTTATTCAAATACCTATTCTGCATATGGTTTTCCAGAAAATAAAGCAGAAAGTCATGGAAATAGACAAGTGCTAAAATTACAACCTTTCCCACCTGCACATACCATTTTTACCTTCCTTGACTCTCACTAGTCACTATCTTACAGTTGCCAATTTCTAAGTAAGTTTGAATTTAAAAACCATGGTTGGGCTCTCATGTGTTCCTAAGGCTCATTAATGTTATTTTCAGCATTCATGGCTGCCAGGCTGATGGATAACACAAAATCAGTTCTTAGGTGAATAGACTAACTCCATTTTCTAAAGATTTCTCACTACTGTCATTTGCTGGCTCAAGAGACAGTAAGATCAGATTTTATGTATACCATCAGATCACCACAGAACCTTTCAACACAACCCATGCAGAAACTTACACAATCCAGTGTCTCTCTGGGGGACACAATTTTAGTTATTCTTCATACGCTTCCAATTTGATACAGATTCAGAGACCAGAATTCTTCATTATGATTTAAAATTTTCTTCCTGCCACTATAAATCCACCTTCTTCAGCTGTCAACAAGTCAACGTTCCATGACCTAACAGCATTTTACTGCATTCATTTTAGCAAATAGGCTAGATAGGAATTTTAGGGCTTTGACCTTATAAATATAAATACATACCCACATATCTGGTTGCCACAGAGACTTCTAATTCCAAGTGATTTATCACAAATGCTTTTCTTTCCTCCTCTATCTTCCATGGTTGTGTTCCTCATCATGGTATTCTCAGGGTTCTCCAGAGGGACAAAACCAACAGGATATATGTATATATGAAAGGGAGTTTATTAGGGAGAATTGGCTCACGTGATCACAAGGTAAAGTCCCACCATGGGCCATCTGCAAGCTGGGAAGAAAAAAGCCAGTAGTGGCTCAGTTCAAGTCCAAAAGCCTCAAAAGCAGGAAAGCTGACAGTGCAGCCCTCAGTCTGTGGCCAAAGGCCCGAGACCTGTGGTGTAAGTCCAAGAGTCGAAAGGCCAAAGAACGTTGAGTCTAACATCCAAGGATTGGAGAAAAGGAAGGAAGCACTGGATAAAGATGAAGGCCAGAAGACTCAGCAAACCAGCGCCAGCTTATCTCAGCTTCTTCAGCCTGCTTTGTTCTAGCTGCACTCACAGCTTATTGGATGATACCCACCCACATTGAGGGTGGGTCTTCCTCTCCCAGCATCCTCACAGACACACCCAGAAACAATACTGTACCAGCTGTATAGGCATTCTTCAGTCCAATCAAGTTGACACCTAATATTAACCATCACACGTTAGGGGTGGCCCTTGTCACCTTGGCACCCATACACATCTCCTGAAATCATAACCTCCAAATAAAGACATAATTACACCTACCAGAAGACAGCTGTCCTTCATATAAACAGAAGCACACTAATCCTTAACCTAAATATTATTAAATAAAGTTAACATTTAAATGCTGATATGAAGTCAATGAATCCTATGTTACATGATGCAGGAAAAAGAAATTAAAATAAAGATTTATTTTTAGTATAGGTGTATACATACAAAAACATATTCTTAACAAAATAAGGAGGAAACACTCATGAAAGTTACAGTCCTCATTTTTATAACTAGTCACATGTTTGTGGCTGATATTGATGACTACCTACTCTTACCACCCATTCTGTATTCCCTGTGCCTTCAGCAAGGACCTCAGCAGGTCATGGGTTTTTTTTCATGATAGAGTGACCCAAACTTTCATTACTGAAGAGACCGGGTCATCTGTAGCCCTGTCTAGACTGGGCTGTTATAGTTTCCCATTGTCCTTAATCACAAGGCATGGTAATACTAAGAGACACCCTCATGGATCTCCTGTATTCCACACACACTCTTCTTTTCCTCTATTGTGGAGTAGTATACTGATTTCCTCATGATAGTCCGGGTCAATCACCCCACCAACACGGTAATTCCCTTCTTAGCCTGCTGACTTAGAAGTAGGAGGAGCCCTAAGTGTCCAGGTGGCGATCTTAACTTCCAGTTTAATGGAGTCTTTGCTGTGTCTCCTGGTGACAGCATTCCTCCTTCTGGAACTAAGACCTCTGGGCCAGCAGAACGTAATGTTGTGGAAACTGGTAGCAAAAATTTTGCTAGTGGATTCCCAGGGGTGCTGGTGAGTGGTGCCACTTTCACTTCTACCCCCTTGATTCCTGGACCCCTGAATTCTGGCTATGGGAGAAATAGTACCATACATTGGATGCTGATTCAGAGCATGCAGGGCCTTCTGGAGAACTTTGTCCCAGCCCTGCAAAGTATTGTCACCTAGTTGGTATTGTAATTGTGACTTCAAAAGGCCATTCCACCATTCTATCAAGGCAGCTGCTTCAGGATAATGGGGAACATGGTTAGGTTAGTCAATTCCATGAGCACAAGACCACTGGCACACTTCTCTAGCTGTGAAATGAGAGCCTCGGACAGAGGCAATGCTGTGTGGAATGCCATCATGGTGGATAAGGCATACTATGAGTCCATGGATGGTAGTCTTGGCAGAAGCATTGTGTGCAGGATTGGCAAACCCATCTCTGGAGTAAGAGTCTACACAAGTGAGGACCTTTTCTGTGATGAAAAAGGTCCAATATAATCAACCTGTAACCATGAAGCTGGGTGATCACCCTAAGGAATGGTGCTACAATGGCGCCACTGTCCTTCAGAGACGTCCTAGAAAGGGGCTATATTTGGCAGCTGTCCACTTTCTGGTGGTGCCTGCATATTGTGCACAGCTATCTGTACACCAGGCCCTAGTCTTCTGTCAACTGATCATAGGAAACTCCCCAAGAGGCATCAGTGTAGGCTGGGGGAGAGAAGGCAGGGTGTCAGGAATGGAAACCATGGGCAATCAAGCCACTTCCTCATTTACTTACTTATGCCTTTAGGACCTGCTCAATCAAGCCTGATCATGTATATACCACTTCCATTTGAGGATGGAATCCTGCTGTGCATCCACAACTTTATGGCTAGATGGGTCAGATAGGCAGTTCAAGTCTCATGGTAACTTAGCGAACCATAGTCAACCATTCAGTTTCTATCGAGGCCCAGTAACAACCCACAAACTGTCTCTCAGAAGGGGAGGAGTTATCTGCAGAAGATGATAGGCCCTTGTTCCAGAATCCTAGAAGCCTCTGTTGTGATTCATCTATGAGGGCCTGCCAAAGACTCCAAATAGCATCCCTATCTGCTACTGCCACCTCAGGTACCACTGGATCTGCTGGGTCATGCCTGCATGGCAGAACAGCTTGCAGAGCAGCCTGGACCTGTTACAGAGCCTGCTCCTGTTTTGGACCCCACTCAAAACCTGCAGCCTTTCAAGTCACTTGATAAAAGATGTTCTGTTGGCTAAAATTCATAAGGTTTATGCAGAAGCATGTGCAATAAGAGCATCAGGAAACACAGCTAGAACTAGAAATCCAGAGCAAGAAACAAAGTAAGCAAAGGTCTGGGGGAAAAAAAATACAAAAGTGTGTGGAACCCAGTGAAAACTAACCAAGAGAGAACCAGGGAAGCACATGATCTGAGGGAAAACAGTATCAGGCACCCCAACAGGGCAAGTCCCTCAAAGACATTCTAAAATCACGTGTGGGGAGTGTGGAGGGACATTTATTTGAAACACAGAGCAAAAATACATTAAATGCAGATATAAGAGATAATTCGTTAATTTTAAATTTGCATGCCATTTTGTGATTTAGAATGTGTCCAATGGAATTTGATCTCACATTCATCTGGTGGGTTATATGAAGCACACATTATCAGACCCACTTTAAGATGGCAAAATGCCATGTGCTGTGTTATCCCACAAAACCAAAAAACAATAGCAATCTCTCACAGCCCTGAGAGAAAAATCTGAGCTGTCCTGGAAAGGCTTTATGGAGGTCATACAGTTTGAAGAGTCCAGATAGGCTGAGCCACACAACTACAGTGCAAATTCCGTAAAGATCAACTGCCTTGTGCAGTACTGAATCATGACACTGAAGCAATAAATACCAAAGAAGTAACAAAAGAAAACAAAGTACATAAATGAAATGTAGCTGATTCTATATATCATTCAAGTGTTGACTCCTTCAGACCAGAGACCACCCCGCACTCTCTGACCAGGAGGTCAAGGAGCAAACAGCCCCCTGGGGGTTTGATGCCCTGCAGTGTGGTGTCCTCCCACTGAGGTGAGAAGTGATAAATAGGCAAATATTTTAAAATAGGCAAATATTTATCTAACGCCCAGTGAGGAGCAGGTGCTCGCCTGGATGCTTGATTTTCCTGGCCTGGCTCACGCTCGCTCATGGTTTCCCAGGGACACAGCAAGCGCTCTGTCACCCTTGATGTCCTGCTGTCCACTCAGTCATCCAGCCAGGAGGATCCAATGAATAGAGCCACCCAGTCGGAACCTGGGGGCCCTAAGACATCAGGGTCCCTTGTACTTATGAGTGGACATATCAACTTTCCCTTTCTCTCCACCTGCACACCAGAGTTGAAATGGGGTTCAAGATTCAATCTCTGGCAGGAAGCAGAGATGGAATCTTAGTTTTTTCCTCATTGTAGCCAAAATAAGAATCAAAGGAAAATGAAGAGTTGGAAACAATTTCAGTTGCTTCCTTCCAGTTTTAACTGCTTTTAATTTCTGTTGTTTCCGGTTTCAATTTCTTACAGTTTCAAACTTCTTCAGACAGGGAGTCCTGGAGGTGTAAATGGCTTCCCTAAGGCCAGAAGCTAGTAAACAGCAGCCACTTCCCACTCTCCTACCAATATATTCACTTTCTCTGCACCTTGATGGAGCAGAGAGTTGTGGAGGAACTGACCCTTTCAAAGGAAGCCACGTGCTTCTCCAGAAGCAAAGGAATCTTTTCTCAAAATGAAAATGTGTGTTAGGGGAGCAGAAGAAGCTGCTTCCAGGCCTGCCCTCCAAGGCATAATGGACCCCTTGCTGCTCCCTAACAGCTGGAAAAACATTAAACTTGAAGGAGTGATTTTTAAGAAGCTTCCCTGCCAACTGTTACTTTAACATTTATTTCTAAATGCAGTTTAACCACTCTGTGCTAACAGCTGCAATCAAATCACAGTAAAACGCTTGCTCCTGTCAATGCGAAATACAGTTGGGCCTCTGTACTCACAGGTTCTGCATCTTCAGATTCAATAAATCTCAAATAAAAAAAATTCAGGAAAAAGAAACAAACAAAAATAAAAAACAATACAAAGAAAGAACCGTATAACAACTATGTACATGGCATTTATGTTGTATTCTCGGTACCGTAAGTCATCTAGAGATGCCTTGAAGTACATGGGAGGATATGCCCAGGTTATATACAAGCACTATAACATTTTATATCAAGTACTTCAACATCTTTGGATTTTGCTATTCATGGCGGTTCTAGAACAAATCCCTTGTGAATACCAAGAAAAAAACTGTATGTAGTTGAAAGGGAGGAGTCAATACTGGGTGCTTCAGGGGCTTTAAAAGTCAATTCTTAAAAATGAACTACAGGAAAGCTAATACACTTACTGTGAGTTGATGTTGCATCTACAGCTAAACCTGGGATATCAGGGACAAGAAGAAAAGTAAGGAAGGAAAGAGTAGGAACATAGAAACAGAGGAAGGAAAATGTGCTTCAGATTTCAGGGGATTTGCAGAGATGGTGAGCAGTTGTTCCCATTAAATGAAAAGCTGGATGCTTTAATTCAAAAGTCTGATGATAAGGTATGACTGCCTTAGGATTGTATCCAGTTTTAAAAATTTCTCCAAAGGCTGGGCACAGTAGCCCATGCCAAGGCAGGTGGATCACTTGAGGTCAGAAGTTTGAGACCAGCCTGGCCAACATAGTGAAACCCAATCTCCATTAAAAATACAAAAAATTAGCTGGGTGTGGTGGCAGGCACCTGTAATCCCAGCTACCTGGGAGACTGAGGCAGGAGAATTGCTTGAACCCAGGAGACAGAGGTTGCAGTAAGCCAAGATCACGCTATTAGACTCCAGCCTGGGTGACAGAGCGAGACTCTATCTCAAAAAAAAAAAAAAAATACAAATAGGCCAGGCGCGGTGGCTCAAGCCTGTAATCCCAGCACTTTGGGAGGCCAAGGCAGGTGGATCATGAAGTCAAGAGATCGAGACCATCCAGGTCAACATGATGAAACCCCATCTCTACTAAAATTACAAAAAATTAGCTGGGCATGGTGGTGCGTGCCTGTAATCCCAGCTACTCAGGAGGCTGAGGGAGGAGAATTGCCTGAACCCAGGAGGCGGAGGTTGCGGTGAGCCAAGATTGCACCATTGCACTCCAGCCTGGGTAACAAGAGTGAAACTCCGTCTCAAAAAAAAAAAAAAAACCACAAATACAAGTTTCTCCCCAAATAATTTCCAAAGGTGTGATGTCACATAATTCTCAGCACAACCCACAGAAATAAAATAGCTTCCATCATTTTCCTTTCTGAGAAAAGATAGTTTCATCATTTTCTGAGTAAAGATAGTTCTCAGAAATATACAATATGATTTGCCCAAGGTTGTGCCTCAGTGAGATAGTGTGAAAGCTGAGATTCACACCTAGATCTTTTGCCTCACCGATCTATGCTCCTTCTTCAGAGCAGAGGTAGTCAGACTACTGCCCTGGGCCAAATGTGGCCCATAGCCTCTTTGTGAAGTTCTATTGGAACCCAGCCAGTCTGTAGCTGCTTCAAAGCTACAATAGCAGAGCTGAGCAAGTAATTATGATAGAGACCATTTCATGGTTCACATAACCTAGAATATTTACTAACTGACTTCTTACAGAGACAGTGTATTGATTGCTGCTGTGCACCCACCCACTCCCCTACTTCAGGGTCATTATAAAACCTTTTAAACCAGAGGTCCACCTCTGATAATGGCTCAAGGGGTGGTCTGAGGCAAAATAATTGTCTGTTACATTGATTTTAAAATATCTCATGACCCCACACATCCTCTGTGGAGTGACACATTTGCCATCAAGTCTCTTCAGTTCAGCTCATGAATTGAGTGAAGCACTCAGTATATCTAAGGGACAGTTTGTACCACTTGCACTTTATTTCTTCAAGAATCATAGCTCTATAAATATACCTTTCATTTAGCCATATAGATGGCTTATGATTTCACAGATCTGAATCTAGCACCTCTTACCTGGTGCCTCCACTTTCCAGCCGAGGGCGTTAGTTCAGGACACCTTCCCCCACCAAACCCATGACCCAGCCGTTGGTGTCTCACTAGGGACAATTTCACTGTGTCCTCCTTGCAGGCTCTATGATTTTATCACCCGGCTGCATAAAAGGATGCATCGTGTGATTTTCCCACAGGTTCAGATAGTTCAGGTCTGGGGGTCCTCAGATGGGCTTCCTCATTGAGAGGCCAGCAAAAGGGAGGAGGGAGTTAAGGGAAGGTGGAAAAGGAGGTAGAAAGGAGAAAAGTAGAAACAGACAGAGAAGATGGATTTTCCCTGAATGGCATTCCAACTGCTATGTTTTGATCTGTTTTTCTACGAGCCTGCTGGCTCCATGAAAGAGGAGACCACGTATGTGCTCTGTTCACTGACTCTACCCCGGAACAGTGCCTGACACATAACAGGCACTCAATGAATACAGCTGAAGAGATGAATCAAGTTAAGCAGAATCAGTCTTTCCTACAGATTGAGAAGGGTAAATTTAGCCTCAAATACATATTTTTTGCCAGCAATTACAACCATTGCATCTGTCAGTATTGAATTTTCTTAAAATATCAGGATGGAATTTTAAACCAGTCTCAGCAGAGGGTCTCAGTATGGGAGAAAGAAACACTAAAAACAAAAACAAAAACAAAAACAAAAAAACAAAAAAAAAAAAACACCATTCCAGCCCCATCTTGATACAATAACAATACACACAATACACATTTCTTTTCTTTTTCTTTTTTTTTTTTTTTTGAGACAGAGTTTCACTCTTGGTGCCCAGGCTGGAGTGCAATGGCACCATTTCAGCTCACCACAACTTCCGCCCTCCCACACTCCCACCCCCTGTTCAAGGGATTCTCCTACAATACACATTTATTTTCAAATAAATTCTTATTTACAAGGACTAGCTTCTCTTAGAAGTCAAAATCCAAGGTTAAATATAATTCCCTTAAAGTTTAATTCCCTTCCTTGCATTTCTTTGAGAATATTGTTTAAGCACAGACACAGACTTTGAACAGTAAGGGCACATCAGGTCACCATTGCATACAATGCCAAGTTTTGCAAGGCTGAATGGTTAAACTCAATGAATTCTCTTACCTTGTATCCCATAGCCCAGTGAAAGAGTTAAGATTTATTCGTCCTCTATTTTGCTTCCTCAGGATCTTCTATGAGATGTTTCAGCAGAAAAGCAGGCAACCAAACGTCTAATCCATGAGGCAGGAAAGCTAGTGATGTTATCACTCACTCAAGTCAGATGGCCAGGTGCACCAATGGGGTCTTTTGGGTGCCAGGTGGCTTGGTAATGAGATTAAATGAGCACGGATCACCAGAAAGTACCAGAATGCCAAAAATTAACTTGCAGATTAGCCCTGAGTTGCCACACCTGCTCAGGGCTGTTATCTGCCTTTTCTGGGGTTGAGTCTAAGCTTGTATCATTTACTGTGGCTTTTAATTACAAAGCCAGCTTCCAGCCAAGGCAAATCGGATCATCTGATTGGGGTCTCACAATTAAAAAGCATCTCTGCTGTAGATCTGTTGGGAGAAAGACAACCAAACTAGGTTCTGTTAAACTTAACCTAAATATCCATTTGTGAAATAGAAACAGGCGGTAGAGTAAGTTATGGTATATCCAAAAGTAATTAAGAAAAGAAAGAGTCATCCACATCGATAGCTCCCAGTCCGGCTGCCCTGCAGATCCACCTGGGTACTTTCAACATAATGAAACCCCAGCCTAATTGAATCAGAATCTCTGCAGGTGTGGGTGTGGATGTATGCACTGTTTTCAGAGATCCTCAGATGAACATAATATGCATCATAGGTTGACAAACAACACTATCCTCTACATACTAACTTGAAAACAATACACGACTTATAATGAGTAAAAAACAGAAGTTTTGAAACAATATGAAGAGTTTGATTTCATCTTGTTATAAAATCCAACCAATATAACTGTGGGTGTATATTTTTGAATAAGCAAGGAAAAAAATTAAAATATATAAAATGTCAAGTTGTTGTTGTTGTTGTTGTTTTTGAGACAGAGTCTCACTCTTGTCCCCCAGGCAGGAGTGCAATGGCACGATCTCCGCTCACTGCAACCTCCACCTCCAGGGTTCAAGAGATTCTCCTGCCTCAGGCTCCCAAGTAGCTGGGACTACAGGTACCTGCCACCACTCCTGGCTAATTTTTAGATGGTGTTTCACCACGTTGTCCAGGCTGGTCTCAAACTCCTGATCTCAGGCAAACCTCCTGCCTTGGCCTCCCAAAGTGCTGGGATTACAGGCATGAGCCACTGCGCCCAGCTAAAATGTCAAGTTTCAAAAAATGTATGTTCTTGGGTAAATCAGTAGCCATTATACTACTCTGTAATAATTTAGATATAATAGTAATATTTCTTTATGAAGAAAATTATGTAAATATAATAAGTATATCAAACTTAACACTGGATACATTTTACATTTTACATTTTAGAGGCTTTTCTAGATATCACTGTTAACATAATCTCCCACAGTTATGGTGGTATCAGAAGGAAGGAAAACAGAGAGAAGGTGGCTCAGGGCACATTTCCTTAGTGACAGGTCCTCTTATGGTCCAGGAAAAAGCCTCTAGCTTCAGACTTGCTCTTGTCCTTTTTGAAATTCAGCTTCAACATTTTTTATGCCACCATCAATAAAGATTTGCAGATAGACTTTGATAACCCAGGTACTGAGAGGAAGAGATGGAGAACTGGCCCAGGAAAAGACAATGAAAACTGTATCTCAAGAATCTGTTAAGCTACTTAGAAGAAGAAATAATGAGATGCAATAATAAACAAGAAAGTATGCAAATAAAATAATCATCGGTTCTTTCTAGCTCCTTAGATCATTGTGACACATTCTAAAGGTAACAACTTCACAGGTTCTGACTGTCTGTAAGGTACTTTCCCAAACTGTTATTTGATATTTACTTTTCAAGGCAAAAACATGGGTTCATGAATAACCATTTGTTAGATTCACATAAGGGTCCACTGAGCATAGCCACTCCTTTTCATAATTTCATATTTCAGCTAAAAAAAAATACTCTCTTTGGAAAGTAATTCCTTAGCTAACCAAGCTAATGTATCCCTTTCTGTAACTGTATCCCTTTCACCCTATTGTTTATCATCATATAAATGATCAGTTTCATGTATATTTGTGTTTATCTCCTGTCAGTGTAGCTAAACTTTTATATTAAGCAATGTTATCATTTGTTAAATAAATGAATGAGTGAATGGGCCAAGCACTTCTTATATATTGATTAATAATTGTAATGCCCAATGGCTCAGAGAAGCAAACTGACTTTCCTGGGAGTATTGACTAATTTAATAGCCATATGAATAATGAGATTGGAATTACTCTCTTTGGCCCAAAGCTCATGCTCTTTCCACTACACCACACTTAATATAAGGATTGACATCTGTATATTTGCCTCACTCATCTCTATCTACTGGCTAAGCCAACACAAACAACAGAGACGACTGTCCCACTGTGTGCTGTGTCGTTACCACCCTTGTGTCTCCTCACCTGTGTCACCATACAAGTGTCTCCTCTTTCAGACACTGTTTCCATAAAACATTTGTCATAGACCCAGAAATCTTATTTGTTTCTGCTACCACTACCCAAACACAGTGCTTGGCATACTGGCTGTACTCAAAAAGTGCTGAGTGAACTCAGTTGCAGTTATGGTGATGGTCAACATGGCACAGTACTTAACCACATGTGCGACGGTTTATGCATAGCATCTTCCTAGATTCCTGCAATATCCCTGGACAGATAAAGAAACAGAGACTCAGAAAGCCCTTCTGGGTGGTAGATTCTAAGCTGGAACTCATGTTTTTCATTTTTTTAAATAAATTAATTTAATTATATTACCAATGTATGTTACAATCTCACTGAAGAGGGTTGAGAAACAGCTGATCTAAGTAACTCTGGGAAACACTGTTTTGGACTGGATACTCTAAATACAAAAATATCTGTTTGAAAACCCTATACCCTAGTTGGCAATTTTGTTTATCCTAGGAATATGGGTTAGCAATGCTTAAACTAACTCACCTGTACACTAAGAAACAGTAAGTAAATACATAGTATATAAAGGAGTTGGATTTTCACTGCTGGAAGAAAGAAGTTACAAATAAGCAAGAATTAAAGGTTAGAATGAATGCTGTGTGAAAAGGCAGATTCAGTGGCATCTCTCAAGAAAGGAAAGCGCAGCTCCCTAGGGCTTTGGTGTGAGTTGTGCCCAGTGACTTCTTTATAAACAATACTGGAAGGTGGGGGCAAGAGAAAATTTACAGTAGAGAAACCTAACACACTACCTTAGCTAGATGCTCAAGATTAATATTAATAACTATGATTCATGTAAATAGTATGTACCCACATCAGGTCATGAAAATAACACTTGTGGTCTTCTCCTCAACACACCTAAATAATCAGGGGAAAAAATCAGTTATATCCTAATTCAGGGACATTTTATAAAATACCTAATCAGTACTCCAAAATTCCTCAAAAGTAATGCAAACCAGAGAAAACTGTCACTGTCAAAAGGAATGTAAAAGAAGACATGCCCACTAAATGCAGCATCATATCCTGGACGGAGTCCCAGAACAGACAACGCATTCGATAAATACTGACGAAATCTGAAAAAAGTACGAACTTCTGTTAATAGTAACTTATCAACATCCCCTCAATAGTTCTGACAAGTACACCCTACTAATGGAAAATGTTAATAATAAGAGAAGCTGGGTGTAGGATATACAGGAACTCCAGCTCTGTAGCTTCCCAATTTTTCTGTAAATCTAAAATTACTCTAAAATAAAAATTACTTTAAAAAACCATAACTCACTCTACTCCTGGGAAAACATAAAATAACAGTTGAGGGGCATTCTACAAAACAGTGGACCAGTGATCTTCAAAATGCCAACATCATGAAAAACAAGAAAAGACTGAAAACCTGTTATAGATCGGAGGAGGTTGAGGAGTCAGAATATCCAAATGAAGCAAGATATCTTGGATTGAATCTTAGAAAAGAAAGAAGATATTAGTGAAAAAAAAGCCATAAAAAATAAGGTATGTAGCCTAGTTACTAATATTTCACAATGAAAGTTGCCAGAATCAACAGTAAGTCACGTGTGTTAACACCTTGACAAACGGAGCTGAGGACGGCCATAAATGGAGAGTTCCCACGCATGTATGCCTGAGAACAGGAAGTATCACAAAAGACTGCAAACCCCACAACCGTGGGCAATGCCAACCTTACACAGAAAATACTTCTGCAAGGATATCTGCCCAACAACTAGTGCCACCCTTGTTATTGATTTTTGTATCTCAGAATAATTATCTCCAAACAACTTATGTAATCCTCCTCATTGTACCCTAAATATTCCTCCTTGCCTCAACCTCTTTGGATATACACATTGACTACTATGGAAACTTTGCGTATTCCAACTGCAATGTTACTCCCAAATAAACAATCATTTTCTTTTAGATAGTCTATTTTTCAGTTTGACAGTACCAATATTACCCTCTTCTTTTTAATACATATACCATAGTTTTTGGGTTTTTTGAGACAAAGTTTTGCTCTTGTACCCAGGCTGGAGTGCAATGGTGCTATCTTGGCTCACTGCATCCTCCACCTCCTGGTTTCAAGCAATTCTCCTGCCTCAGTCTCGTGAGTGGCTGGGACTACAGGCATGTGCCACCATGCCACATCCCTGGTATTCTATTACTTTTGGTTGTTGCAGGAGATATTTGTCCAGTATCTCCTTTTCAGGAAAGACAGAACCATTGCGTTCATTTTCCAGTGGAGAAATAATACAGTAATTAAATAACTCAAAAAGTAAAAATAGTATTTTTCATATTGTTTTAGAGGAAGAAAATAAGCTCTTACTTCTCAACAACTATGAAAACTCTGAAAAAGACACCTCTCTGTATGTTTGGAGTGGCTTCAGAGAAAAGAGATTTCACTATTAAACATGCTCTGGTTACTCAAATATTTAACAAATGCTGTCCCCTAACATTTATTCCCTGTCTCAGAAATGTCATCCTATCATTCTCTTCCTATGTCCTGACCCTGACGCTGACCGTCCCCCCCACCCCCCCCAAAAAAAACCCCACTGTGATTTAGAGCACTTTAAGCCAAAGCCTGGCAATCTTGCCTGCCATTTCTTAACCAGAGTTTTGGATTTGCCAAAAATGTATCATCTTTTCTTCAGTCCTTCCAAGATCTTTCTTTCAAGATATGAACAAACATAGAAGACAAAGGAGCAAGGGATATTTCCCAACTTAGCATTCAAAAGAAAAAATAATTCAAGTCCAGAGTTCTTTCAATCCTGGCTCTGAATTATTACCTGTTTCACAAACTTAAATTCTCTGCTGAAATACAGAACTTTAATTAATGACCTAAAGCTGCAGGAAAGTTATTAAATTAGTATAAGAAGATTCAGGTTCAAATTGGAGGATTAATTTTCAGGGTTATGATAGGAAAGATACGGTGATTGAGTTAGGAAGTGAAGACAAAAGTCTCTCAAACCTGAATGGAAAGAATTTCTGATTCAATTATTTGATTAAACTACTGCTGGGAAGGATATAAAATCATAACCTCTGACATGAAGGCTGAATTGCAGGGCAACTGCTGCAAATGATCTCATTCTAAATGCTATTATCAAGGGTTTCCTTAATGCAATATACAACTAGGTACTAAGGAAATAAATGAGCAGACTGTTATTTTGAAATGTATCCGACTCTTAATAAAAGCCTAAAGATGAGTACAACTAACTCAAGTAGCACTTTTGCTGTAAAGGTTTCTGGCAATTGCATTACAACTAAAATCACAGGGGAAAATATCAGATTGGATGGCCTGGGCAGTTTTGAGGAAGTAAACTGGGACTACATTCGTCTGCACCTTGGAAGTTTCCCGAACAAGGCTTTTGAATTAGATGGAGATAATTTCGTCCCCAGCTAATATTAATTCCAAGGGATATGGGTGAAGGATTTGCTTCACCGCTGCTCTTAAATCCAGAAACTCCCATCCAGTCCCATCTTCCCTCTGATCCTCCGCGGGCTTGAACCCTTTCCATCTTTCATCTGTTTGCACCCAGCCCCAATACCTTTTCTCTCATCGCTCTCGCTTTTTAAATTTTTAATTTATTTTTATTTTTTAACAGACCATTAGACCAGACTGGTTTCTGGGCCGAGCCTCACACTGGAGCAGCCCTGCAGGTGGTCCGCTTCAGCTCCTCCGTCAGGCGGCGGGCAGTTCTGTCCGTGCCTCATCCTTCCGTCAAGGGCATTCGCAGGCTCCAGCCCCCTTCCTCCGCTCCACTCGCTCTCAATAGAGGGCGCGCCGAGCGAAGCAGGGGCGTGGCAGGAGCCCCGCTCCGCGGATCCAGGTTGAAATTCGTCCCTCCTGGAATCCGACCAAGAGCAGCTCTGAGCCGTGGTGAGGAGGAGGAGGAGGCCACCGAGACCGCTCCCCCGCGCGGTGCCAGGAACGCAGGAGTCCGGCGCAGGTGGGCGGCTGACCGCGCGTACCCGGGGCTGGAGAGTGACGCGGCCGCCTGCTAACCTTTCCCACCTTCCCACGATTGGAGCACAGAGAGGTCCCCGCAGGGATCTCAGCTGGGCAATGGAAGGGGAAGGCGCTCAGAACTCTGACTTCACGCTGGAGGAAGGGGGTCAGCGGAGACAGTTCTGGGGTAGGCGGCGGCCGCTAGCGGAGCTCGAGAGGGGCTCGAGGGGAGCAAGTCGCGGGCGGAGGGGCTGCGGGCTGCCAGCCTAAGCAGCGCGGGAGTTGAGAGCTGCCTGGTCTCATCACGCCTTTCAGTCGCTGTGGGGACCCCGGCTGCGCGCGGACCGCCTGCGCCGCCGCCCCTCACTGACCCGCCCTCCAGGTTTGCCAGTACCAGCGCCACCTGGTCCCGCACCCAACCCCACCTTTTCTCTGTCAAGGGCTTGTTTCCAGGGCTCCAGGAACTTTCAAAATGTTATGTGCGTGTATTGGGGGTGGGGGGGGGTTGGGGGGAACCTGAGTGTAAGGGAGGAGGGGCGTCTTCATTTTTTGTCTTTGTAAATGGACACTTTCATCTGACCTAGAGCATCACCTGAGTGTCCTATCTGGAGCCTCCTGACTGAAGAACACCGCAGAGACGCAAGGCAGGGTTTCTACGTCTGTGTGTGTGTGTGTGTGTGTGTGTGTGTGTGTGTGTGTGTGTCAGGGGCGGCGCGGGGGTGGCTGGGAGACCCTGGTGCGCGCGCACGCTTTTTGGCAAACTGAAATGCCTTCTAATTCCTTTCCAGTTCTCAGAATCCTAATATGCCTCCATTTAATCAGTGAAAGAATTGTGCCAAAAATACAAATAACAATTACAATAAAATAACACCTCCAGTTTCTATTACTGTGTAACTTTCTGTTTTCTTAGTACTCACACGGTAATCTCACTGAAATTTAATCCGTGTCTCTAACGGTGACATGGTGAAGCTCAAGTATTTGTTTCTCTCTTTTTATTTTGCAACCATTTAATAATCACATTACAGTAGCATCACAGCAGCAGTAAATAATGCCACTTTAGAGAAAAGTCTCAGTATTTCCAGTATACATTCTGTTTACAAGAATTGAGTAATTGTTTCTTATTGAAAATGACAAATTTTAGGTGGTGTTGAAAATATAGTTATGACGGATTGTATTTTTTGAAAATGCCTGAAACAGTTTTATTCATTCTAAGTGCAGTACCTATCACATGACTTTGATACTTTCCAGTAGACAGGTTGGGACTAAATTCCCTTTTTTAAAATTGTTGTTGTTCTGGGCAGGCTGAGGCTATAATAGAAGTGATATTATGCAACTCCCAAGCTAAGATGACATAAGACAATACAAGTTCTGCCTGATTTTCTTTGAACGTTTGTTTTAGAGTTCAGCCACCTTTTCATAGGGAAGAGGAACTGAAGCTCACACACACCAGGCCCTGGCTGAGCTCCCAGCTGAGAGCCAGTGTCAACTAGCCAGTCTTGAGAGTGAGCCATCTCAAATTCGTTTTCTCTGTCCCCCAACTGCTGCCATGTGAAACAGAGCAGAGCTGTTGCTGCTAAGCTCTACCAAAATTGCAAATTCCTGAGCAAAATTAATCATTGTTGTTGTTTAAAATCATTAAATTTGGAGATGAAATGTAACACTAATTAAAAAATCTGATATACTTTATGTTATACACACCTTCACAAAGTAGTGATTTTCAACAATTCTTTTACACGAAACTAATGTGAATGGAAAAAGAGGAGGCTTCTCAGCTTTTGATATTGGGTGAAAGGAAGGAAGGATGAGAAAGTGGGGTGTGTGCGAGCATCTTTGTTACCCTTGACTAATGGCTTATTCTTGGAACCCAGGCCTACACACCAGAATAAAACTGATACCACCTGACTAGGTGTGGTCTCTAAATCAGAAACTGGGACTAGAAAATCCCCATCCCTCCATCACAACTAATGATAGCTCTTTGTGGAAGCCCAGGACTATCATTCACCTCTCCTCTTTGAATGATTTTCAGAGATTTGCAACACTATTTACTTGAGGGTTTTTCTTCATGTTCTGCTAACCTCCTTTTTCAGTCTGAATAAGTGAGTTGGAATTCCACTAGGATAGAAAAACATTAAAAAGTCAATTTGAAGAGATCGCTGTTGAACTATATGGCTGAAAATGACAAGATAAAAAACAAAAACCAGTGAATTTGAAAGCAGAGAAACAAAGCTGATTTTGAATGAACACTTAATTATCTAATTCTAGGCTATTATTGACCTTGCATAAGCTGAAAATGTTTTTCCAAAATAAAACATTTCCTGCAGAACTTGGTGAAAAAGTAGCTAAATTTTTGTCTCTCCCTAAAGATTAGACCTCCTACCTTCCCAAGCACACTTTACCCATTATTTCTTAAACAGGAGGCTTTTGAGATCCATTAGATGCCAGTGTACTGAGACCTAAAGATTTTTGATACTTTATGCAAGTTATTCATGTGAGGGAAGTGTTAATGGATATAGATTAAATTGGCTTCATTATTTTACATCATTACATTTAATTTTATGCATTTCTACCAACCATTGACCTCTGTCAATAAGCAGTAGTGAAAATATCACAAAATCTCCAAACCAATCCCATTGCCAAACATGAAGAAAGTGAGCTACTCTAACTAAATGTATTTTTGATACACTGACTCACTAAGTTCTCTCAATAAACTTCAGTGAACTGGCATTCATTCAGTGGAAAAACCACTGATGTTATAAGTCATGAAGTGGGCATAATCATGTAATTTCTATAACAAATCTGTCAATTATAAATGACATATATTATGTATCTTATTTATATGTCACTATTATTTATATATTTATATATATAAACTATAAAATATACATATTTTATATATAAATATCCAAACTCATAGTCTCTAGTTGTCTTAGTTACTACTATATTCCCAGTATCAATCACAGCCTTGTGACTGAATGAGTGAATTGTGTTAAGTGCCCTGAATGGTATCATTGCAAATTACTTGTTGCCTAAAAAAAGGACAACCCAGGAGGCTGATGTTTCCTACCTAGGTTAGGTAATAAGTTAGTAGGTAGAGAGCTGGGTCATGATGTAAATGGGGAATATTTATATAAATAAATATGAATATTTATTTTATAAATTTATTTATATAAACATTTATATAATAAAAACATGAATATGAATATTTATATATAAATATTTATTTTATAAATTTTTATATAATATAAACATTAATATGAATTTTTATATAAATATTTATTTTATGAATATTTATAAAATAAATATATAAATATTTAATATATAAATATTTAAAATATATAAATATTTAAAATATATTAAAATATTTATTTGTTTATATAAATATTTATATATAAACATTTAAATATATTTATATATTGTTGATTATTGTTTTAAACCTTCTTCCATTCACATTAGTTTTGGGTAAAAGAATGGTTGAAAAACACTACTTTGTGAAGGTGCTTATAACATAAAGTGTATCAGTTTTTTTATTAGTGCTACATTTCAGCTCTAAATGCAATGATTTGAAACAATAACAATCATTAACATATGTTTAAAACAATATGTGTTTATATGAACATTATATTTTATATATAATATATATTTATAAAATGTACATATATTTATAAAAATATATTTTATATATAATATATATTTATAAAATGTACATATATTTATAAAAATATATGTGTGTGTGTATATATGTATATATCTTAAAATCATTGCTTTTTGCCTTCAGAATTGCCACCACTCTAGTTGAAGCTGTCCTTTATTTCCATCCGGACAACCACAGGGTCTGCACATTGCTTCACTCCCTGCCTGCACCATTACTCCTCTCCAATTCCTTTTCTACCACACTGTCTCCAACATGGGTTTTATTAACTCAGCAGCTCCACAGGACAATGGACACAGCATTAAAATAACAGAAATTTTATGTATACTTCCTTTTGACTAAACAAAATAGAAAATTTACTCTTATTAGTGTTCCATTACCTAATGATTTCATTTAAAGACTTGTGTAACATTTGTGGAAAGCCATTGTTTTGGACTGAGCTTCCGTACTAGCCCAACAAAACAAACAAAAATGGACCCAGTCAACCTGAGCTGGCATGATAAGGACGTCCCCTCTGCTTTAACCCTTCTAAGGAGAGTAACCTGAAATAACCTGATGTTAACCAATCTACTTCTTTGTTTTAAACTGTTCCCTTGTTCCTGCTCAAGCTGCCTTGCAAAAACTGACTGTTCTGAGATCTCCAGTACAATGGCTTTCTAATTTATAGATGAGATACTGTCCAATTCACACATCACAGATAAAGCCAATTAGATATTTAAATTCAATTTGTTGTAATTTGGTTCTAATTTATAGATGAGATACTGCTCAATTCACACATCACAAATACAGCCAATTAGATATTTAAATTCAATTTGTTGTAATTTGGTTATTTAACAGTTTATGTATAATTTAAAGAAAAAATGGAAGATCCACTGTTTCAGTGAAGCATTTTAACTGGAGATAATCTGGGGAGAAAACATGTCTCCCAAATTTTATATAAGGATTTCTCAGTCATGGTTTTTACTTCTAATCAGATGGTCCCAACTAAAGCAAATTAAAGTTTTCATCATATATAGTTGTTTATTATAATTTTCAAAATTAAAATTAAAATATTTTTAAACTTGGAATGACTGCATATAAATATATATTTGCTATATTATTTGCCAATTGTTTAAAAAGTATTTTTTCTCCTGCAGCCATTCATTTCATACCATTATTTTGACGTGAAACTGAGACTATAACTCAAAGATCATTACACTTATAATCTTTCTTTCCCCATCATTATTCTTTATCCTCCAGTAAGCTCTTCCAGAGTCAAATTAAAAGCCATAGTGACAGTGATATATAAGAATATTTTGTGTTTGTCAATTCAAATAAATTCCACTCTAGTAAATAACAACCTATTTTGTTACCAAGAATTAACATCTAGTAAGCACAAATGCATACACAATCACAAGCTAAGCTGATAATATTTTAAGTATTATTATTTTAAAACAATCCATTATTTCTTTGACATGGTTTGGGCACATTCAGTGTCTTTATTCTCCCCAATTTTTTATCATTAGTTCTATCTTAAACTCATCTGAAAAACAAGATACTTTCTCACGACAGTACCCATTAAAAACCAATAATTTTGTTAATTATTGAAAAAACATTGTCTTGTGAGAGATATGATTTAGTGCAAGACGAAGCCAAATTTAGCCAACAAGAATAGACTGAAATACAAGAAGGAGGGAAAAACAAATTGGAAGTTTGTTATCTAGTCACCGTGCTGTAGTATGGTATCACATGAATAGTGACCATGTTATTTATTTGATTGTTGTTCTTTCAACACAATAGCAAATTAAAATGGTAAAAAAATTTTCTTTAGATACCTTGTGCAATCAGATTTGTTTAAAACATAATTTAAAATAACCCAAAGTACATATCAGAGAGCCTGGACATAACTCCCCAACAATTATCTGTTATTAGTTGTAGAGCCAATATTAAACAGTGCTGAAACACATGTTGTCAGAAGTGCTACTTAGGTTCCAAGCTTGCCTCTTCCACTAACTGATTAGGAGAAAACCTTTCAATAAATTCCTATTCCATAGAATGAAATCCAAGATCCTTACAATGGTCAATGGGATATTGAATAGACTGAACCCTGATTACATCTTCAAAGACATTTACATGATGTTTCCTCCATTAACAGTGTACCTCAGGTTCCCTGATCTATCAGTTCCTTCGATGTGCCCAGCATTTTTCTCTTCTCTTTACATTTGCACATATGGTTCAACTATGTGGTTGCTTTTACCCACATCCTTTACACAGCTGTCTCTCATCCATTAAGCTGATCACTGGGTATAGTAAGCGTTTCCTTCTTATTGATAACATTTCTAACACCCTAGATAATGTAAATTACTATTTTTCTACGCAAATACCTTATTATTTATAGATTTTATTAAAAATTGCAATTATTTTATTTTGACTCTGTATTTTGTTTATCTTCCATCCAGATGGAAAGCTTTTGAGAACAGAGACCATGACTGCTTGTCAATCTGCTCTCATCTTAAATTCTCTCTCAGTTTCTGGCTCCCTGTAGTGGTCGCTAAATAATGGCTGGCTATGTGATAGCCGTAACCAGCTCTATCTAACTATTACTACTTAATATTTATCACATGTTCACTATGTACCAGGAACTTGCTACATACTCTATATGTACTTTCTCATTTATTTTTGTAAAATCTAACAATTATGATGTTTTAAGTAATAGTATAAAATATTATTACTCAAATAATAATACTTATGTACTATTAATTTCAGTAATTGCCCTGAACATAGTTGCTTAGTGGAGAAGGCAGTGTTTGAGCCCCGGAAATCTTTCTCACAATACATATATAACCATTATCCTCAGATAACAACTATTGGATGGTTATTATTTCTAGGCCCTTTGATAAGCATTGTGTGTCATTTTTAGTTACTTGTACAAACAAATCAGGTTGTATGTAGTGTTCAAAGGAAAAAAGAGTGTTGTTTGTCATGGCAGTTTACTTTTGTGATGAAAGAACAATAATCAAAAAAATAACATGGTCACCGCTCATGAATCCTATGGTGTGGGCACTAGGTAGCATCATTCTCATTTTATTTTTCTTCCTCTCCATATGGTCTTTATACTTGATGGGAAATTTGGCTTCAGCTTGCACTTAATTACATAATATGTCTTCTAATAAGAACAATATTATTATAAAAATTAACAAAATAATTGATTCCTAATGGGTATCAATGAGAAAAAGTGTCTTGTGTTCAGATCAGTTAAAAAAACACATAGAAAACTGGGGAAAAAAGGGATACTCAGTGTGCTCAAACCATCCCAAATAGATAATAATTCTTTTAAGAATAATCTTTAAAATCCTACAGCACTACTTGTGATTATATATACATTGTTCCTTTTTGTAGATATCACTGGATGTTAATCTTTCTAACAAAACAGCTTGTCATTTACTAGCTTGGGGCTATTTGAATTGGCAAGGCACAAAATATCCTTGCCTGTCACTGTATCACTGTCACTATAGTTCTTCACTTGACTCTGGAAGAGCTTAATGGAGGAAAGGAAATAATGATGTGGAAGAAAAGATTACAAGTGAAATGATTTGTAAACTGCGTTTGTAGTTTTCATTAATAATGATGGTAAAGAATGGCTTTAAAAATGTACCTTTTTCTAATTGGCATTAATAGGGCAAATATATAATAATATAACGACTTTCTAACTTAAGTAAAGGACATATTTCTTTAAACATCTTTTAAAGTAAAGAGCAATCATATATGCCTAAATTTTTAATATGGTGTAGACACTACCACCTGATTAAAAATTTTTAATTGTGCAGGATCATGGTGGATGGGAGGCAGGACTAGATTGCAGCTTCCACTCAGACAGACAGAGCAGACTGCAGAGGCTCACATCATGAACTTTTGCTTTAGAATGACTGCAGGAATATATTAGGAAAGCTGAGAGAATCCACAGACCCTCTGAAGGAAGCAAATTGCTCCTGCAGGACCCAGGAGACAACCCAAATACTGTGGGGGCCCAAACTGTGGAAGTGGGAGAGGGAGATCATCTGCCCGGGAACACACACCCTCACTGGGGAACCTGAAGGTCTAGATTACAGGAGAAGATTCTGACCTTACCTTAGCTGAGCCAATTTGGAGAGCCAAGCATAATACAGGGTAGAGGAAGCAGCAGGAAAAGCCCTGTGAGCTCACTGGGTCCACTAGCAAGCCATTTCTGCCTTGCCTTACAGGGTTCCAGACTGGCTGGCTGGCTAGATTGAGAAGAAAGGTAGCAATCACTACAGCTCAGCTCTCAGGAAGCCACATCCCTAGGAAAAGGCAGAGGGTACTACATCAAGAAAACACCCTGTGTAACAAAAGAATCTGAACAACAGCCTTGAGCCCTAGACCTTCCCTCTGACAGAAACTACCCAAATAAGAAAGAACCAGAAAACCAAGTCTGGTAATATGACAAAACACGGTTTTTTAACACCCCCAAAAAATCATCTAGCTCACCAGCAATGGATCCAAACCAAGAAGAAATCCCTGATTTACCTGAAAAAGAATTCAGAAAGTTAGTTATTAAGCTATCAGGGAGGCACCAGAGAAAGGGGAACACTGTTTAAGGAAATTTTTAAAAAATGATACAATAAGTCAAGGGAGAACTACTCAATAAAATAGATAGCATAAATAAAAAATAATCAAAACTTCAGGACACAATGGACACACTTATAGAAATGCAAAATGCTCTGGAAAGTCTTAGTAATAGAATCCAACAAGCAGAAGAAAGAACTTTAGAGCTTGAAGGCAGGATCTTTGAATTAACCCAATCCAACAAAGACAAAGAAAAAAGAAGAAGAAAATATGAACAAAGCCCCCAAGAAGTCTGGGATTATGTTAAACAACCAAACCTAAGAATAATCAGCATTCCTGAGGCACAAGAGAAATCTAAAAATTCGGAAAACATATTTGGGGGAATAATTGAGGGAAACTTCCCTGGTCTTGCTAGAGGACATCCAAATATAAGAAGCACAGAGAACACCTGGGAAATTCATTGCAAAAAGATCATCACCTAGGCTCATTGTCATTAGGTTATCTAAAGTTAAGACAAAGGAAAGAATCTTAAGAGCTGTGAGGCAAAAGGACCAGGTAACCTATAAAGGGAAACCTATTAAATTAACAGCAGATTTCTCAGCGGAAACCCTATAAGCTAGAAGGGGGGCCTATCTTCAGCCTCCTCAAACAAAATAATTGACAGCTAACAATTTTGTACCAAGCAAAACTATGCTTCACAAATGAAAGGAAGATACAGTGTTTTTCAGACAAATGCTGAAAGAATTCACCACCACCAAGCCAGCACTACAAGCACTGCTAAAAGGAACTCTAAATATTGAAACAAATCCTGGGAACACATCAAAATAGAAACTTTTTAAAGTATAAATCTCACAGGACCTATACAACAAAAACAAAATTAAAAAAATCTCAAAAATCAAAAAACCAAGGAATACAGGCAACCAATATCACAATGAATGGAATGGTACCTCACATCTCAACACTAACATTGAATGTAAATGGCATAAATGCTCCATTTGGAAGATACAGAATTGCAAAATGGGTAAGAACTCACGAATCAACTATCTGCAGCCTTCAACAAACTCATCTAACATATAAGGGCTCACATAAATTTAAGGTATAGGGGTGGGAAAAGACATTTGATGCAAACAGACACCAAAATTCAGTACAAGTAACTATTCTTATATCAGGAAAAAACAATCTTTTTTTTCTTTCTTTGATGTGGATTCTCACTCTGTCACCAGGCTGGGGTACAGTGGTGCAATATCAGCTCAAATGATTCTTCTTCCTCAACCTCCTGAGTAGCTGGGACTACAGGCGTGTGCCACCACACCCAGCTAATTTTTCTACTCTTAGTAGAGATGGGGTTTTACCATGTTGGCCAGGATGGTCTCGATCTCTCAATCTTGTGATCTGCCCACCTCAGCCTCCCAAAGTGCTGAGACTACAGGCATGAGCCACCACTCCCAGCAGAAAAACAAACTTTAAAGAAATAGCAATTAAAAAGCAAAAGAGGCACATTATGTAATGATAAAAGGTCTTGTCTAACAGGAAAATATCACAATCCTAAATATATGTGCACCTAAAAATGGAGCTCCCAAAACTATAAAATAATTGCTAATAGACATAAGGAATGAAATAGACAGCAACACGATAATAGTGGGGAACTTCAATACTACATTGACAGCACTACACTGGTCATCCAGACAGAAAGTCAAGAAAGAAACAATGGGTAAACCGTACCCTGGAAGGGACTTAACAGATATATACAGAACATACTACCCAACAACCACGGAATATACATTCTATTCAACAGAACGTAGCTTTCTCTAATATAGACCATATGATAGGCCACAAAATGAGCCTCAATAAATTTAAGAAAATTAAAATTATATCAAACACTCTCTCAGACCACAGTAGAATAAAACTGGAAATAAACCCCAAAAGGTACCCTCAAAACCATGCAAATACATAGAAATTAAATAACCTGCTCCTGAATGAACATTGGATCAAAAATAAAAGCAAGATGAAAATTTAAAAATTCTTCAAACTAAACAACAATAGTGATACAGCCTATTAAATCCTCTGGGATACAGCAAAGGCAGTGCAAAGAGGAAAGTTTATAGCCCTAAATGTCTACATCAAAAAGTCTAAAAGAGTACAAACAGACACTCTAAGGTCACCCTTCAAGGAACTAGAGAAACAAGAACAAACCAAACCCGAACCCAGCACGTAAGAAAGGAAATAATCAAGATTAGAGCAGAACTAAGTGAAATTCAAACAAATAAAACAATACAAAAAATAAATAAAATAAAAACCTTGTCCTTTGCGAAGATAAAGACAAATGTTATACCATTAGCAAGATTTACCAACAAGAGGGAAAATCCAAATAAACTCAATTAGAAATGAAACAGGAGATATTACAACTGACACCACAGATACACAAAAGATTATTCGAGTCTACTATGAACACCTTTATGCACATAAACTACAAAACCTAGAGGAGATGAACAAATTCCTGGAAAGATACAATCCTCCTAATTTAAATCAGGAAGAATTTGATACCCTGAACAGATTAATAACAAGCAGCGAGACTAAAATGGTAATTTAAAAATTACCAATAACAACAAAAAAGTTTATGATCAGATGGATTCATAGCAGAATTCTGCCAAATATTCAAAGAAAAATTAGTACCAGTCCTGTTGACACTATTCCACGAGATAGAGAAAGAGAAGACCCTCCCTAAATCATTCTATGAAGCTAGTGTCACCCTAATACCAAAACCAGGAAAGGACATAACCAAAAAAGAAAATTACAGACCAATATACTTGATGAATACAGATGCTAAAATCCTTAAGAAAATACTAGCCAACCAAATCTAACAGCATATCAAAAAGATAATCCACCATGATCAAGTGGGTTTCATACCAGGGATGCAGGGGTGGTTTAACATAAGCAAGTTGATAAATGTGATACACCACATAAACAAAATAAAAACAAAACTCACATGAGCATCTCAATAGATGGAGAAAAAGCATTCCACAAAATCCAGCATGTTTTAATGTTGAAAACTTAGATAATCGGCATACAAAAGACATACCTCAATGTAATAAAAGCCATCTATGACAAACTTGCAGTCAACATAATACCGAATGGGCAAAAGCTGAAAGTATTCACTCTGAAAACTGAAAAAAGACAAGGATGTCCACTGTCATCTCTCCTTTTCTACATAGTACTGCAAGTCTTACCAAGAACGGTCAGACAAGAGAAAGGAGTAAAAGGCATCCAAATAGTTAAGGAGGAAATCAAACTGTTGCTCTTTGCTGATGATATATTGTTTACCTACAACACCTTAAAGACTCCTCCAAAAAGCTCCTAGAACTGATAAAAGAATTCAGCAAAGTTTCCAGATACAATATTAATGTACACAAACCAGTAGCTCTTCTATACAGCAACAATGACCAAGCTGAGAATCAAACCAAGAACTCACCCCTTTCACAAAAGCTGCAAAAATTAAAATACTTAGGAATATACCTAAGCGAGGAGGTGAAAGACCCGTGTAAGGAAAACTCTAAAATACTGAAAGAAATCATAGATGACACAAACAAATGGAAACACATCTCATGCTCATGGACGGGTAGAATCAATATTGTGAAAATTACCCCACTGCCAAAACCAACTATAAATTCAGTGCAATTCCCATCAAAATACCACCATCATTTTTCACAGATTTAGAAAAACCAATCCTAAAATTCATACAGAGCCAAAAAAGAGCCCACATAGTCAAAGAAATACTAAGAAAAAGAACAAATCTGAAGGCATCACATTACCTGATTTCAAACTATACTATACGGTGATAGTAACCAAAACAGCATGGTGCTAGTATAAAAACAGGCACCTAGATGAATGGAACAGAATAGAGAACCCAGAAATAAACCCAAATATGTATAGCCAACTTATCTTAACAAAGCAAGCAAAAACATAAAGTGGGGAAAGGACGCCTATTCAACAAATGGTGCTGGGATAATTGGCAAGTCACATGCATGAGAATAAAACTGGATGCTTAGTTTCACCTTATACAAAAATCAACTCAAGATACATCGAAGACTTAAACCTAAGACCTGAAACTATAAAAAATTCCAGATAACATTGGAAAACCCCTTCTAGACATTGGCTTAGGCAAGGATTTCATGACCAAGAACCCAAAAGCAAATGCAATAAAAACAAAGATAAATAGCTGGAAACTAATTAAACTGAAGAGCTTTCACATGTCAAAAGGAACAGTCAGCAGAGTAAACAGACAACCCACTGAGTGGGAGAAAATCTTTGCAATTTGTATATGTGACAAAGGACAATATCCAGAATCTACAACAAATTCAAACAAATTATCAAGAAAAATATCCCATCAAAAACTGAGCTAAGTACATGAATAGACAATTCTCAAAAACAGATATACAAATGACCAACACACAGATGAAAAACTGCTCAACATCACTATGATCAGAGAAATGCAAATCAAAACCACAATGAGATACCACCTTTCTTCTGTAAGAATGGCCATAATAATAATTAAAAAATAGATGTTGGCATGTATGCTTAAACAGAGAACACTTCCACACTACTGGTGAAAATGAAACTAGCACAACTGCTATGGAAAACAGTGTGGGGATTCCTTAAAGAACTAAAAGTAGTACTACCATTTGATCCAGCAATCCCACCAAGAGCCTTACCCAAGCATGTTTATAGCAGCACAATTCACATTGGGAAAACAAAATGTCCATCAGTCAATGAGTGGATAAAGAAACTCTAATGGAATACTACTCAACTGTAAAAAGGAATGAATTAATGGCATTTGCAGCAATCTGGGTGAGATTGGAGACTATTATTCTAAGTGAAGTAACTAAGAAATGGAAAACAAAACATTATATATTCTTATTTATAAGTGGGAGCTAAGCTATAAGGATGCATTGACAGAGGAATGACAATGAACTTTGGGGACTCAGGGAGAAAGTGTAAGATGGGGTGAGGGATAAATGACCACAAATTGGAGGAAGTATATACTTCCTGGGTGATGGGTACACCAAAATCTCAAAAATCACCACCACTAAAGAACTTCCTCATATAACCAAACATCGTTTGTTCCCCAGTAACTTACAGAAATAAAAAACAATTAATAAAATACTTCATATGAATGTCTTAGCACAGTACCTAACACGTAGTAAATGTTCAATAAATTTTAATTGTAATTATTATTTTTTGCTTGCTGTCACTTTCTAGTGTTAAAAGAATCTTATATTCTGTCTGCTGGTAGTCATTAAATAAATAAATGTATTGAAATAAGAAAAATTATGTTTATGCAAATTTTGGGAGTCATGTTAAAATCATGACTGAGCAATCTCTATACAAGATTTGGTAAACATGTTCCCTCTCCCAGTCATCTCCAATGCAAGTGCTAGATTTGGGATAAGATTTTTTCCTCGAAATTTACAAATGGTGTTGTTAAGTACCATGGCTGAATTTTGTTTTATCTATTTATTATTAATTATTATCGATATCTACTTTGCTACAAGCACTGATTTTCTAAGATTTATACAGCCATATTCTTGAGTATAAATCACAAATTGAAAGATATTAAAAGTAAAATTTCAAACAGGCATCAATATACAAATTAGGCTTTTCATAGTGAGGTTTCAAATCATCATAGGCCAATGATAAAAAGCAATCTTATAAGTAAACTCTACAACTTTTGTGTCTCTCAACTAAATAAAAGAGTAAGTAATTAGTAAGTGAAAAGAAAAGAGGTTTATTTTGGGGGAGGGGGGATGGAGTCTCACTCTGCTGCCAGGCTGGAGTGCAATGGCACCATCTGAGCTCACTGCAGTAAAGTAAAGCTCATCTGAGCTTTACTTGCTGGTTCAAGCATTTCTCCTGCCTCAGCCTCCCGAGTAGCTGGGACTACAGGCACCTGTCACTACGCCAAGCCAATAAAAAAAGAGTATTATTTTATTATTATACTTTAAGTTCTGGGGTACCTATGCAGATCTTGCAGGAGTGTTCCTTAGGTACACACATGCCACGGTAGTTTGCTGCCTCCATTCCCCCTTCACCTATTAGGTATTTCTCCTAATGCTATCCCGCCCCAATGGTCCCCACCCCCTGCTATCCCTCCCCTAGCTCCCCACCCCCCAACAGACTCCAGTGTGTGATGTTCCCCTCCCTGTATCCATTTGTCTTTATAATTCAACATTCACTTATGAGTGAGAACATCTGGTGTTTGTTTTCTGTTCTCGTGTCAGTTTGCTGAGAATAATGGTTTCCAGATTCCTCCATGTCCCTGCAAAGGACATGAACTCATCCTTTTTATGGCTGCATAGTATTCCATGATGTATATGTGCCACCTTCTCTTTATCCAGTCTATCCTCGATGGGAATTGGGTTGGTTCCAAGTCTATGCTATTGTAAATAGTGCTGCAATGAACATGCGTGTGCATGTGTCTTTATAACAAAACGATTTATAATCCTTTGGGTATACATCCAATAATGGGATTGCTGGGTCAAATGGTATTTCTATTTCTAGATACTTGAGGAATTGCCACACTGTCTTCCACAATGGTTGAACTAATTTACACTCCCACCAACAGTGTAAAAGTGTTCCTATTTCTCCACATCCTCTCCAGTATCTGCTGTCTCCAGATTTTTTAATGATAGTCATTCTAACTGGTGTGAGATGGTATCTCAATGTGGTTTTGATTTGCATTTCTCAAATAATCAGTGATGATGAGCATTTTTTCATATGTTTTTGGCCTCATAAATGTCTTCTTTTGAAAGGTGCCTGTTCATATCTATAAAACACCATGATGCTGGCACCAAAACAGAGATATAGACCAATGGGGCCTCAGAAGTAATGCCACACCCATACAACCATCCGATCTTTGACAAACTTGACAAAAACAAACAATAGGGAAAGGATTCCCTGTTTAATAAATGGTGTTGGGAAAACTGGCTAGCCATGTGCAGAAGGCTGAAACTGGACCCCTTACTTACACCTTACACGAAAATTAACTCCTGATGGATTAAAGACTTAAACATAAGACCTAACACCATTAAAACCCTAGAAGAAAACCTAGGCAATACCATTCAGGACATAGGCATAGGCAAGAACTTCATGACTAAAACACCAAAGGCAATGGCAACAAAAGCCAAAATACATAGGTGGGATCTAATTAAATTTAAGAGCTTCTGCACAGCAAAAGAGACTATTATTAGAGTGAACTGGCAACCAACAGAATGGGAAAAAATGTTTGCAAGCTACCCATCTGACAAAGGGCCAATATCCAGAATCAAGAAAGAACTAAAACAGACTTAGAAGAAAAAAAAACTCATCAAAAAGTGGGAAAAGAGTATTTTTAAAGAAATATTTGAGAGACGTTTTTCCCTGATTAGATTTTTGTGTTCTGATTCTCCCACCACCCTGCTGTTCTAATTGTTTCACCTCATTCCCAGCAAGAGAGGTCACACCCTCTGTGATGGGTATGACTCCTACCAAGGACAAAGCGACAATCCAAACAGTGCTTTGTGAGACATCAAAATGGGGCTTGCTATGGTTCAAATGTTCTCATTCTTTCAAAATTTATGTTGAAACATTATTCACAATGCAAGAGCATTAAGAAGTGAACCTGAAGGAGGTGATTAGGTCATGAGGGCTCTTCCCTTATGGATGGGATTAAGAATTAATGCCCTTATAAAGGAGACTTCACACAGCATTTTTTATTTTATTTTATTTTTTTATTTTTTGGCCTTCCATCTCTTTCATCAGGTGAGAACACCTCCAGGGGAGGTAGCCATCCTGGAAGCAGAGAGAGAACTTTCACCAGACACCAAAACTGCCAATGTCTTGATCTTGGACTTCCCAGGCTCCAGAACAATGAGAAATAAATTTATATTATTTAAAAACTTTCTACTCTTTGATACTTATAGCAGCAGAAATGGACTAAGACAGAGCAATCAGCCTACCTCTGATAGTTAGTCAGAATAACGGATACATAGGTATATCTTACAGAGAGATGTGAATCACCAAAAATGTGAATAACCAAAAATAAGAAATGGGTTTATATCAAATCTTTTCCAAATCAGGTCACCACAAGAGATACACAAATCCCAGCAGCAAAAACTATAGGGGCTGTACATTTCCAGTCATTGCTTAATTTAGTGGAAAACATCATTCGCAAAAAAGTTCATCTTATTGTCCAAGACACGTGAACTAAATTTGGAGAGTCCTGTTAAGAAAGCCATAAAGAGTCTCTGACAATACCACACAAAGGAATAAAGAAAAATTAAAAAAAAGAAAGCATCAGCTTAGAGCATCTCTGAGGCCCAGAGAGTATAAAAACAGCTTATTACCATACCATTCAAATAACAGGTTTCAATTTTCTTTACTGTTGTATACTCTCCCCACCTCAGCTCTGTAGGGGTCAGAATGTGCCCAGCAGGGTGAGGGGAGAGTAGAAAAATACAGAGAAAAATTAAAGAGAAAGCTGACTGTGCTCCCTTTTCTACGGCAGGCTTCCATTATATATACACACACACATAGAACATGAACTTATCATTTTTTATGGTTGCATAGTATTCCATGGTATATATGTGCCACATTTTCCCTGTCCAGTCTATCATCGATGGGTATTTTGGTTGGTTCCAAGTCTTTGCTATTGTAAACAGTGCTGCAATGAACATACATGTGCATGTGTCCTTATAGTAGAACGATTTATAGTCCTTTGGATATATACGCAGTAATGAGATTGCTGGGTCAAATGGAATTTCTATTTCTAGGTCCTTGAGGAATCGCCTCACTGTCTTCCACAATGGTTGAACTAATTTACACTCCCGCCAACTGTGTAAAAGTGTTCCTATTTCTCCACATCATCTACAGCATCTGTTGTCTCCAGATTTTTTAATGAATGCCATTCTAACTGGCGTGAGATGGTATCTCAGTGTAGTTTTGACTTGCATTTCTCTGATGACCAGTGGTGATGAGCGTTTTTTCATATGTTTGTTGGCCTCATGTATGTCTTCTTTTGAAAGGTATCTGATCATATCCTTCACCCACTTTTGAATGGGTTTGTTATTTTCTTGTAAATCTGTTTTAGTTCTATGTAGATTCTGGATATTAGCCCTTTGTCAGATGGGTGGATTGCAAAATATTTTTCCCATTCTGTTGGTTGCCAGTTCACTCTAACGATTGTTTATTTTGCTGTACAGAAGCTCTGGAGTTTAATTGGATCTCATTTGTCTATTTTGGCTTTTGTTGCCATTGCTTTTGGTGTTTTAGTCATGAAGTCCTTGCCTATGCCTATGCCCTGAATGGTTTTGCCTAGGTTTTCTTCTAAGGTTTTTATAGTGTTAGGTCTTTTTATAGTGTTAGGTTAAGTCTTTAATCCATCTGGAGTTAATTTTACTATAAGGTGTCAGGAAGGGGTCCAGTTTCTGCTTTCTGCACATGGTTAGCCAGTTTTCCCAATACCACTTATTAAACAGGGAATCCTTTCCCCATTGCTTGTCTTTGTGAGGTTTGTCAAAGTTCAGATGGTTGTAGATGTGTGGCATTGCCTCCAAGGCCTCTGTTCTGTTCCATTGGTATATATCTCTGTTTTGGTACCAATACCATGCTGTTTTGATTACTGTAGCCTTGTAGTTTAGTTTGAAGTTAGGTAGTGTGATGGCTCCAGCTTTGTTCTTTTTGCTTCCATTTTAAAGCCAGTTCTCACTGAAAGAAAAGAGAGATATTTTTCTTTTTAAATTTTAAGTTCAGGGCTCCAAGAGCAGGTTTTTTATGTAGGTTAACCTGTGTCATGGGGTTTGCTGTATAGATTATTTCATCACCCAGGTATTAAGCCTAGTATACATTAGTTAGTTTTCCTAATCCTCTCCCTCCTCCCAACCCCACCTTTTGTAAGGTCCCAGTGTGTTGTTCCCTTCAATGTCAATGTGTGTTCTTCCCTTCTATGTGTGCATATATTTTCATCATTTAGCTACCACTCTAATGCTAAATAAAATTGAGTTTTGATTAATAAGTTATGTTGGATATTCTGATTTCTGATATGAGACTTGTTTGTGTCTAAAGTAGCTATAGAATAACCTATGGCCAAAAAGTGAGCATAAAATTCACTGTCATGCTTCATTAACTTACTAGCTTTACATGCCATGAGACAAGAAGTTTGCTTTGATTCCGTGCTTGGAATTTGATTCCAGCTTTCCTCTGTATACTGCTTCTACAGAGGAAAAGCTAAGCCAGGGCTGTGCATTGAAAGCTATTCCACAGCAAGTCCACCTGTGGAAACAAGTGTAGATGTGGTAAGAGACACTGACTGTGGATTTCATTTCAGCATCATTTGAAAAGTTAAGGAGTCCATTCTCAAAAGCAATATGGTGTAATAAATCTAGACTTTCCATATTTAATCTAGTTCTGTCTTACAGTTCAAGGTCTGTTACCTTTTCTGTAAACCTTAATTTTTATATCTGCATAATTATAGGCTGAACTGACTTGAGTTTATTAATTAACTACAAACCTATAAAATGTTTATCCAAAAGAATTAATGAATAAATGATAAATTCCATTGTAATCCTTGCCATTAACTTGAAGTGTGATCTTTGCAAGTTGCCCAATTTCTCTTTGCTTTAATTGATTTTTAAATAAATAAAAATTTATTTATTTGCTTTGCATTCCTATAAGATGAACATGAAGCTCAACTAATAACAACAATAACAGGTGTGAATATTTCTAAAAATTTTAAAACCTTATGCAAATGCAAGATGCAATGGGAATTAAAATGACTATTCTAAAGTTGTGTTAAATGAACACTGATTAATTTGAAATGCTCCAGAATACCATCAAAGCTAGGGAGGGGAGTTCAAAGCAATTCCACTTCGACATTCCATTTTTCTCTTTATCCAAATGATATATCTTCTCATCATTATTTCAACCTCTACCATCAATTCTATAATTTCACAACCTCTATCAATTCTATAATTTCACAATTCTTATAATTACATATTTTTTCATTTAATCAAGCTATGTTGATAAAAACTCAGATGATAATAATTGTTACCATAATTTGTGCTACCAAAAAGAAAATATTTTTGCTGAATATTGAAAGGGAAGAAATTCAACCTTAAACAAGTTAGGAGCTGATAACAAAATGTTTTACTTTAATTATTCTTGTTTTTATGTGACATCGACTGTTTGACTGCTAGAATTATCATAATACATCAGGCTAAAATATATTCTAAAATGTATTTTGCTAATGGATTTGTGATCACTGCCTACAGAGAATCCAAAACAGGAAAATGTTTTGAATAAAATTGAATGCTTCAGTATCTAGAGTGTGTGTGGGATAAACTTAATAATATTACATATAGAAACTTCTCTCACTTGGCTTGTTAAATAGCAATATATAGATTTTTCTTTCACACATGATTTCTTCTTGGCAATTGACCCATTTGCAAGTTCAGAATCCCTACAGTGGCTCAGCCAACTCAATTACATTTTTATCTGACTTTTTTTTCCTAATAAAATATCCTTAATAAGATACACAATTTGCATATTATTTCCTCAGAATTTTGACAGATCTGGGTCTCCTTTCTTGCTTGTATCTATGAAATAGAAATCTCTTTGAGCCAATAAGCTAATTTTCCTCTCATCTAATTTATCTTCCTGTAGCTTCCATGTTAAAAACATAAGATTGTGAGATGCATTTATTTTTTATGGCTTAGATCATCTCTCTGCCTCTCTGAAAGTTTCTGGTACTTATTACAATTCCCAGAATATTAGTGTCTTTTGGGAATAGTGTTATTTGGTATTTGGTCAACATTTTGAATTAGTCCTGGAGTAGGAGACTGGCATATTTATGTAGCCTACTATTACCAGAATTATTACTCACTTAGTACTCTCAACATTGTGAGCTACGATATCTACATGTTATTCCTGGCTTCTCAGTTTCCTTCTTTTCTTCTTCCCACATTCTCCTACACATTTGGTCTCCAGTGAAGAAACAATGACCTCTCTTGAGAGGTGCATGTTGTCAGTCCTGCAGTATCTCCAGCAGCCTTACCCACACAGTGAACCTCTCCATCCTGAGAACATGGTACTTACTTCTTTCTTTCCTGCAAGCAATAATAACTCTTGCTGCAATTCCCATAACTGATCCCCTTGGCATGAAGAGATAGTGGTTACCACACTTGTCTTAGGCATTTCTCTTACATAGAGGAAGGTGTGAAGTGTTGAGCCATATCCTTTCCTACAAATAAATTGTTTTTAAGCCCTAAAGACTTGCAGTCCAAGATAAGAAAGATTTTTATAAAATTATTAAAAGCTATTTTCAAATACACTATTTTGAAAAGCAATCCAGCTGGAAATAAGTTGCTACGTAATAGAAGAGAATCATATTCTTCACCTTGCATATAAAATTTGTTCTTTATTAAAATTGCTGAAATTGAGAAGTTTTTCCTTTCCCTCAATAAAAACGGAAAAAGTGGAATTAGGTACTAATTTAATTGAAGATCTCTTAGCTACTGGGAATCATAACTCCTTCTGATGGAGACAATTAGAGGAGTAAAAACATGCCCTCCACACTCCAGTATCAAGGATAGATTGTTAGAAGTTAAGAGCTTGAGTTCCAGATTCTGCAGATTTTTGGATAGAATGTCTGCCCTCTTCCTTCCTTGCTGTGCATACTTAAGAGAGTTACTTAATTTCTGTGCCTTTGTTTAGTCCAAGGTATCTGGAAGGAGTCCAGAGATATAGCTCCCCACCACAGCACATTCCCACATAGTAGTTTCTATTCTAACCCTTTCCACTTTTCCTTCCTTCCTTCCTTCTTTCCTTTTCCTTTCCCCTTTCCTTTCCTTCCCTTTCCCCTTCCCTTCCCTTCCTCCCTTCCTCTCCTTCTCTCTTTTTTTCTATCTTTCTTCTTTCTCTTGATGGAGTCTCACTCTGTCACTCAGACTGGAGTGCAGTGGTGCAATCTCAGCTCACTGCAACCTCTACTTCCGAGGTTCAAGTGATTCTCCTCCCTGAGCCTCCCATGTAGCTGGGACTACAGGTGCCCACCACCATACATGGCTAATTTTTGTATTTTTAGTAGAGGCCAGGTTACACCGTGTTGGCCAGGCTGATCTCGAACTCCTGACCTCAGGTGATCCACCCACCTCAGCAACCCAAAATGCTGGGATTATATGCATGAACCACCGTGCCCAGCCTCAAATTTATTTCTTGACATAAAAGTTATGAAGACTGCATTAAAAATAACACTTTAGAGAAGATCTGTATTTGCTGCATTGCTAAGGCCAACTGGGGGAACAGAGATTCAAACTAGGGACAAGAACTTAACAAATCTTAAGATTTAGGGCTGAATGGTGAGAGTATTTCTGTCCATAAAGAAGTTATAGTTCACAGAAAGGAGGATGATTGGAAGAGGTTTCATTAGAAAGTTGGATGATAAACGCTGTGTTGGGTTTCAACTGAGAAAAAGACAAGTTTCTTTTGCACTCATTAGCACGGTGGATTTAGTACAAATTTCAACTACTTTCTCAGGGGACAGTTAATTGAGTTTAACAAGAATTTAATTAAGAATAATAAATTCAGAGTCTTTTTTGTTTTTTTGAGACGGAGTTTCACTGTTGTTACCCAGACTGGAGTGCAATGGCACGATCTTGGCTCACCGCAACCTCCACCTTCTGGGTTCAAGCAATTCTCCTGCCTCAGCCTCCTGAGTAGCTGGGACTACAGGCATGTGCCACCACGCCCAGCTAATTTTTGTATTTTTAGTACAGACGGGGTTTCACCTCGTTGACCAGGATGGTCTCGATCTCTTGACCACGTGATCCATCCACCTCGGCCTCCCAAGGTGCTGGGATTATAGACGTGGGCCACTGCACCCAGCCAAATTTAGAGTCTTAATTAGAATACCCTAAATACATGAGAGCAAACAATAAATAAGTGGTAGTCCAAAAATTCATTTTGTAAACCATGCAATAAGACTTAAATGCACAAATGTGATAAAGATTCTTATTAACAATGCTTTATCACATATTAGAATATCACATAATCTTACAGTATGAAACAGACCATCATTGGAAATAATGAGATCTCACTGTCATTAAAACATTCTAGATAATGGCCCATTCATCTACTGATTCCATGAAAAAACTATGCTACTGGCTTAAGATGTAAAGATTGCATTATTTCTCTCCATGTATCTCTCTGTCTGTGCCCTTGTCTCTTTCTGCTGTACTCTCTGTCTCTCTTCCCCACCCCCACTTTCTTTCTCAACCTTTTGCAACTGCATAATTTCACTTAGTATAATGTCTTCAAGGTTCATTCAGGTTGTAGTATATTTCAGACTTTTTTCCTCCTTTTTAAGTCTGAATAATATTTAATTGTTTGTAAATAATTACATTTTAAAGGAAAATAAATGACTATGGCTTACAAAGCCACCCACAGCCTGCCTTTCTCACTCTAGCACTCCAGCCTCAATCTGATCCATTTCTGTTCCCTGTTGAATCACAGTGATCTCCATTCTTTATGTTGAATTAGCCACATTATTTTCATCTGCTCATTGCCCTTGCACACAATGTTCTTTCTCCCTATATCAACAGTGTACACTCTACACCCAGCTAACTCTTAGTTCACCTTGAATTTTTTCCTGAATTCCAGAATTATAGTCCTTAGTGTCATCTCTTGTAGCTACCTAGTTCATGCAGCTAGTTAGCAATGTTGCTGAAATCCTGGACTGGAAGAGTGATGTTAAACCCTGTGTGCTTAGTAACGCTGTTCTGTTGACAAGCCATTAATGCATCTAATTTCATTTAATTCAGGATCTGACAATATAGAATTACATTTTGTCTCATTATTTAGAAACACAAACACGAGCTTTGAAACATGGGCATGCTAAGGACTGAGAGACACAATGTGCTTCTTGCATAAACTTTCAGAGCCTTGCACACAACCCAGTACCCCTTAGGGTGAACAATTTTGAGCATGAGTGAACAATAGAGAAGGAAAGTAAACGGGAACCCACCATCTGAACATTAGTGTCAGACCAAAGGAGAAAAGCCAGTAATAATTATTTCTTGGTCCTGAGCATTAGACTAAGGGTCAGCAAATTTTCTTAGTAAAAGGCCAGATAGTAAATATTTTAGTTTTTGTGGGTCAAAAGGCAAAATCGAGGATATTATGAAAGTATTATATATAGAACTAAAGAGAAAACAAATATCTACACATATTTGATGATATTTAAAATATAATAATAAAAATAATTTAGTACATTTCTAAATAAAAGTTTCTCTTTTCAAAAGAATGACATTTTCAAGGATGTGATCAAGGAGTAATGTTTTACCTGAGTTCAAAAGTAGTTTACCATCAAAATTAATTGCAAATGTTCATCTATTAATTCTGTTCTGCAATGAGATCTTATGTATTTCATCTTTGAAAATGTCTTATTATACAGTTAGGTTCTGCACAATACTGATATCAATCCATGAGCATATGATTTTAATTGAGCACATTTATTGTTCAGAAGGCATTGATACAATTCTATTAGATTTTTTCTTGATAATCACCTTTTAGTATGCACAGTATTGCAGACTAAAATCACTTCCAATTCAAGGTTAGACTGAAGCTATTCAATTACATGGTTAAATAGATTTTGAAATATAAAAATTATTTTTGCTCTTCCATTGAAATCTGAAACACACTGTTGGAACTGTAGGTTGACCTTGAAAATTTGAACATTTAGACTACAGATTTGTGTGAGAATAATGATCTTGCTTCTTGTCTTAACTTGTTAGCATGAATAATTTATAAGGTGGTTTACATTATTTTTGCTTCAATTATGAGTGTTTCTGGAAGCAGATTTAAACTAGCACAGGTTTCACAAATCAGCTTTGTTTTGACTTGAAATTTTATGTTGAAATCATCAAGAACTATTAAGTCTGTAATAGAAGCTAATTTCTAAAGCCAGTCAGTGTTCAATGATAGTGTTTGAGGAAAGTTCTTTTTATTTAGAAAAAAATTCACTCTTGACCCTGAGCTCAAAAACAGTAATAAAATTTCTGCCTGGTAAATCTTAAACCTGCTAAATGGTAAAGCAAAAATATTAGTATGTTTAGCTTTTATTTCTAATAAAAATTCATGGAACAGCAATGTTTAAGTCCACTAGAGCAAATTAACCTCACCATTGAAACTGCTGGTTCAATACCACACTAAAGTTTCAGATACTTTCTGCATAGTACATGCTGATGGATATTATGATAAATAAACATAAAGTTCTAAGCAACTTACATTTTCACAAGCTTTTTAAATCTGTTCAAATAAGATTTTTCTGCTCTACCCATACTTTTACCAGCATTAGTTAGGATACATCTTGGCAGATTCCACTTCAGGTTTTGATGAATTTGTGTTTTCTGAACTAAATATGTGCATGTATTATGTACGCACAAAAATTAAAAAAAAAATTTTAAATCTTGCCTATAGCTGCTCTGCTTAGAGTATATAATGCAGAGGCTGATCCCTCAGTCACTTTAACCTTACTATTGACTCCTTGAAAAGGCAAAAGCTGTTGACTCATTAAGAGTAAAGAAAAACAACTCAAAATCACCTAGCTAACTTTTTTTTAAGACAGAGTTTCACTCTGGTTACCCAGGCTGGAGTGCAATGGCCCGATCTCGGCTCACCACAACCTCCACCTCCTGGGTTCAGGCAATTCTCTTGCCTCAGCCTCCCGAGTAGCTGGGATTACAGGCGTGCACCTCCATGCCCAGCTAATTTTTTGAATTTTTAGTAGAGACGGGGTTTCACCATATTGACCAGGATAGTACCAATCTCTTGACCTCGTGATCCACCCACCTCGGCCTCCCAAAGTGCTGAGAGTACAGGCGTGAGCCACTGCGCCCAGCCCCCAGCTAACTTTTAATTAGCTATTGAGATAGCTTCTAATGGCCACAGTTCTTCAATTAAATTTTCTCACAGAAAGATTAATGGTTTTAAACAAGTTTTATTTCTTAAGTCATTTCTTCAGCTGTTGCAATCAAACAAAATTTAATCAACTCATCATTGATAAAGAGATGTATTATTTTTATTTTTTTTATTTTTGGCTTGGCTAACAAATGAGTTACACAGACATTTTCATTAGTTACAGTTTCATTTTTATGTTTTTTGAAGAAGTTCTGCTGCTAAGATGTTCTGTTTCAAATTTTCTAATTTTTCTCACCATCTCTTTCCGGTGAGCGGGAGTATGTTGGTAAGTTGAGTGCTTCCTTTGATACTGTTAATACCTTTTGTGTTCTTTTAGAAAAGCTAACATACCACAGTATCATAAACAGAACTTTGACATTTAATTCAATAACAAAATAATTCACACTCTCCTGTGCCTTAAAATACATTAGAAGTCAATTTTTTTCTTGCTGTCATTTTGACATCATAAGTATGCAGTACTAATAAAAACATATATCATGATATAGCCATATGTAGTACACTCCAAACACTGGCTAATTATAACTGCATCCCTTCCAACTGGTAGTGCACCCAGCAACAGCACAAAGTGATGTGAGCAGCATCACCATATACAGTCTGTTGCAGCTGCTCAACTCTGCCATCATAGCAGGAAAACAGACACGGATAGGGTTGCAATGAAATTTTGTATGGATATTGATACTTTAATTTAATGCACTTTGTGTGATTAGAAAATATTCTTTTTTCTTTTACCATTTAAAATTACCTCACAGGCTATGCAAAAATAGATAGTGTGCCATTTTGGCACTCAGTCTGCAGTTTGCAGATCTCTTGTTTAGAGTATGGATTTTAATTTTGGTCCCCCTGTCTCCATTACTTTCCTGAGCAACTGATGTTTTTCAATAGCAAATCTAAGCTTTAATCTCTTGATTTATAAAATAGGAATAGTAATGACTATCTAACAGGGACATTGTGAGAATTACATAAAACTGTGTAAGTTAGATGCTCACCTTGGTACCAGGTAACATAATAACATATATTGAAAATAATAATTATTTTTGTGCCTTTATTTCTCTTGACTATGAACATGGGGGTTAATTTAATGGATTATCAATTGAATCAGGCATACCAATTACTTTATTCCATAGGATTTTCTAGAAAGATGAAATGCCTAATTTTTAAACCTCAGTTATTATTCTGTTTCTTAACAGACGGGAAAAATATACCTGCCCAAGGTTGATGAGAATGGAACACGTGGGGACACATTTGCGGAAAATGTATACCTGATTCACTCCATTACTTATATCATGAACTACAAGGTGGGAAATCTGAAGCAGTCCTTCCTGTTCATGCACAGCAGTGGCCAGATCACATCAGGACATCCCTTGTTCAGGAGGCCAGGAGCCAAGTTGCTTTAGCTAAGACCTTCTCCACACTTTCAGCAATTGTTTATAAATAAATTCAATAGACAACTTCAGTTTGCAGAGGTTAACCTAATATACTCAAGCTGTATTTCTTCTGTGTAAAATGGTTAGATAGAAAATTTTGCCATGGGACACTTATTTTGAAATGTCTAGTCGGTCATGAGTGGAAAATAAATGTAGAAGGACTCTATTTTTTCTGTACAGGACAAGGAAGCCTGGAAGAGTTACTGAGTTCTTGTTTGTTGATGTAAACTGTCACAGAAATAAATGTCATCCCTGGCTTGATCATTTGGAGTGTGTTTACAGATTCATCTCAACTACTGCTGTAAGGAGCCTAATCTAGTCTCCAAAATTGGTGATATCTAAGGGGTGACCTGGGAAACTGTAACTACTGCAAGCCACAACTCATCTCTCCAGTCCCAAAGTACCTCACGTAATTATACAATGCATAATGTAGACATTATACAAAAAAGCAATGTCTGATGTGCAAATGCAGCTTTAATACAAGTCAAGTCCCAGCTTCCAGGCACATTGCCCCTTTGCAGAAAAAAAAATATTTTAGCAGACATTATATCCCACTAATATGAGTGTTCATAGAGCAGCCAGAATAAAACCATACATATTTTGCAATAGACTGCAGTATTCAAAAGATCACAGGAAGTGTAAAAATGAACAGGAAGTATACAAAAAGACAGATTTGCTTTGCTAATTCATTTTTAAAGACAATCCTACTTCTACTTAGACTAGTTCAATGTAGCTATGCCAGTGATAATAGTTTTAATGCAGTTATAATTATTCATCCTTCATTGCCTGAGCTCTAGCCTTGTTTGTTTATAATCTTCATATTTTGTTTGTTCACTTCATATTATTTGTTCTCCCTCCCTTTCAAAGATAGGGATGGAGTTGGTGGTTGTCAATAAAACCGAATTGCACAACCCAGTCCAATATAGCATCCAGGGAAACATAAACAGCATTAAACAGAAATGCACATTATGGTAGCTCAAGTCCAACCTAAATTGGTGCATTTTCTATTCAAGTGCTGTTATTACCATGATCGTAACAGTTTTAATTTGCTAATGTGAATAGATAGCTTTCCTCAGAATGAAACTGTGGCTGTAAATATAAAATTATGATGATAAAGTTCTCTGAGCATCCATCCGGAGGGCAATTGATCAGGCAGCATTGCACTGAAGATGCTTGAAACAATGTTAAGCAGAGCCTGGATTCGTACCAGTGGGGAAGAAGATGTGGAAAGAACACTGAACTTGAAAACAAGCTGTCACTGAATTCTTGCACAGTATCAGACAAGGCGTTTGTATTAGTGTGTTCTAATACTGCTAATAAAGACATAAGCAAGACTAGGTAATTTGTGAAAGAAAGAGGTGTAACTGACTCACGGTTCCACATGGCCGGGGAGGCCTCATATTCATAGCAGAAGAGAAAGAAACCTCTTACACAGTAGCAAGCAAGAGACAGCTTGTGCAGGGGAACTCCCCTTTACTAAAACCATCAGCTCTTGTGAGACTTATTCAATAATATGAATAACAGCATGAGAAAGACCCACATGCCTTGTGATTCAGTTACCTCCCACTGAGTCTCTCCCACAATGCAAGGGAATTGTGGGAGCTATTAATCAAGATGAGATTTGGGTGGGGACACATCAAACCATATCAGCATTCCAAGTCTATGCAGTTTGTTTCAAACATATTTCTACTTAATGCTGCCATGACTGTGCTTAAGCCGTTTGTGCTGCTAAGAATGCCCTCTTCCTTTCACCTAAGATCCACTTGATAAGCTCTTTTTCTTCTTTGAAGTTTTAACTTAAACATCATCTTTCATACATCCCCTCACATCTTTTCAGGTAGAGTTAGCCATATAAAGCACCCAATGTATATAGTTCCAGATCACCAGGTATTTTTCTGCCATTTTATCACTTTAAGTATGCCATTTGTTGTCTATTGGCCCTCAATTTCTGATGAGAAAGTTACTGGAATTTTAATTTTTATTCTTTTCTAGGTAATACGTGTTTCATTCTCTTTCTGTCTTTAAGAATTTTTCTACATCTTTAGTGTTCAGCAGTTGACTATGATATAAGTTAATAGATTTTTTTTTGTCAATTTATCCTGCTTGGGTTCCACTGAACGTTCTGAATCTCAGAGATTTTCTGGATCTTAGCTCTTGATGAAATTTTGAGGGAAAAATAAACTTAACCAACATTTGATCACATAGCTTGTGCCCTGTTGTCTTACTTAGGTCTTGCTTGGGTTTCAATTTAAGGAATGTAAACATGTTTAATATTGCCCCACAAATCACTGATGTTTGACTCTTTTTTTCAAAATGTTTTTCTCCATATACTTCTTACTCTATGTGTCCTATTATCTGGTCTTTATGTTGATTGTTTATTTTATGTATTATTTTATCATAATTAAATTTGCTTCTATAATTTTTTCTCTCTTTCTCCTGAAACTCTTAATCTCTTTCCTAAAGATTTGTTATTTCCAATGTACTCTGAGTTTACTTATCAAAGCTTTTTCATTTTTTTAAATTCTGCTAATGCTTAACATCTAGGTAATTTGTGAATGTTTTACTTTAGAGTACAATTCTACTTAACTATGGGTAATATTTTCTATTCTTTTTTCATGTATAGTAGCTTTTCAATTTATTCAAGGCATTGTGGGTAATGTATTAATCAGAGTGTGGTTTCTGTAATCACTCTCTGAAGAATAACAATTTTGCTTTTCTATCAGCCAATTAAAATATAAGCACATCAAACTCCTCGTGTAGAACAGGGGTCAGTAAACTATAGCCCTGAGCCAAATCTGAACCATCATCTATTTTTATAAATAAAGTTTTATTGGAACACAGCGACACCTATTTGTTTAGGTATTATCAGCGGATGTTTTGGGGGCTAGAACAGCAGAGATGAGTGACCGCTATAGAGACTTCATGGCCTACAAAGCCTAAAAGATTAAATATCTGACCCTTTGCAGAGAAAGTTTATCAATCCCTGTCTAGGGTATAAGTTTTATAAGTATATTTTGGAAGAAAATTGTATTTCCAGATATTTTTAATGCATAGCACTGGGTTGAAACTACCCCAGGTTTAAACCCGGGTTAAAACCTGGAGTGGTTTTAACATGTTATAGTATCCTTAACAGTTTTGAGATTCTTTAATTTCAGATTCTTTAATTCTTTAATTTCAGATATCAGTGTTTATATTGGAGTATAACATCACAAAATAGCATATGCAACTTTAATTTTAGAGTAAGGAGTCAATATACCTCTTCTGCTGTAAGTATGGTCATTCTTATACATTTACTGTATTTCAAATATAAGAAACATTCAGGAGGCCAGGGATTCGATTTAAAAAAACTCAAAGAATTCAAAGATAGCTGTGGTCTAACATTCAGATCATATTGATCATATTATATTTAGTTTTTTTTGTTTGTTTTGCTTTATTTTGTTTGGGTTTATACCTTTTACTTCTTCTTCAAACTGACTACTGTCTGCACAGCCAAGAAAGCAGCACTTGGCCCTATGAGGCAGACAGACATCACAACCAGAGAAGACACTCCACATAATTTACTTTGAAACAATGTATGAGAATTTTCAGATGTCAATTGCAGATATTTTGGACATAAATGAGGTGGGAAATGCTCATTAATCAAACTCAAGCTGCCTATTTCTCAAAGGACATAAAATCAATAAAGGTCAAATTTTCTATTTCTCCAAAGCCTATCTCACTAAACACCTTGAAAGAGATGTTATAGACAGTTTTCCTGTAGATTTACTGCTTGGCATGCAAGAACATCAACCTCTTTAAACGTTGGGCAAAGAGAACTTTAAAATGTGAAACAAGTAAGCCTGACTGAAGGATGAAAACAATCAGACACCAACTCCATTCTGTGGAAATTCATTCTGTAATAAGATAGCAGATATGGGCAGATGAACTTTGAATTTTCATGTTGCAAATATTGATTGGAAAGAATGGGTCTATTATCCTTTATACCTAAAATAAATATATAAACAGATAGAAGGATTGCCTTTTAACAATACAAAAGATAAAAAAAATCATAAAATATTGGATTTGTATATGAGAAAAAAAGAATTATTATGCTAAATACCTAAAAAGGTCCTACTATTAGGAAAAAAATATTAAACAGCTTAATATCTAAAATATATGTACAAGAAAATATATTAAATACCAATATTTACTAGTGTTAAGACATGTGAAATGCTAACATTTATTATTAATATATGATATTAGCAATAGCACTACTGTTATGGTTCCCCCCGCAAAAGACACACACTCTCACCTATGTATATCTATGTAAATTATGGTACATCATTTTCAATGGAACTCAGAGTAAGTGCTATAATATTAAATATTAAAAATTTTTATACTATTTTTCCCTCTGAAAAACATAGTTAGCTAGCTGAAGAATTTATGTATTATTATGTCATTAGGTATAATTACTTATTATTTTACGCACATAAACTCAGACCCAGAAATATTTATACCAGAAGTTGTTCATGTTTGAGTAATTACATTATAATGATTTTTACTTTCTTCTAGGTGTTTATTATGCAGTTTCTCTATTGTCACAACTGAACATCAGTTACCTTTATAATTACTTAAAGGTAACAAATGCGTTTTTAAAAACAGGATAAAGCCTTTTTCCTTCACGGAACTTTTCCTGTACCATATCTCTCTATTGCTCTTTCTTAATGGCAAAGGTCAATGGGAACACTCTCAAGTTTAAGAAAGTAGAGGTATTAATGAGGTCCCTATATTCAAAGTTCCTAAGGGTGTCCAGAGCCTATTATGACAGTCTTGGAAGAAAGAAAATGTGGATTTCCTTAGGATGAACTTAGGAGGTAAGTTGGGGCAGGAGAAAGGCCGTTGTCTTCAGAACTGAGCAACCTTTGAACCTCAGTTCTGCTATTAACCAGGAAAGTCACTTCGAAATAAAAAAATTACAGATTTTATTTATAAAATAACTTTGGGATAGCTCATCTTCAACATCTGGCAGCTTGATTTCTCAGTAAATGTGATAAATCTCCAAATCTGTTGAATCATTTCAACATCTTGGCACTGTCACATGCTTTCTTCTCTCTCCTACTGCCTTCCTCTTAAATGGACATTTGTGATTAAATTTGGCCCACTTGGATAATCCAGAAAAATCTCACCATTTTAAGACTCTTAAATATATCAGCAAAGTCCTTTTTGCCATGTATAGTAGCATCTTCACAGCTTCTTGGAATTTGGACATAGATATCTTAAGGAAGTCTTATTCAGCTTACCACACATATAAAGAAGAAAAATTTTTCTGAATTCTCAAATTCAACGATACTAAACTGTTACCTATCTATCTATCTAAGATAGGGTATTACTCTGTCACCCATGTTGGAGTACAGTGGCACAATCAGGTCACTCAAGCCTAGCCTCAAACTCCTGGGCTCAAGTGATTCTCCAACCTCTACCTTGTGATTAGTTGGGACAGCAAGCTTGAGTCACCACACCTGGCTAATGTTTAAACAATTTTTGTAGACATGGGGTCTCACTTTGTCACCTAGGCTGGTTTTGAACTCCCAGCTTCAAGTAATCTTCTCACCTTGGCCTCCCAAAGTACTGGGATTACAGGAGTGAGCTATTATTCACCGCCACTGATATATTTTTATTCCAACTTTTACATTGCTTAAACACAATTGACCCAAAAATGGAGTGGCTTTAAATTAATACATTAATGATATAATCCCAAGAGCAATTTCCTTTAAATAGCTCAGAGACATGAATGAAAGAATCCCATTTTATTGCAGAAAGAAATTTCTTTCTATGAGATCTACCTGCTGCGGTCTCAATGCATTACAAATTGAATACAACTTTTATTCAAAATAAGACTTTGAAACTGGCCCTGGATCAAAGCCTAAACCCTGACGGTGAGATGACTGTGAATATATTTAGAACTTTCCTCTTTCTAGGAGCTCATGGTTTAGAAATCTCTCCTCTGTGCACAGCACCTTAATTGGTAAACTGACTTGGGACAATTCTTCACAGGTCCCATTCCCCCAATATAGACTGGTCTTTTCCGAGAGATTACCATCCTGTAAAATTCTTAACAATATTCCCATAGGCTATTTTTTAATCCTTGTTCTGCAATATGGAACAAGGAGATATATAAAATTCATATATATATATATATAGAGAGAGAGATTAATATATATATTCATCAAAACTCAATATATATATTGATGAATATATATATATTCATCAAAAAACTCAGGGAATTTAAACAGATTAAACATCACTTTTTGGGAAACTGAAATAATAAGTGAAAACATGTACTTTGGGTCCAAAAAGCTTTATGTGTGTTTCTTTCTGAAATATTAAAGGATATTATAGAAAATACTGTTCTTTCACAATATTTTTGAGCTTTTGTTCGCTTTTCAGATGAGAAGTTTTTCCCCATAATTGGGACAGGACTTAAGCAGAATTATTTATGATCCCTTTTGCTTGAAACAGTGCTAGGTCTCAGAAATGACCCAAAAGTTTTTTTCAAGGAATTTGAAACTCAGGGAGGAAGAATCAATTATGCAAAGTCATACAGTGAATCCATCTAAAGCCAGGATCTAAGGTAGGTCTTTTAATGTTCTTACTCTTAAACAGTAACTCAAATTTGTATTTGGTTTCATGTTCCTTCCCCTTAGGAGTGTTCTGCTTGACCCTTAGTCTAGACCACAAACCGTTTGTGGAGAAAGGATGCTATCTTATGAAGGTTATAAGTAAACATGTCTTAGCACAAGGCTCAACCAATGCCTAATGAACTGCAGAATGACTTTCTTTAAAAATCTTCTCATCAGAGGTGTCATTAAAAGAATGAAAAATCAACTGAGAGAGACAGAAAGATAAATAGTTGCATGTATTTTATATATGCAGTATATATATAATGTAATTATGAAGCACCACTGTACATATATATGTTATATATACATATCATATATATGTTTGATATGGATTGTCACTGACACACATGGAGCACTGAGGGAGGAAGGGGACACCCGCCTAGCCAGCCAGAGTAGCAGAATCAATCCTGGCAATCAATGGGGTGACAGATGTCACAGCCAGATCACCCTCACATTCAGACTTTGCACTAATTTTGGAAATTTTGAATTTCAAAATAGAGTATTTTGGAATGGATAAAAATAATTCTCTTTTTCCCCTCATTTTATATATATTATATATCACTATATATATATGATGATACTACATATACATCATATCATCATATATATGATGGTCCTAAAAGCTTTCTAATGTTCTTTTAGGTATAAAGGGATACACACATATGTATATATATGTGTATATATGTATTTGTGTGTATGTGTGTGTGTATATATGGCACATATATATGAGTCAATCATGAATGAAAATACACCAGTTGATTTTCAGTGGCAGTCCTTGCTTTTAGATGCTCAATCAAGGGAATCTCAGAGCTTGTGAAGAACTTGCAGGTGATCTAGGTTTTATTTTATATTTTTCCTATCCAATTTCACACAAATAGTTGTCAACGGGACAGCCTAGTCCTCTGTCTTATTTCTCTTGGCTTTTTGGGAGTGATAGATTCTGCTCATGAACCAATATAGTATTAAACAAAGTCTGGAAAAAAACAGAATCACAAATACAAAATGTTTGATTATCACAAATCTATGAGAAGTGACACATTGATATGATATAGAATAAAATTCACTCTGTGCAAAAATTTTGGTCATTGTAAAAAAATGTGTGAAATAACCACACTTGAAAAAGAACACACGTCAAACTAATGGATATCACTGCATCCTGGGGAAAAAAGAAAACATTAAGAAATACAAATTGTTAATTTTTGTTCAGTGCTTATACTGAATGTTGTCTACAGGTTTTGCCTTAGAGAAAGGTCGTGTGTGTCCTATTGTTGCAAGCCACGTCTTGATTTTAGTCACTGATATATTTTCCACTATTAAAGGTTTATATTACATTTTAAGATTCAAGTAGCATGTGAAATCTTTGAAGGTAAGGATTTGCCTTAATTTCTTCTTTTCTCATGTTGTCTAAAAGGGAGCTTAGCAAAAAGTAGACCCTAAATAGAATTTACTCAGTATTCATTCTGTCATGTCACACTGCCCACTGTGTGGGCCATTAGGTTGAAATTAAAAGACATTGATCTTTTAATTTCAACCTAAATAAATAAATATATGAAAAATGGATGAAGAATTTATTTATAAATTCTTTATATAAATGAATAAATAAATTCTTTATATAAATAAATATATGAACAAATGGATGAAGGAATTACTAAATGGATACCTCAGATTATTTTAAAATTATAGTATGAAATATCCAGACTAATACAAAGAATGAATATGAAGCCATGATCCTGATTCATATAGCAGATGCCTGGTGCTTATCCCCTTCTTCCCCTAACCTAATCCCTTTACCATCTTCAACCTCTGTCTCAGTGGAAACCACTGTACTGAATGAACTTGATGGTTTTTTTTTTTTTTACATATCTCTGCTTTTTTTTTTAAAATTTTTATTGCATTTTAAGTTTTGGGGTACATGTGCAGAACATGCAAGATAGTTGCATAGGTACACACGTGGCAGTGTGTTTTGCTGCCTTCTGCCCCTTCAGCCATATTTGGCATTTCTCCCCATGCCATC
>CM052660.1:23364669-23375333 GCA_028533165.1 Leontopithecus rosalia | reverse complement strand
ACAATGGTTGAACTAATTTACACTCCCACCAGCAGTGTAAAAGTGTTCCTATTTCTCCGCATCCTCTCCAGCATCTGTTGTCTCCAGATTTTTTAATGAACGCCATTCTAACTGGCGTGAGATGGTATCTCAATGTGGTTTTGATTTGCATCTCTCTAATGACCAGTGATGATGAGCATTTATTCATATGTTTGTTGGAAAAACCATTCAGGACATAGGAGTAGGCAAGGACTTCATGACCAAAACACCAAAAGCATTGGCAACAAAAGCCAAAATAGACAAATGGGACCTAATCAAACTCCACAGCTTCTGCACGGCAAAAGAAACAGTCACTAGAGTGAATCATCAACCAACAGAATGGGAAAAAATTTTTGCAGTTTACCCATCTGACAAAGGGCTGATATCCAGAATTTACAAAGAACTCAAACAGATTTACAAGATAAAAGCAAACAAGCCCATCCAAAAATGGGCAAAGGAAATGAACAGACACTTTACAAAAGAAGACATACAAGAGGCCAACAAACATACGAACTTGATGTTTATCATATTTGTGCATCTCTCCATGCGTATGGATAAAACCTTAAATAACCTATGGGATTATTTTTGCTTCTTTTTTGAACTTCATATAACCATATCATAAGCATTATTCTGTGACTTGCTTTTTCCAGTCATGAGTATATTTAAGAAACAAATTAATGTTAGTATTTGTCCTTGCACTAATTAAAAGTATTACATTATTTAAAACTATAATTTATTTCCATTCTCACATTGATGAAAATGCAGATTGTTTCAATAGTTTACTGTCACCTTCAAAGCTGCCATGAACTTTTACCCACAGCTGTTTGTGCACATGTGAGCCAAACCCTTTCAGGCCCATCCTGATGAGTAGAACTTTCTGGGTCATAGGATACACATTTCCTCACCCTTAGTAGTGATCACTAGATAACTATTCATAGTTACTGAATCAAATCAAACTCCTGCAAATCCCCATTTTTATCTAACATCAGTATTCCAAAACTGGGGTTTGACTCTTTGGAAACTGACTTCTTTAAGAGGTCGCGCTAATGCTGAGTTTGCCCAAACCAAAGAGAAACTCTGATGTCCATTCAAGGGAAGGGACTTGGGCTCACAATGGTAAAGATGGATTCTCATTCTTCCGTGCTGTTCTGTGACATGAAGTCACCTTGCTTCCTCAGTGTGCAAAGGATATGAGGTCTTTTCTCACCCCTTAACTGATTATAGCCTTTTCATCTGTTCATTGCAAGTACAGGTCCACCATAATTGAAAGATGCCTTTCAAAACAAGGAAATGGTTTCATATACCTAAATGTGATTGGTGCTGACAGTATTTGGATCCAGTAAATTTGATTCAAGATTAAAGTCTTGACAGCTTTAATATCCTGTTACACTGCGCTGTGGGATAACAGCTGCCCAGGACAACATGGCTGCCGCAGTGCTGCAGTTTTGGAAACAGCAGGTTCCAACTGTCTACCTGAAATGGGTTAAATACCATAATGCCATAATGCTTCAGAACAGTTGATTAAACCCAAGCAAACTTTACAGTATTCAGGCCATATTTTAAAAAAAGCTATTTCATAAGGATGTGCAAGTTCGAACAGAGCATCTTGACAATGAGCGGAGGTCACCACTGATATATCTTTCCTGTCTAATTGTTACTGGGAAGTTGCTAACTCCTCAAAATGAGATGAAAATTCATGGGGTTGGGGAAGGTTAAATAATGCTTTTGTTTTCTTGTTTTTATGTATTCAAACATTTACATTAGGACTCTAGGTCCAAAAGGAGTTTAGTTACTGGTGTGCTTTTATTTGTGTATTTCCTTATTTAATGTAAATTTTTATTAGAGCATAAAACATATAGAAAAGTGCATAAAACGTTAAGTGCATAATTTGATGAGTTTTACCAAATTAATACACTTGATATCAATATGGAAATCAGAAAATAGAACATTACCAGAACCTCAGAAGCTGCTTTTTTTCTTTCTATTCACCAACCTCTACCTAGTCTAACAAATCTCTCTCAACCCATGTTGTTTTTTTTTTTTGGTCGGGGTTTCACCATGTTGACCAGGATGGTCTCCATCTCTTGACCTCGTGATCCACCCGCCTCAGCCTCCCAAAGTGCTGGGATTACAGGCATGAGCCACCACACCCGGCCCATTATTGTTGTTATTATTTTTAATTTTTATTAATTTTTATTTATTTATTCTAGGGAGGAAGGCAGGAAGGGAGGAAAGGAGGAAGGAAAGGAGGGAGGGAGGGAGGGAGGGAGGGAAGGAAAGGGAAGAGAGGAAATCAAGCAATGAGAGAGACATTGTCGACCTGGATCTAGAGGTCTACAAGTTGATTTCTTTTTTTTTCTTTTTTTGAGAGAAGGAAAGAAAAAAAAGGAGTAAAGGAGAGGAAGAAAGAGGAAGAAAAAGAGGGAGAGAGAATGGAAATGTTGCTTTATTCTTAAAAAAAATGGGTATTAATAATGGCCAATCAATGTTTCATTTAAACCTATGAGTAGGTATGATGTGGTATTGACAAGAATGTATATTTTGTGTATTTAAAGTGGAGAGCTCTATAAATATTTATTAAGTTTACTTGTTCCGGATCTGAGTTCGAGTCCTTGATATCCTTATTAATCTTCTGTCTCATTGAGTCTAAGTCTCTATGTATCTGGGTGTTAGGATCGTTAGCTCTTGTTGCATTGATCCTTTTACCACTATATCTTTGTTGCTTTAAAATCTATTTTATCAGATACGAGAATTGCAACTCCTGCTTTTAATTTATTTATCAACCCATGTTTTAACAGGCAAACTGAAATATCTAAATTGCACTGCTCATTTTTCATGAGTCTAAAAACAAACAAAAAAAATGACTTGCCCAAGGTCACATGTGGAGTTGGTATAAGAAATAAGGCTGGATTTAGGCCTTCTTTGGATTTATATCTAGGCCATGCAGTCTCCATTCTGTCATATCACACTGTCCACTCATTTTTAATTTCAAACTAAATATGGCAAGGAATTAACAGATCTATTAAATGATGCCTCACTTTTTCTCCATATGGAGGTCAAGGCTTTCAAATTTGCAGATCTTCAGCCCATGTGGAATTTACTCTTCCATGGCACCTCTCTACTCTTGAAACATTTTATCTCCAGACACTGGCAGATGATGCTTAGATACAAAGGCTGTTTTCAGTTCAAGTGGGTGAAGATAAAGAATACAAAGAAAAAATTAAATCATCATTCATGAGAGTTCACCCACTGGGAGATACCTAATTATGTAGCATTTTGTATCAAGTAAATATGAGAGAAATATCACAACAAAATTCAGGTTTATGCCATTTATGTAATCCAAGTCAAAAGAAATTTTGTACCATCTGCTAGAATGTGGATACATTCAATACTTCTAATGCCTGGAAACACGATGTTCAGACCTAGCCCCCTTTTGTCATCTACAGCACTTAGCACAGGGTCTGGCACAGACTAAGCAACAGATATTTGCTACATGAGTGAATCTATATCCATGACACAAGATTTGTTGCTTAGACTGGTAGAGCCCAATAAATCATCTCTCAATTTAAATGTATTCCAATTCAGTTATTTTTCTTCGTGACAGACTATAATCGTTTTTTGTTCGTTTGTTTAAAGCTGGTCCATTTAACCTCCTTTCCTTGGCTTAAATCATTTCAATGGACAATTGATCATTGCAAAGCTTCCACTACCCACTACTTCCTATCAGTGCCATCACTTTGTGTTTAGATGCTCGGCAGAATCTTCCTTAGTAGAATGCTTCAGTAAGCTGCATTTGTATTCTTAAGAAATCCTTCATTCCGTCCCAATGATCTCAACTTCCCGAATTAACATCACTCCAAATGGTAAGTGATTTGTGCCACTAAAGAAATAAGATTTCTTTTATTTTTCTTTTAAGAGATAGGGTCTCACTCTGTTGCCCAGGCTGAAGTTCAGTGGCACAATCATGGCTCACTACAGCCTTGAGCTCCTGGGCTCAAGGAATCCTCCCATCTCAGCCTCTGGGGTACCTGGGACAACAGGGGAACACTACCATGCTTGACTAGTTATTATTATTATCATTTGTAGAGAAGTGTTCTTGGTATGTTGCCCAGTCTGGTCTTGAACTCCTGACCTCAAGCAATCCTCCTGCCTCAGCCTCCCTAAGTGCTGGGATTACAGGCATGAGCCACTATACCTGACCACATTCTTTCTTCAGATGACATTTCAGTCAGATGTGAAAAAGACTGGGTAGTGAAGGAGGAGATGAAAACGGGAATAGCAAACGATTAGAAGAATATTGTTCTGTTATTGATGAAAGGGAACTCTTTGGGAGGTATTAATAGAAAGAAGTCGAGGTGAAGATTTCAAAGAAATACTCTTAAAGACATCAATGGCTTCTTCTGCTAACTCCATGACTTACCAGAGATGACTGGGAGCTTCTGGAACTTCTATTTGGGCTTAGTTTAGATATTTGGTTATCTTTGTTGCCTTTTTAGGATATTCCAGTTTCAACTTCTGTGGTAAATAGATGCTTTCCCCAAGTCACCATACTTCAAAGTGATTTCCAGTGCATTCTTCCTCTTGACTCTCTTGAGTCTTTAGTGAGGATAGAGAGAGTAATCTTCTGATCCAGATGACTCAGGGTTGGTGGGTGTTCATATGCAATAAACCAAAGAAATAATACTTGGATCATAGCAACTTCTACTCTTATTCTGGAAATTTATTCAAATCTGCCTAAACACCTCTGGGGGTTGCAATTCATTGACTGATAAGCTTTTTAAGCAGAGATTTCATTTTTTAAGTCTGGATAAAGTTAATCAGTAGTACTTAACTATCTAATTTTTTATATTTTCACTATTAGTGTCTACAAGTGCTTAGGGTTCAGATTTCAACTGAACTTTGAAACAGGAGCACTTGCCCGTGGCTCTAGGTTGATGCAAAGAGTACACACAGAAAGTTTGTGACAAATTTACACTCTGTGATCATTTGAGCCTGCCTTGATTGTTCTATTATTCCAGAAATATCAGAAAGAGTATTTTTAGGTCTATGTAGGAAAACAGAGAAATATCACTCTTGGGGATGCAAATCTATACTCTATAACACAAAATTCAAAGCTTCATTGACCAAGTTCACTGTATTGCTCATACAGAAACTTTACAGGACTTACATTGTAATATATAATGAAATAATTATACAACTCACCATAATGTAGACTCAGAGGGATCCCTGAGCTTGTTTACCTGCAATGAGATGATTCCATCTGGGGATCTGAGGGTGATGGGAGACAGTGACAGATCATCAGGTATTTGATTCTTATAAAGGGAACTTAGTTCCCTTGCATGCACAGTTCACAATAGGGTTTGGGCTCCTATGAGACTCTAACACCACTGCTGATCTGACAGGAGGGGGAGCTCCGTCAGTAATATGAGTGACGGGGTACAGTCGTAAAGGTGGATGAAACTTTGCTCCTCTGCTGGACAAATATTTCATGACAAAAACGTCAGAAGCAATTGCAACAAGAGCGAAAATTGACAAATGGGATCTAATTAAACTAAAAAGCTCCTGCACAGCAAAAGAAACTATCATCAGAGTGAATAGACAACCTACAGAATGGGAGAAACATTCTGTAATCTATCTATCTGACCAAGTTCTAATATTATCCAGAATCTACAAGAAACTTAAACAAATTTACAAGAAAAAAAACTCCATTAAAAAGTGGGCAAAAGACATGAACAGACACTTTGCAAAAGAAGGTACTTATTCAGCCAACAAACATAACTCAGCATCACTGATCATTAGAGAAATGCAAATCAAAACCACAATGAGATACCATTTCACTCCAGTCAGAATGGCAATTTTAAAAAGTCAAGAAACAACACATGCTAGTGAGGCTGCAGAGAAATAGGAACACTTTTATAGTATTGGTGGGAATGTAAATTAGTTCAACAATTGTGGAAGATGGTGTGGCGAGTCCTCAAAGACCTAGGAACAGGAATCCCATTTGACTTATCAATCCCATTACTGGTTCTAGTGTAAAGATGTTCATTGAAACACTCTTTACAATAGCCAAGACATGGAATCAGCCCAAATGCCCATCAATGTTAGACGAGATAAAGAAAATATGATACATATATATACACTATGAAATACTATGCAGCCATAAAAAGGAACAAGATCCTGTCCTTTGCAGGGACATGGATGGAGCTGGAAGTCATTATTCTCAGCAAACTAACATGGTGACAGAAAATCCAAATTCTGCATGTTCTCCCTTACATGTGGTAGTTGAACAATGAGAACATATAGAGACAGGGAGGGGAACAACACACACTGAGGCCTTTCAGGAAGAAGGCATCGTGGGAGGGAGGATATCAGGATAAATAGTTAATGGATGTGGGGCTTATTACCTAGGTTATGGGTTTATAGGTGCTGCAAACCACCATGGCACATATTTTCCTATGTAACCATCCTGCATGTCCTGCACTTGTATCTTGGAACTTAAGTTAAATTTTAAAAAGAGAGATGGACAGAAAGAAGCATAAATTTAAATCAATATTGTAATTCATTATAATAAATGGCAAGCCAGTTTGAGAGAAGACCTTCCTCATTTATGATTTCCTTTTTCAATCTGTCTCTATCAGCAGAAAAAGGCTATCTTTGCAAAGTGGTAAATTTTATATGTTAGTAGCACAATCTAACAAGCAATGGCTTTCACATTTTCAGATAACTTTAACACAGAAAATAAAGCCAAGGAAATATTACAAAAAGATTTCTGCTGAGAAAAAGGAAAAAAAAATATTACCCCTACCCTAGTGCCTGGCTTAATTGTATTTTCAATATTCTCCAGACCCACCTTTGTGCAGATTTAAAGTACTAAGTTTCAGGGAGATCATTTCAGATAATATTTCTGAGACTGGACAATAACTACATAATAGAGCAGTGAGTGGTTCCAAATGATACTTCAAAAAAATCCCAGGACTTATTTTTTTTGGAAAGATACCCAATTACACATCAGATAGTACTTTAATTTGCCCAGATACAGTGTTGTGGTACCATGCTTTATGCAAAATTAATGGATATATTTCTCTCAAGTTCAGATTAGATTTCATGAGCTATATCCTTAGTATACTCACTAAAGTAACTCAATATCTGAACCAATCTTGTAATGATTCCTCTGGAAGATCCCTCATTTCTTTTACACCATGAATAAATAAGGCTATAAGATCTATGACCACTTGGTTGTGAAAGTTTGTATTTTCATATTAGAGGACGATGCCTGCATGTTTTCTCAGATGAGTTCTGAGATTTTTTTCTTCAATTATGAGAGTCAGTTTATTTTGCAGTCAACATGTTTTTCCTCTAAAAATACAGTCCTTTTCATCGGCCTCTGAAATAATGTCATACTAACTATAGAATATGGGAAATGTACTACTCTAGTTCAAGTCCAGGGAAAATAAAGAGATTAAATCAATTGACACATAATGTATCAGAACAGGACAGCAGAAAAAAAATTTATTCCCGGCTGGGCACGGCGGTTCATGCCTCTAATCCCAGCATTTTGGGAAGCCAAGGTAGGTGGAACACTTGAGGTCAGGAGTTCAATACCAGCCTAGCCAATATGGTGAAACTCTGCCTCTACTAAAAATACAAAAATTAGCTGGGCATGGTGGTGGGCATCTGTAATCCAAGCTACTCAGGAGGCTGAGGTAGGAGAATCGCTTAAACCCAGGAGGCTGAAGTTGCAGTGAGCCAAGATTGTGCCACTGTACTCCTGCCTGAGCAACAGGACAAGACTTTGTCTCAAAAAAAAATTATTCCCAGAGAGTAATCAAAAATTCTCAATCACAGTGATGAGCATAAGTAGAGTACTAACATCCAGAAAAGTCACTAGGGACACTGATGAGTAACTACAAAGGTTAGCTATTGTTATTAATATTCTCATTTTCTCTTTTGCTCATCTCACAAGTCCTTGTTTATTTTTCAAAATGCAGACTAGATATTTTCAAACATCTTTTCCTGAAGGCCCTTGCCCCATCCCCCACCATGTTCATTACTCCATATTGTTCTTGTTATACCCAGGACAAACATTTATAGTAGCTCTTACCAATAACTTGGTAATAGTTTCTGTCTCCCCTCAGACAACTGTGAACATATTAAGGGCAGAGACTGAGCCATTCTTTTTGAACCTTTAGTGCCAGCATCTAGTCTACTGAAGAAGTTCAGTAACGACAAATTTCCTTTTATGAATTTTGGAAACATCAGAGTTCAGCTGTAGCAGAGACAAGAATGCATAGTCATAAAGAAAGATGTCAGAGGTGGAGATTTCTTGGCTCAGAAAAGGTTATTCACTCAGTTGACTTCTACATCAGTGCCTGGAAGGGCTATTTTGCCAGCCAGCTGAGTTCTGACACAAAGAGCTGGTAATCCAGGCATCCTACCAGGTTCCTAGATCTGAACAACTGTGATCCAGCCAAGCCTTCCTTCATTCCAACTACAGCTGATTTTGATTCCAGCCTCTTCATGTATTTATGAACTCATTCTCCTCCAAAGAATTCTACACAAAACTGTTCTTCAAAACAGATAATTTATCTGAAATTGTGAAAAAAAAGATTTCCCCTGAGCAGCCAATATTTGAGCTGCATATCAGGGCTTACCCTCATCAAAATCATGATGAAAAAGTGAACGCTTTGTTTTGATAAATCTGCCCATTTTTTTTAAACTTTCCACAAACCGCAAATCTGAATTTGGAACATGGCATGCTTTTCCATCTGGAATTTCAAAATCACCCCTTAATAGTTTGGCCAAATTTTTCTTTCAGGAAAGATTATCATGTCCAAATTTAGAAATATAATATTTAACCCTGAGGCTATTTCTTCTGTTTTAAGCTCATTGCCCACTAGAAAGGAGATTGCTTTTCTTTAATTTAAATATTTTTTCTCCAAAATACCCTGAAATTATCATCAGTTAGAAAGTACATGAGAAGTTCAAACACATATACACATTCCTACACACACACACACGCGCGCGCACGCATGAACAAATTGTTCATCACAACAAGAGTCGTTTTCATAAACTCTTGTTTTTGCATGTAGACAATGGCATTTCTCTTTAGATTGCTTGGTATTTACTGGGACAATTTTTGTGGAGAAATATTGAAATGAAACCCACATTTTGGCTCATTGTATGCAGTCTGACTCTCCCATCCTAGCTCTTCCTCACTCTTTTCTTTCTTTTTTGTCGGACTTAAACCACTTCCAGGACAATTTTTTTTCTGTGTTTCCTTGACTCCAGAGCACATAGGTATTACACGATATCTAACTTTGGTAAAACCTTTCCCTTTCTGTACAAAGATAATTGATTGAGCTACTGCTTATACAAACATGTATTACTGCCCCCTGGGATATTTGGACAATCCTACAACTAAATGAAAAAGATACCCAGTTAACACATCCAGGTTGTTCTACTTATTGATTTCTGGACATTCACTTGGATTCCAAATATCAACTTAGTATAAATGATGAAACCATTTAGAAAGATAAGACAGTTATAAAATATTTTTAATAAGCTTTCAGTAACTCACAATTTCATGTTGTGTTTATGTTTTGTGATGTGCCATCCTGAGGCTTTCTGATGGTAGAAGGTACCTGATTCCAGTCAGGTGTTAGAGAATATAGAGCCATTTCATCATATTAGGATAAAAATAGTATACAATGAGAATGCAGAACACCTGCTCAGCATTAAATATTATTACATTAGAGGTCATAATAAATGAGGTAGATAATAATAGTTGGCATGCACAGGCTGGTTGACATAACAGAGTTTATTGAGGTCCTCAACGTCAGTGGAGACTCTTAGTATTTCCAGATGCCCAACTTCAATGGATACATTTTACTTCTGAAAGACTGAGGGAAAAAGTCAAAGGGAATTATTTTATCACCAGTGCTTCTGTCATCAATTTGCATGTATTATTTTCAGTCAAATAAACTAGCCTTCACAGAATCTTTGAAATTGAGATATACACTATTACACATGAGATGGCGAGCAGGGGTCAAAACTGATCTCTCAACATGGAGTGATAAGTTTAGAATAAGAACATCTTCAGTCTCCAGAATGGAAAAGCACAGCCTCATTCCCTTTAAGCATAGCATGTGAAACCATGGGAAAGTGGTGATCTACTTTTGAACGCAAAGCTATTAGTTACTAGACATCCAGGAACAAAGTCCATCTTGTCATGGAACAAAAAAGATTACCTTTGTGGTCTAGGACAATGTACAATTAAAGAGATATCATTTTATTTACAGACTCAAGGAACGAACTAATAAGGCAGCTAAAGCATAGGCATTATCTAAAGAGATATGAATCCTCTCTCTTATGACTTCAGTATTTCTCTTTCTTAGACTTTTTCTGGACCAAAGCTAAGGGCTAAGTACAAAGAATAAATTAATATGGTTTTCAATGAGATCGAGTTGTACCAATAAAAGGAGTTCAACTGTATACCTCCTTCACCATCCATGAAATAGCATCACTAATTTCCAATTTTTGTTAGGCAAAAAGCTGAAGGACGGAGATCAAACAATCCCAAAAGTCAGAAATAGACAGGACAACCCACAGACACAACAATTATGACCAGGGTGTGATTGCGCTTTCAG
>CM052660.1:23327503-23364569 GCA_028533165.1 Leontopithecus rosalia | reverse complement strand
GCCTGGTCTTATGTTTAAGTCTTTAATCCATCTGGAGTTAATTTGAGTGTAAGGTGTCAGGAAGGGGTCCAGTTTCTGCTTTCTGCACATGGCTAGCCAGTTTTCCCAACACCATTTATTAAACAGGGAATCCTTTCCCCATTGCTTGTTTTTGTCAGGTTTATCAAAGATTGTATGGTTATATATGTGTTGTGATGCCTCCGATGCCTCTATTCTATTCCATTGGTCTATCTCTCTGTTTTGATACCAGTACCATGCTGTTTTGATTACTGTAGCCTTGTAGTATAGTTTGAAGTCCTGTAGTCTGTTGGGGGAAATAGGGGAGGGACAGAGGGGGGGGAGTGGGGGAGGGATGGCATGGGGAGAAATGCCAAATGTGGGTGAGGGGACAGAAGGCAGCAGAACACACTGCCACGTGTGTACCTGTGCAACTATTTTGCATGTTCTGCACATGTACCCCAAAACCTAAAATGCAATAAAAATTTAAAAATAAATAAATAAATAAATAAAAGAAAAAAAGGGGGCATTTAATCCTGGCAATCAGATGTATTTATTTGTCTCTATGTTTCTGTTAAATTTAATAAAGTCCTTGAGGTAAAAAGATCCCAAATAATAAATAAACCAAACACTTTATCCATCTCTATGTAACTCTATCTCTAGTTAAAATTTCCATCTGTACATTTGGAATACTTGAGACTTCTTTTGTAAGAAGTGGATTTTATTAGAGAGACATGTCAATGGAGACCTGATAGAATGAATGGTGCACTCTGCTGATAGATTAGCATAGCTTACAATAAAATTGACACTTGACTTTAGGATAGGTATTTACAGGCTTCAACTTAGACTTCCTTATGCTTCACTTCTAGGATAGAAAGCATTATTCTCAACTTAGTTCATTGTGAAATTCGTTGTTATAAACAATAATGACTCTTGTACAAATAACTGAGATACTATACTTGAATGAGTCCAGTCTTATTCCCTTGTACCTAAGTGTCAACTAGAGGGCCACATTTTAAAATTCTGAATTTTTGGCTGGGCATGGCGCATCATGCTGGTAATGTCAGCATTTTGGGAGGCCAAGGTGGATGGGTTGCTTGAGTTCAGGAGTGTGAGACCAGCCTGGCCAACATGGTGAAACCCTATCTCTACTAAAAATACAAAAATTAGCTAGGTGTGGTGGCAGCACCTGTAACTCCAGCTACTCAGGAGGCTGAGAAACTATAATCACTTGAACCCAGGAGGCGAAGGTTGCAGTGAGCCAAGATCACACCACTGCACTCCAGCCTGGGAAACAGAGTCAGATTCTGTCTCAAAAAATGTAAATAAAAATAAATCAATGAATAAATTTTTTAAAATAGGATTTTTTACATGTAGAGATCATTCTTTTGTTGCAATACTGGCATCTCACAATTTGTCAGTTCTTGACTTTTTAAATGTTCTTCTTCTCAAACCTGAATTAAATAAACAGAATTTGGAACTGCTGAAAAAGACATATAGTCAAAACTGAAATCACCAGCTTTCATATTCTCCCAAATTCTTGCCCCTTCTGGTCCATAACCATGAACACCATAGCTTTCAGCTTAAAATCAGTTTTAACTTTTTCCTTATCCAATCAGTTGCCAAATTTAATTCAGTTTAGTAAATATTTATTGGGCACTTACTATATATCTGGCATGGAAACAGGCAGAAATTTTACCTCTAAACTAAGTGTCAAAGGCACTATTTTTACTACCCTATGGTAATAATCTCCAAGTGAGTCTCTTTGTCTACTTTCTCTCTTCCTGTGTATACTACATTTACAGGGATTTAAGTCAATTCATCTGGAGAGGTAATACACATATTGTATCATAAAGAGGACATCAAGATAGTGTAAAACCTCAGTAAAGAAATATGATGGTATGTCTTAGATGCCATTTGAATTCCTTGTTGATATTATCATGTAACTGCAGAATGCAAACAAGGAACTAAGTAGAATTGATCATCACAATGGTCTAATTGTTCTTTTCCAGAAAGATCATTAACTCTAAATTTATGGTTTATTCAATTATTCACAGTGTATTTACAGTGCTTTCAGCTAATGTGAATGTGTGTGTGTGAGAGAGTTTGTATGTGTGTGTGTGTGTGTGTGTACTGAGCTTGTCTCAGCCACTTGCAATTCTGCAACAGATTATATGCATCACTTTCTCATGACATCTCCAAGGATCTCTGTTAAAAGAACTGGAAGCAATAAAAACTGGGCATTAATTTGTTGAGAATGAATAAGAAGAGTGAAGGCCAAGCAACCTTTACAATCTGGAGCCCAATTTCAATTTCGTAAAATGTGGTCTTCCTGTTATGAATAGAAATTCCTTCTCATTTGCATTGGCCTATGCTGGAGGAAAGAGTAAACAAGAGAAGGGAACAAAACTGCTCGGCCTTGCTACAACTGTAGAGATATTAAAAATTAAAATGTTTAACACCACAAGCACTGCCCCACTTCCTTCTGAAACAAGTTATCTTGCTTGTGTTTGTATAACTAGGCTTTTTTTTTCATATTCATTACAGGACTCTATGTGGCTTTAAGGCCAGTGTTCATTAAATGTGGGCAGGTGGCCTAGAGGATTAATCAGATAAATAGTATTCCATTTAGAAAATACTTTGTTTGTTGTTATTGCCTCTTTTCTCTTCTCCTTGCCCTGTATTTCATTTAATCATATATTCACAGATGTAAGCTCAGTGCTCAGGGGTAAGGTGGCATCCACAATTATTCTGTTTGAAGAGAAGGACACTGCAGAAGCTGGTGCTTGAAGACCTGTCAGAGGTATTATATTCTCTTCCTGACAGCATCACCCCATCCAACACCTGGCCAGATCCCTGCATCCAAGAGCATGATCTAAGACACAAAGAAATGAATACTAAGACTATGAGTCAAGATATTATGGAGTAAACCTCCAAATTAAAAACTGTACTCCTTCACTTACCCTATAACCTCATGATTACCATTTATTTACCTTCTTGAAGATTACTTTTTACCCTTTAGAAATCAGTAGCAATGAATGAGCATAAAATGAAATAAATATACTGCAAGTATCCAGTGCCTGAAACTAAACATTTCCTCAATAGACGTTAATGATTACTTGTTTTGTTTTTTGATAATTTTGGGGATACAAGAGGTTTATGGAGACCTACTCCAGTATTCCTGATGAGAAGTGAATGCAAGAGAATCACGTAGATGTGCTGATTTGAGTTACCCACTTCTTTTGTCCCATACATAGTGCATCAAATGTTATATTTAATACACGTCTAATAATCTTTCCATGTAATTCTGGTGGCAGTCAAACTTGGAAACCACTATCTCATTCACTCAACCCTAAATTCCATTTTTCAAGTCCGTCTTGCAATATTACTGCTAAGTGTTTCTGTAATCTCTGTTTAAATACTTAAAATAACAGTGAACACATATGTCTATTGAAGCATTTCTGCATACAACAGCTTTGACAACTAGTATCTTCTAAACAAGCAAAATTTCTCTCTAGTATCTTTCACTCACTGATGCAAATTCAAACTTCTGGAATCATATAGAAACAAAATATTAATCTGTCTTTGTAACCGGTAGATATCCATGTATTTGAAATCGTAGTTCTCCTCCAAGTCTGCTCTCCTCTAGACAAATTTATTGCTCACCAAATTGCCATCCTACATGTACCAAACTCATTTACCTAATCATTGCTTAATATCATAGATGTGGTTCTCTTGAAATTGTTATTTATTTGTTTGTTTGTTTGTTTGTTTGTTTATTTTGAGACAGAGTCTCACTCTGTCACCCAAGCTGGAGTGCCCTGGCATGATCTTGGCTCACTGCAACCTCCACCTCCTGGGTTCAAACGATTATCCTGCCTCAGCCTCTTGAGTAGCTGGGACTACAGGTGCATACCATCATACCCAGTTAATTTTTGTAATTTTAGTAGAGACAGGGTTTCACCATGTTGGCCAGGATGGTCTCATACTCATGGCCTCAAGCCACCCACATGCCTCGGCCTCCCAAAGTGCTGGAATTACAGACATGAGCCACCGCACCCGGCCCGCTTTAATTTAAGCCAACATTTAATAGTTAGAAAGTATCAATTAAACTATGGATCCCCGGATTTTCCTGAAAAATTGCAATTGCAATTGTGTTCCTGCCATCTTATGTAGCAACAATGTTCTGGAGCTCCCCTTAGGTGGGGTTCATGCTCTCCATTTTACCTACCTATTTTTATCTTGTAATGCAAAAAGAAAGAAAAATTATCCTTTTTCTTTCCAGTTCTCAGCTAAGTAGATATCATGGTTCATTCAAGCTCTGAGGTGGCATTAGGGGTTGAAATGATACATAGGGCCCATGTGTGAACTGCAGATGAGAGTGATATAATACACACATTGAGGGGCCATACTGAATTAGCCAGAGGTAACTGGAATAATTTGCCATATGGAAGGGATGGTTTACATCTTTGTCTGTACTCTATTACATCTTGTGGCAAGGCCAACATATGATTTCACCTCTAGTGGAAGTGCTATCATCATTTTTTCTTAGGTGCTGGCCTGAGAATCACCTTATTTCCTGACCATACTTCATACCACTGCTGAACATCAGTGTATGGTCAACACAGTATATACTTGTTGGAATTTAGATTCTCACATTTTGCAGGGGGGGGGGCGATCAACCTCCAGGTTCAGAGAAGGACATGTGAAGTTGGCCTAAGCAAATTAGCACAGTTCATCCCTCAGGATACAAAAAAAAAAAACTGGTTCAGGCTTATTTCAGAACTTGGCTGGTGAGCCAGAAGAAAGATATGAGTTTCCTTCCTTTTGGATTTAACACACAGTGATGTAACTTGGACCTCCTCTGAAGCTCCATGCCCTGTTATGGTGAGAGCCTTTCTGAGAGTGAGACCAATACAAAGGTGGACCCCAGATACAGAAAGTACACTGAGGATATAATTTAATCTCATAATCAAGTCATTTTGGAAGCCCAAGTAACTCCAGACTTTTTCATTTTCTGGTCTATGAGTAAAAATACTACTTGACGCATCATTCATTTTTGTCATTGACTATAAAGTTTTCCATTGATCTAATGAGGTGTTATGAGTCAAAAGTGTTTACCTACCTTGATGTTTACAAACCATTTCAAATATACCACAACTTTCTTTGAAATTCCTGTTCTGCATTCAAGAGTTTGTTTCATTTAGCTCAATTGTCTTTTAAACTCCCTTTGATCCTCTTCTTGACAACGCAACTATAAACAAACACTTAAAATTGAAAGTTGCCATTTAAAGAGCCTCCCAGTTTGTTGTAGATCAGAAAATCTTTTTGAAAATTGATTATCATTCACTTATGAATCATTTTTGTAAATCTCCTTTGTATATACTACATTTCTTAAGCTAGGGACCTCCTGTAACATTTTTGCATTTCTGAACCTTGGTTATTGATTCTCCTGGTCACTAAACCACCATTTTGCCATCTAAAATGTAATAAATAAAAAATTAAATACATTTCTTAAATAACAAATACTATCCATAGCATAAAAACAAGTATACCTCAAGTTCATTTTTCATATCTGTATCAGACCAGGTGTCTGATACATTTTTCATATCTGTATCTATAATCCAAGGGCCAGGGAATAAGGCTAGGACCTTAAAGAAGAATACAAATAAGTGCTTACAACAATAACATTATTTCCTACAAGGCTGAAATGAGGTTATAATATGACAACACAAGGCACACATCTATAATAGTTCATTAACCCAGAATAAAGGCAACTGCTCCAATCAAGAGTGTAGCACAGATTTAGAAGACCTGAAATCTTTATCTGGCTGTTTATTAATATTTTTATAAGGAGAGAGGAAAAAGAAGTATGGGCTTTAAGAACAGTTTCTTAGAAAAACACAGGTCCAATGAAATCATTGGTCCAAGGTCCACAGGAGAAACTTCATAGAATTTTTGTGAGGAGGCAAATAAGAAATGCTATGTAAAGTGTCTGGCACACAGAGAGGAGGCAATGAACTCAGAGACATGGGAATGAGATACTACTGGGCTTGAAATTTACCCTGTTACTACCATCACTTAGAAAAGGTATTTAAAGGACTATAAATCGTTCTACTATAAGGACACATGCACACGAATGTTCATTGCAGCACTGTTTACAAGAGCAAAGACCTGGAACCAACCCAAATGCCCATCGATGATAGACTGAACTGGGAAAATGTGGCACATATACACCATGGAATATTATGCAGCAATCAAAAATGATGAGTTCGTGTCCTTTGTAGGGACATGGATGAATCTGGAGAACATCATTCTCAACAAATTGACACAAGAACAGAAAATGAAACACTGTATATTCTCACTCATAGGCGGGTGATGAACAATGAGAACACATGGACACACGGAAGGGAGTACTACACACTGAGGTCTATTGGGGGAAATAGGGGAGGGACAGCGGGGGGGAAGGGGGAGGGATAGCATGGGGAGAAATGCCAAATGTGGGTGAAGGGGCAGAAGGCAGCAAAACACACTGCCACGTGTGTACCTATGCAACTATCTTACATGTTCTGCACACGTACCCCAAAACCTAAAACGCAATAAAAAGAAAAAAAAAAGAAAAGGTATTTAAATTGAGTCTTAATTTCCACGTCTATGGAAGGGGTAACGTAGCAGGCATGGAAGAACTTTGGAAAAGCCCCCCTCCACCCCCCACCCCCATCTCCTTCTACAGCAGTTTTCCAATCTGCCTGCCAGGGCTAAGGTTTTCTTTTTCAATTCATCTCATTTTGCTTATCATCTATTTAGGAGTCTTCACAGTTGCTCATCCATTAACCATTATCCTTCTATATTCAAGAATGCTTAGAGATTTCCTAAATATTCTTTCTAGCATTTCAAAAGATTTGAAGAAATTGAAGGAGCCTGTATTTTATACTTAGGTCTCTGTATTGAATTAATTCCAAATATGTGCTTCCAATGCACAACTACCTTCAATTCATACTCTTTTCTAAGAATGGTGTTGCATTCCCTTATAAGGATTTCCCCCTAATTGCATATAACCATTGCCTTGTAAAGAGATTAGCATATGTTGTCTGCATCTGTCTTCTCCTGCTATAAAGAATCTCTCATTTACATCCTAATTAACTGGCTTCTCTAGAATGAGCTTCTTCAGGATTTTAAGTAACATTTTAATCCTACTTTTGATACATCCAGAGGGCAGGAAAGGCTGATATGATCTCATGCTCTTGACTTATTGCCTCAAATTTAGCACCAGCAAAAGCTACACATAGTTAATAAACTGAAAAAAACAAAAAAGACTGAACTAGGTTTGATTTACCTGAACACAAGTGTCACCTTTGGTAGAGTGGAACCTCCCTTCCTTGTCAGCTGATTATAGGTTGGCAACCACTCAGTCCTCAAACTAAGCTGTCTCGGTTAGCCTTCAGTAAAGTTGAATTCTGCCACACTTCTTCCAAGCCTTACAAACCCAAATTAGCTCAGTGTCAGACTACTAAACATATAGGCAGACACAGCAGCAGCCAGATATAGCAGCAAAAGAAACTTAAAAAGCCCACTTAGTGATTCTTGAGACAAGTTCTGCAGCAAAAACTCCAGAGCCACACTGTCGCTTTTCCCCTTTCACTTGTTAATTTTTAAAAAATTATTATATAAAACATATAAAATATATACACAGTTGACCCTTAAACAACATGTCTTTGAACTGTACTCGTCCACTTACACATGGATTTTTTTCCCATAAATACAGTTGGTCTTCCATATCTGAAGGTTCTGCCTCAACAAACAAATGCAAATTTAAAAATATAGTATTTGGATGATGCAAAATCCACAGATATGAAGGATCAACTTTTTATATAAGTGGGTCCTACTGTGGGATGTGAGTATGCACAGATTTTGATATACGTGGGGGTACTGGAAGGATACCACGTGGATAGTGAGGGATGACTGCAGTATTCTATATACGAATTTATCATATCAACTCAACAGTGAGTATAAGTCTAAACATCTAATGACTTAAACAACGAGGGTCGTTTCACTTAGAATTCAACTGAGAGTTCTCTTTGAAGTGAGGTACCTCAGGGTACATAACATGTTATGGTATACACTGAGCTTAGAAAGGCGTAGAGTCAATACTCCGGTTTCCCTTCAGATCATATAAATCTTTTGCCTTTTAGAAAGGTTCATAGTCTATTACTCAAGTCTTCCATGTTATCATTGGCAGGGGCAGGTTCAGTAATGCAAACCATATAATATATGCAGGGTTTAATTACACTCCAAATCCAGAAGAAAGAATGACCTGTGTTCTTTGGTTCTATTAAAAGAAGAGCTGAAATGTATGGTCTTTCTCAAAATTGTGTGCCCTAACTTTGGAATTTGTGACATGATGTCAAAAAACCTGCAGAACTAGATTAACGGACTTGATGCATTAAGATTCATAATGGAAGACATCACTCAGGTAGTCTGAAGTTTACAGGCAATTAATTCGCAGTTTCCTGTGTCAAGTGCCAACTTTACATATCTTCAGTCTGTCCTATCAAGACAGTACATGGTGATCTGTGGTTTGGAGGCAGCTATTCTGGCTGCACATATATACATGTCCACTTTTAGAGGATTTATTGCCTTTAGAGGATCATTCATTAATTTATAAATCATTTTTTTGTTTTCATTCAGGAGTACTCTACTAAGTGCTGAGTATGATATGTTCCTGAACCAACTAAGTTGTGGTCAGAACGAATGCCAGTTTGAGGTTGGTGAGAAGTAAGTGGAACCAGGTAGCTTCCCTAATCAAAAAGCACCTCCCACTGCCACTCTATAACCTCTCACTGATACTTGAATTTTACAAACATCATTTCCTTTAAAAGTATATAGAATGCACTGGATTCTACAAATAAAAGGAGTTATTTATATATCTGTGATAAAACAAAAGTGTCCTTGGAAAAGGCAGCAGAAGAAATTTACCTGTTCTTGGCTTGCTGGAGTGAATTTGGGTTGTGTTTTTGTACATTTGTTTTTCAGCTGGTTAAGGGTGAGGCATCTCTGAAATCTTGAAGTTTTGAGACAGAGGCTACTATTCACTACAATGTAAAATACTAAGAGCAAAGGGCAAAAGGAGCCTCACAGAGGAGTGGAACAGAGAGGGGAAATATGCCTTTTTTAAATTCACTTTTATTTTAAGATGTTCACGGGCATAAAGCAAACAATGTCAGGCAAACCAGCAAAAGCACAAGTATACATGGTGGGACTGATCAGCATTGCAGTCAGGTGTAAAGTCCTCAGCATGCAGAAGGTGGCAGAATCCAAGCAAGTAGCTATGTTTAGCCAGGGAGAGTTTTAAAGTGAGAAGCAATGCTCAGAAAAATTTTATGAGTCAGACAATATGTTCTTATCAACAGGAAAATTAGCCCCAGAGAGGTTATTTAATATTCTGTTTCACACATGGTTAGTGATAAAGCCAAAAGACCATTCATCCCTTAATTCAGTATGTTTTCACTGATTCATACTGAATCTCTGGGCAACAATTTTTTGTTGACTATCTATCATCTTCCCAACCTGTGTAAGCTACATACAGAAAATATAGTCAGAATAAAGCAAAGCCCCTCAGTCTGAAAAGCTGTCGCACATATGCTATTAATTGCTAGTGGAAATGTTAATCCTTAGGCTTGGAAGCCCCTTAGTCTATTTTTCACCTTTCTAATCCCTGGTCATTTATTACAATCCTCTTAGCTATTACTTATTCTAGGAAGCCTTCTTGTTCTACCATTCCGTGGTAATTTTGGAGCAGGTATTTTTAAAAACAATTTTATACAACATGTAATGTTAATTATCTTCTTACACGTACATATCTTATATTCCCAATTAGATAGGAGGATCTTCAAGGATCAGAATTCTACTTCAGATGTCCTTAATTGATTGCTTTCTAATACAGGAGATTAGTTGGGAAAATATTTATCAAAAGAATGAGGAAGTCATAGATAATGAGAGTGCCAATACAAAGTAAATAAAACGACAGAGACATTTATTAATGATGTGACTAATTGGTAAAAGGTTCAGGAAGCTTGTGTTCTAATACAGAAACTGAAGGAGTAAGTTATATAAGTCACAAACTCCAGAGTTATACTATTGATGAAATGAAAATAAAGCTACTTTTCTTGGCCTTTGGGAAGAATTGAGGAGGTGAAAATAATGCTAACGGATGATACAATCAGTATACCTTCTTGGCACTCCAAGATGTTAGACTCATTGAAATGTCTACAGCTTAGACATTTAAAAAAATTCTGCATTGTACTTGGGTTGTGGAAGCTTACAGAAGTCTCTAATCTTGGCATATATTAAAATGAAAGTTTACTGTTATCCAGAAGGAGCTCTTCTCAGGAAGTCAATTAGCATAGGTCCAACACATGACCCTATCTGTTCGGCACTTTAAGGTCATTATCCTATTCCATTTTATATATTCTTGATCTGAAATGGTCTAACATTAGTTTTTTGTTTAGTACAATATCATAACTATAAGAATAATTTAGCTGCAATATCAGGGTCACCTGGTGAAAAATTAACTTTAGGAAAAGAGGAAACTGGGTGCTTAGAGAACCTAGGGATAAAACAGTCAACTCTCAGGGATATATCGCTGATTCAAGAATAAAAATGAACCTTTTTGTGGTCGTGTCCTATAGAACTCCCTCCATTGTAGATCCTGAAAATGCAAGCAACCTGGTGCTGGCCTTGGTCCTGAAACGGCTATGACGCTCTCCCTACCACCTAAGAACAGAGAAAGGAAGGAAAGAGTTACATCTAAGGGTATAGTAGACAGAGCTGGTCTTGGATAAACAATGAAGTTTGGTTCAATTTGAGCTCTCAGTTTCTACATACTGAATCACACCCAATCTGCACCTCACAGACATTTAATAATGCCCCCTCCCCATTGCTCTATTTGTTCTTCAATCCTTCATTTGTTTGAAAATATCTATGACTATGTCACCTCTCTCTAGAGTATATCCAGTGATACGCATTCTTTATCTTGATTTCTATAAACCATTTATTTATTTTGTTTCTAGTATTTGCTTCAATCTGCTGAATTCTACAGGGTATGCTGCCCTCAAAGACTGTTACAGACTTAAGAGTAATGGGATTTCTCCCCATGCCGGAGAAATACCAAATATGGGTGAGGGGGCAGAAGGCAGCAAAACACACTGCCACGTGTGTACCTATGCAACTATCTTGCATGTTCTGCACATGTACCCCAAAACCTAAAATGCAATAAAAAAAAAAAGAAAATGAAAAAAAAAAAAAGAGTAATGGGAGAACAACATTTGTGGTTCACTGACTACTGAACAGCCCAGGCTATAGATATACAGGTTTTTAAATAAATTTTTCATCTGTCATAATTGATGAATAATACAAGTATTGTCTCTATATTTTAAGATGCAAGGGCTAAGATTCAGAGAAGTCAAACGATGTTTTTGAAGGCACATGTTTGTCACCAGTAAAGCCTTTGATTTAGCACCAAGTCTGCTGACTTCAACGTTCATGTGCAGTCCACAACATATATCTATAGGTAACAAAACAACTGGCTTGCAAAATAAAAAATAAATTCTAAAAATTTTAAGTGAAACTAGAGATATCACTGGAGATGTAACTGAGATAATTTCTCTTGTCAAAGGCATATCACAGGTACCTGAAATAGTGTCTTTGTAGGACTAAGATTTAATATACATTTGTTAAAATTCTGATAAATTTGATGAATTCTCGCTGAAAGTAACAGAAGAAATAGAGTTTGCAAGCAAGTGTGTTGTGTCTGTGACTCTGTGTGTGTGTGTGTGTGTGTGTGTGTGTGTGTTTTGGTCCAGAAGATTGATTTTAACATCCAAACAAAATTGGGTTGTGAAAAAAGTTCTAAAGAAAACAAGCAAGCAAGCAAACAAAATACTGTTCTACAAATAAAAGGACAGAAGAGAGCATTATGAGAGAGGATACCACTTCTCCCAGGTGCAAGTTCTCTCTAATGCTTTAAAGCACACCTGGGTTTTGTCTTGTACTGACAGAATCATTTCCATGCTCCTGGCAGAAAGAAAATACCCAGAGAAATTCTGTTGAAGAAGCCACATCACCTAAACCAGTGTAACCCTTCTGTTCTTATTCTATCTTTCTGCAACCCATTCAGACAACCATTAAGTGAGCTCTACTGCCTCAGGTCCTTGTAAGTTTTCTAAGCATGAATGTGGACAAAACACCCACAAGCTACTCACCTGATGGTAGTGCAAAAATAATAACAGTCATAGAAAACAAGATGCTTTCATTGAGAAGAGCTGAAATTTGGAGTTCATTTTATCTTTGGCTAGTCATCAAAATGATACCTGCATGAAATCCCACATTGTAAATAAATGAATGCATGAAATAATTATTCAATCAATAAGTGTGTTTTCCTCATCTTTCCTCCTTCCTCCCTTAAAGCCATTTTGAGCACCTACTATGTGGCAAGCACTAGTAGAACTACAATGATGAACATACTTCCCCTGCCCTCAAAGACTGTAGAATATAATAAACAAAGGAGGACTTCAGGAAAAATGTCACTCATGACATAAATAAATGGAAAGGATGATCTAGTGATATAGCTTTCCAGAGCAGGGACCATTTTCATGAAATGGTCATAGCGGTCTGAAAAAAATGATCAGGTTGATAGAACTAGGATTCAAATATCTATTTTAAGTGAATCAACTAAGGCTTAGAGACACTAGTTAACTTGTCCTAGATCACATAGCTAAAAAGTGGTGGATCCAGGATTAAAAACAGCAATCTACCTTCCTTTTTATCACTCTACACTCTGTATCAAAATGAAAAGGCATATTTTAAAATGCTAATTTTAAGACTATTAGAATATAGCCTAAGTTATGCCTGCTCCTTTCTAATTAAAAGATTCAATGCTAATCAGGTCTAATATGTAAATTTTGAATCAGAAAAGTTTATTGATGCAGAGATAATCTTAAACTTTAATATCAAATATTAATATTCTGCAATGCATACCTCCTCCTTCTCCAGATTTGACATAATCCCTCTTTTGTGCCAGAAGGAACAATTAGTCCTTCCATAAATAGATAAATACTGGCTCATGCTGTAGACTACGGAATCCAATCCCTAGTATCCTTTCTGCATGCTGGCAGCAAGCCTACCTCATGAAAACACAGGTGGGCATGTTTCTAATTCTCCTTTCAAAAGTGAGGAAACAGACTTAGGGATCTTTTAATCAGTGTGACTTGTCTCACACAGTAGAAAAGTGGTAGATGAAGGTTGTGAACAGGTCTCTGAAAGTCCATAGGTCTTGTCCTTTTACTCTATCATTTTATTTTTATATTCATTTTATATTCTGTTTGCAGTATAATTACAGCTACAGATTTTAGGTGCTTTCTGTGCTGCTTCTTTTTGACAAAACCTTCCTGATTCTAAAAGAAAATTTTTAAACTCCTCAAAAATTGCCCCATTTTCTGCCATGTGATGCTTTATCCCTGAGCTTCACTACCTTTTAGATGGAACAACAGTATATGGCAGAGAACACCCACAGCGTTTAGCAGCAACATTCTTGCCTCTTCAAGCAGGATTCATCACAAAGATGTGCAGACACAACTGGCTATTGCTCCTACTTTGGCTTTATTTTCTAAGAAAATAAAGTCTAGCTATAATAATGTCCAAATTTGAAGATTTGTTTATATGACCTGAGCCTACTTATGCAAACCACTGACCATCTCTATATGAGTTTTCAGGGAAAGTATTGAAGTTGGACATATAATTTTACCACAAATGTCAGAATAAAGAAGGGAACTTTGCAAAACAAATTTTAATAAAAATAAATCTTCTTGACCCATATTCTCTAGATAATATTTCCCTGGTAGAGAAGTGATCCCTGACTATTATTTTAACTTTCCTGTACTCTTTTCAGCTCTTAAAATAACTGATGAATAATGGCAGAAGATAAATGAAATTCATAATGAAGTACAACACAAATTAGTTCCATAAAATATTTATATGCAGTGAAGTGGTATTTGGCAGTATCTGACCGTAAAGAAACATACACAGGATATTCTACTGCATACAAATTTTCTGTATGATTCATTTTCTTTTGCATTTGTATTTAAAGGTCCAATTATAGGTAATAGAGAAGAATTTGAAAAAGTCTACCCCCTTTTTTTCTCCTGTTTTCCAAAAGCTCATCTTCAAAAGGTAGCTATGATCATTCTTAGCACTTACTGTAACTTTTTGTCTATGGCTCTAATATTCATTGTTCTGAAAATTTCTAATGAGATCAAGGGTTAATTTGTATAAATAATCATGGTTCATCTGCAGTTTTGTTGGTGAGAATAAGCCAGGAAATATAGAGCACCTATGCAATAGCTGTTGTGAAAATTGCAAGAAAGAATGCCTGGGACTTGGTAAACGGTCAGCAAATGTTGAGCTTTTGTTCCATGACTGAAGATTTGCAGAGGTCTATGAAAACAAATCAACTGTGCTCCGGGTAATTTAATGCCAGTATGTGACAGTCACATATCTTCAGGCTCTGTGACATCTGATTTCTAGCAAAGGTTTTGAAAGCTTCTGTATACTTTGGTATATTTTTAAATACTTAGTCAGAAAATATTATGACTCATATGTAGTCACTCTTCTCCCCTCTGTCTAGGATGGTCAGCACTAATCAGCAGTTTCTAGCTGAGTCGTTACAAGGTCTCAGCATTCTTTTTAACACATATTCTGAATGAAACTTACTAAATTATGTGAGTTAGCACAAAAAAGTAGTAAATTTGCCATTCCTCTTTTAAAAATACGACCTAATGACATCATTCTGAACTGCAGTTTGAGAAGGGAATTGGGTTGTACAATAGGACTTAAGAGTCAGAAAAAAAGACAAACAATGATTGATGCTCCTTTTAGCATCTTTTAAGCCCATTCCTAGTCATAAACACTTATTCTTTATTACCCCAGCATGGTGATTTACAAGAACATAAATTACAACATTTTGGAAATTTGTCAACATGAGACTCCAGTAATAAATTATCCAGATACATGCAGGTGCTTCTGTAAACATGACAGCAGCATTTATCCTTCAAATGGCTGGGAAGGAAATAATAAAGAGAATAACAACCAATAATTCCTTGTAACATGCAGAGAAATATTACCGCAACTCTGCTCTCACTCATAAAAAAGTTAATTAGGCTTTGATGCAGAATATACAGGGGGGAAAAAGATAAATCAATGTATAATTTACATTGAAGTAACTGAAAATGTGGGTATGTTCTTAGCATATGATCCTTTATTTGAAGACTGTGTGAAGGAGAGCATTCTTTCACTGTATCCCTCTAAGAAGACAAAGAGCTCCAAATTAAAATGACATGTTTTCTCATGAGAAATGAATGTATGAGATAAATGGTGGGAGGGTCTCTAGTGTCCCGTTCCCCAGAAAGGCAGCACAAAACAGTCCTGTATTTTGCCTCTCTTATTACTCTATTCCTGTAGCAATTACTCATCACAGCACAACTACATCACCCCATATGAATGGAACAAAGCTGAAAAGTGGTAAAATTGGCTGGGAGATCACTGACAGTCTTTTGATGAATATGGAAAACAGGTCTGTTTCACCTTATGTCTGTGCAACTCATGTCCATTTTCGTTGAGGTGTCTTCCCAGTTTTGAATGCCTGCCTCATCTACAGGAATGGTGTTCTAGTCTTTTGTGTGACTCTGCCTCTCTGGCCAGTCTTGATTGAAACACAAGGGATATTTGATTCATTTGATTCTCTTACAATAATTTTTAACTGTTTTTTAAGGAATTCCAGAGAGCCAGAATGCACACGTTGAACTTAAATTATGTACATTTTAAATTTTGAGGGACAGTTATTTTCTACTCGTACATTGCTTTAGTAGTGGAGGCAATTGGTCTACAAGACAGAGACAGAGGCAGATTAACAGAGATGAGTAGAGTCAGGAGTCAAGAGGAGCCATTGTCTCAAGGTTTCTCAAATGTTTTCTTTTTCAGGATCCAATCTTTCAGGCTGGATTCTTGGTCACTATGTCTTATCACAGTAAAGTTGACCTAAATGAGTCAGAGCCTGGTAAGGCACTTTTACCAGTGCTTTATGGACTTGCTTTGCCTTTTTAGAGAAGCACTGCAATGGTGGTGATATGGTTTGACTGTGTCCCTAGAAAATTGGTACAAGGAGTTGGGTACTAACATTAAGATACTCTAAAATGTGGGTACAACTTTGGAACTTGGTAACAAGTGGAGCTTGGGACAATTTGGAGGGCTCAAAAGAAGATCAAAAGATGTGGGAAAGTTTGTGGCTTCCTAGAGACTTACTGAATGTCTTTGACCAAAATGCTAATAGTAATTTGGACAACAAAGTCCAGGGGGAAATGGTCTCAGATGGAGATGAGGAACTTGTTGGGCATTGGAGCAAAGGTGAATTTTGTTATGCTTTAGCAATGAGACTGACAGCATTGTGCTTCTTCTCTAGAGATCTGTGGAACTTTGAGCTTGAAAGAGATAATTTAGAGCATCTGACAGAAGAAATCTCTAATGGCAAAGCATTCAAGAAGAAGCAGAGCATAAAAGTTTGAAAAATTTGTAATAGAAAAGAAAAATCCATTTTCTGGGGAGAAATTCAAGCCTGCTGTAAAAATTTGCAGGTTTGTCAAAGATCAGATGGTTGTAGATATGTGGTGTTGCCTCCAAGGCCTCTGTTGTATTCCATTTGTCTGTATCTCTGTTTTGGTACCAGTACCATGCTGTTTTGTTGCCTTGTAGTATACTTTGAAGTCAGGTAGTGTGATGCCTCCAGCTTTGTTCTTTTTGCTTAGGTTTGTCTTGGCTATGTGGGCTCTCTTTGGTTCCATATGAAGTTTAAGGTGGTTTTTTCCAGTTCTGTGAAGAGGGTCATAGGGGGCTTGATGGGGATAGCATTGAATCTGTAAATTACTTTGGGTAGTATGGCCATTTTTCACAATATTGATTCTTCCTAACCATGAGCATGGAATGTTTTTCCATTTGTTTTTGTCTTATTTTATTTCCTTGAGCAGTGGTTTGTAGTACTCCTTGAAGAGACCCTTTACATCCTTTGTTAGTTGTATTCCTGGGTATTTTATTCTCTTTGTAGTGATTGTGAATGGCAGTTCCTTCTTGATTTAGCTCACTTGAATCTGTTATTGGTGTATAGGAATGCTTGTGATTTCTGCACATTGATTTTGTATCCTGAGACTTTAATGAAGTTGCTTATCAGTTTCAGGAGATTTTGGGCTGAGATGATGGGGTCTTCTAAATATACAATCATGTCATCTGCAAATAGAGACAATTTGACTCCTTTCCTAATTGAATACCCTTAATTTCTTTATCTTGCCTGATTGCTCTGGCTAGAACTTCCAATACTATATTGAATAGGAGTGGTGAAAGAGGGCATCCTTGTCTAGTGCCAGATTTCAAAGGGAATGCTTCCAATTTTTGCCCATTCAGTATGATATTGGCTGTGGGTTTGTCATAAATAGATTTTATTATTTTGAGATATGTTCTGTCGATACCTAGCTTTTTGAGAGTTTTTAGCATAAAGGGCTGTTGAATTTTGTCAAAGGCCTTCTCTGCATCAATTGAGATAATCATGTGGTTTTTGTCTTTGGTTCTGTTTATGTGGTGGATTACATTTATAGACTTGTGTATGTTGAACCAGCCTTGCATCCCCAGGATGAAGCCTACTTGATCGTGATGGATGAGCTTTTTGAGTGCTATTGCAATAGGTTTGCCAGTATTTTATTAAAGATTCTTATACCAGTTATACGTTTTATATCTCTTTGGGTGTGTGCATGTGTGTCTATGTACCTTTAATGTGTGAGAAATGAAATATCATATTAGTTAAGAAATGGGACAGATGCCAAATAGCTGATAAGTGGCCAAATTGAAATTTCAAATCAGGATTATCTGATCCAGAGTCCAAAATTTCTTGTAATTCATAAGACTCTCTTGTTTATTTTCTTCTAGGCAGGCAAATATCCTCAGATCTTTTGCGTCACAATACCCATATCAAGTGAAGTAAATTTACTTTGTTCAATTCCAAAACATTAATTTTCCTTGATTACTTTTTCTAAACCAATGCAAAGACCTATCATCTTTCATCTTGGCATGGACAAATATGTGGGCCCTTCTGTTTGGTAGAAAGCTTAAAGACAAATGTGTCTCTTCGATTCCTCATAAATATATAGCCACATAGACTGTGATTCTCTTTTTTAGGTTTCTGAAGCTGTTGGATTAATCTCACCATGACATCATTTTTTTTCACTTTTATTTCACCAAATAACCCCCAGTGCACAATCAGTAACATGTTTTATAAGAAATCTTCAAAGTGAAGTTGGAGAGTGGGACATCTCAGAGTCTGAACATAGACTCTTCAGTAGGGCTCAAGATAGAAGGTACTAAAAGATAAATCACTAAAGTTCTCCCTCAAGAAGTTTCTGTTGCTTCTAATCCAACCAATAATAATGATCAGAATGAGTACTTTCCATAAGTCCCCTAAAACTATACATGAATTTTTAAATTTAATATTTACATAAACCTAGATACAATAAAATTTTCAAATTTTATAAGAAAATTGAAACTCATAGATGAGAAACTTAATTTAAATTTTGTAGATGCCAAAACTAGATGTAATATCAAAGACTGCAAAACCCCTGCTCTTACCAACATGTTACTTCTCCCAAGCATGAGATCCTAGTCCTCATCTCAGCTGCTACGACTCTATTTCCTGTCTTACCTTCCAAGACATAACTGGTTATGGCAAATCAGCTTGCTTGCTTCAGCCTTGTAATACTTTTGAGAATAGATGGGTTATAAAAAATGACAGTGGATGAGAAGGATAAACGGGTGATGCCAATTGTTGGCAAAAGCAGAGAGACTCATGGAGTAACAAGCATATTCCAGCTTTTCAGCCATGCTCCTCACTTTAAGGAGTATAAACAATCTTGTAAATACTGAGTGCCAGCTTCCATACACTACTGCTTTCAGGCTGTAGATTTTCCACTTTGTGGCATGTATTTTCCTTCTTTTCTCCTTTAAAATTGTTGATGTTCATTTTACCTTGTAATTCACTTGCATCTCTTATCTTTGCTCTTCTAAGTGCGGTCTGAGGAGAAGTAACCCTGGCATCACCTGGAAGCTTGATATACATGGAGACTATCAGCCCCAAATCAGAGCTATTAAATCAGAGTCTGATAGTTTATTAGATCCCCTCATGATTCAATGCACATCGCAGTTTCTGGCCATTGCTCAAAGCCTTCATCCTACCCAGATATTATGCTTACTATGCTTCTCCCTTGTTTATTAATTCTTGCTCTTTTGCTTTATCCTCCCTCTTTTTCTCTCCTTCTGTGCCATAGCATCAGAAGCAGCTGACCTATATTTCAATATGCTTTCAACACAAACACTTTCTCAAACCCTGGTGACTGTATTGAGATGAAATCTTGAGGACATTACAGAACTTCTAAGAGATTTCATGGATGGAAATCCTTCTTTTCTAGGCCTCAAGACACAAAGCTTCAGTTTCTGTCCTCTGCCATCCACTCAAAAGCTTTCACATTTACCTGTCAGAATGCTTTCCCTGATGCTTAATATAACTTTTCCAGGTGCATGGCGAGGACATCTATTCTTGCTGCAATCTTAGCTGTTCTGAATGCTAACTGCATACCAATTTATCTTCTATAAACCTCTTACTATCGAGTCACTTCCTCATTTTTATCCCCCCTTACTCATATTTATCCTGTTTGATTAGTTAAATCAAAAGATGAACTGATTTAACTAATTCCACTGTCTGCAACGCTCTTGAGATCCACACTGCTAGCAGCTGCAGTGGATGCTTCCAATCTCTTTATGTTTAGGAGGACACATGAAGGCAGATTTACTTATCAACAGCAATCCTCCTCACCTGCTCCCATCCTCTCTTCTTCAAATCCCTGAAGTGATCTTGAAATAGCTGCTTACAAGAACATCTACGTGGTTATGTAGTGCTCAATCTCAGGCTGGTCATGATCAAGAACATTTACTAGAAAGCTTATTTGTGTGTAGGTTTATGAGTCCTGATGCCCTTATTTCACTGTCACTACACAGAACTCCAGATACGGCGGGAATGATAAGGGATCACTCTCATTAAAAATCTCAGTTTATCTCCCTTCTACCCATTCCCTTGAATGTTACTTGTATAACTCATGATAATTAGAAACCAGAGGAAAAGAGAAGACGTGAACACAGGAAGTTCACCACTTTCTCTTTGGGGACAAATAGTTGACAATGTAGCATTCAGGAGATGCATAAAACCTGCATTGTATTCCTTTAAGATGATTGGCAGCACTGGACTGTTTACCTCGATCAAGGTTAGAGGTTTCTCTCTCAGAAGGTTTATCTCCTTAAGATGAAAAATCATGGAGAAGGGAAGAGGAACGGAAGCTAGAAAGACAAATGACTAATTGGCTGATTAATTGGTAAAGAGACAGAGAGGCATGAGAAAGGAGGAGGGAAGTAGCTCTCTTGAAAGCAGCCAGTGCATAGAAAATAAATGATGTTTGGGTATAGAAAAACGCATCACTTCCCGGCTTCCACCACTTTAATATATCTAAATCAGTCAAAGTGGAACAGCACTCATTTAAAATGCTTCATAATAAATATTAGTCTTCTCCTGTTCCATTGTTTGCTTCACTTAGTTAGAAATTTGCAAGTTCCCCTTCAAAGGGTAAAAAAAGAAAATACAGTTTCTTCCTACCAATATAAATTATATACTGTATACTTACAATAATGTAAGCTAGAGAAAAAGAGATGTTACGACAATCACAAGAAGAAAAAATATATTTCCTATTCATTAAACGGAAGTGGATCATCACAAAGGCCTTCATTCTCATTATCTTCATGTTGAGTAGGATGAGGAGGTGGAGGAAGAGGAGGGGTTGGTCCTGCTTTCTCACGGTTGGCAGAGACAGAAGAGGTGGAGGAGGTAGAAGGGAGGCAGGAGAGACAGACTACTCAATGTGACATTTATAGGAAAAAATACACCTATAAGAGGACTTCTGCAGTTCAAATTTGTGTTTTTGAAAGGTCAACTTTAATTGAAAAATTTACAGTGTGAGTTGTTTTCTCCTCTTTATGTATTTTCTAGGTATTGCCCTTGCCCAATCCCAAAATTCCTCCTATTATAAATCTTCTTTAACCCTGCTATTCCACAGTAAATGGTTCATGTTTATGAATAATAATAGGCTTCCATTTATTATTGACTTTTCACATGTTTCTTCTCGATTCCACAACTACTGGATGGTAAATAAATGAAGGGAAGCTATGTAGTCACTGCACTGCCTCTGTCCTTCATCAGCTTTCATAGCTGTGCCTACTAAATATTGGCACTGCACACCTGAGGATTGCATGTATTGTCTCTATTATTTTGCATAGTTATCTATAACCTGTGAATAATTTACCCAATCTCATAGGGCTAGTATGAGAAAAATTTAAGGTCAAGTAAAAAAATACATACACACATACATACACAGTGTGAGTATCACTTATTCAAAACATTTAGAACAAGAAGTATTTTAGACTTTTGATATTTTTGGATTTTGTAATATTTGCATCTACAAAATATACAAAATGAGTTATCTTGGGAATGGGACTCAAGTCTAAACATAAAATTCAGGTATGTTTTTTATATACCTTATACACATAGCCTGAAGGTAATTTTATACAACATTTTGAATCATTTGGTGCATAAAACAAAGTTTTTACTGCCACTTTTCACGGGAAGTCAGGTGTGAAATTCTTCACTTGTGGGGTGATGGTGAACTCAAAAAGTTTTAAATTTTGGAACATTTTGGATTTCAAATTTTCAGAAATCCAATCTGTATTTATTTTTCAATAAAATAAAATACAGAGCCATATTTTTATGTTATTGATGTTTCAGTTCTCACCACCCTGGGCTTATAATGCCAAACATAGAATACAATGGGTCTGAGGTCATTAATGAGCATATGACTAACCAGTTCCACACTCAGCTGCTTCTTCTTTTGCCCGTTTTTATGATAACATGTTAAATGACTGCTACAATAAATATTCACTTGTAAAATTTTCTTCCTCAAACTGAGTAGAAATGTAAAAGTTTCCATTTTAAAAGATACAACTCAAGGTTACAGAGAAATGTTTGGAAGCACATTACCGTAAACATACGCCAATGATAGGACATACGCAAATTCTTCCTAGCAGTCCTCTCTCTGCTTCTGGCCTCTAAATATCAATGAAAGTTAGCTCAAATGGCAGGTTGTAGTGGAAAGGTGGAGTGAAATTCAAGATCCCAGGGAAACTCTAAGGGAATTTGCCTTTTGTTTTCTCCTCTGAATGGTGCTGTGGTGAAATAACAAACTCCAACATCTTGGAAACACATGAAACTCAGAAATAAAAGTAACTATTTCTATTGACAAAAGTTTGATGACAGAAAAAAACTGAAATATTCCTTATTCCAAATATTCTGTTTAAGTTAAATACATCAACACAGAGGTTACTATATATATTGGACCTTTTATTTGCCTATTCCTGTGAGCAAATATTTCTAAAATGCTTTAGAAATAAAACATTTATAATTGGAATATTCAATCCTGGAAACATATGAGAATAATTGAAAAAAATTATAACATAGAAACAAATAATAGAGCAACAACAGTTTGTAATAAGAGAGGTAGAAAAAAGGGGTCACCCTGGGGAAGCATTTTGACGTTTAAATATTTAATAATACTTTATTTTTTTTAGTTTATTTATTTATTTATTTATTTGTATTTGAGTTGGAATTTTGCTCTTGTTACCCAGGCTGGAGTGCAATGGTGTGATCTCGGCTCACCACAACCTCCACCTCCTGGGTTCAAGCAATTCTCCTGCCTCAGCCTCCTGAGTAGCTGGGACTACAGGCACGCGCCACCATGCCCAGCTAATTTTTGTATTTTTCGTAGAGACGAGGTTTCACCATGTTGACCAGGATGGTCTCGATCTCTTGACCTCGTGATCCACCCACCTTGGCCTCCCAAAGTGCTGGGATTATAGGCATGAGCCACCGCGCCCAGCCTAATAATAGTTTATCATGGCAAATCTTGGTCCTATTTTTGCTGGACAGAGGGAAAATTTAAGGATAGCCATCAATGTGCACTATGGATATGTATTGATACAGGGGAGCTATATATGAAACAGAAAAACATATCCTTGCTCTACTGATTAATTTGGCAATATACCACATAAAATTTGTGGTAATTTATCTCATTTATTTTATCCCTTTGGTAGTGAATTCAGAACAGTGGTGAAAGAAATACACTTTGAAGTCAGACCAAACTGATTTCGAGCATTGGATTTCGTCATTTCCTAGCTGTGCATCTTTAGGAAAATTTCCTCTCAATTTATTTTTTCTCATCTATGAAACTGAGATGTTGCCAGCACCTCTTATTGTAAGAACACATGAGAAAAAATATACAATGTCTTTAGCATTATGTCTGCCGCATAACATGCACTGAATAAATGTTGGTGATGATCTTGGATGCTGTTGATTGTTATTGATGATAGGGATGATGCTAGATTTTTCAACTATAGTAAGACCTATCTCCTTAAGAAAACACTTTTGAAGGAATGGGAACTTTTAAAGATGCTCTATAAGATCTTAAAATAGTCAAAACATTATTAAAACATTATTTGAAACCCATCAAAAACACTCATAGCAAGTTGGAGAGGCACAGAATTCTAGGATCAACCAATGCGACTAAGAAAGGGAGGCAAAACCAAACATTTTTATTTCATAGGAGTGGAAATCGAGAATCACAATCTAATTAGCAGCGCTTGTTCCTCTCGACTCCTAGTCCAGTACTCTTTGAAATGTAATAAGCTGAAAACTATTTTACTATTCAGTGTACTCCCAAACCACTGTGACAAACTCTTGAAGAGATGAACTTAATAGTTTGCACCATATTGACACAATCAGTCAGTACTGACAGAAATAGGGTGAAAAATGACCAACACGTGAATAGGCAATAAGCAGTCTCATGCTCTCTGCCTTATCCAAAGAATGAGGATCACAGAGCTGAACACACCAGCCAAAGTCCTGCAGAGTAAATGCTTCCCCTGGTTATTTACAAAACATGACAAATGTTTCATAGAATGTCTACATCAATGACAGTATAAATATTTCATCATGAATATTTTAAAAATTCACCTTTCCAAGTCAATTCCCTTCTGCAGAGGGAAATACTAGATAATAATAGTAGAAAGAATGGTAACATTCAGAAATTAACATTTTGTAATCACCAATGTAATTGATATCCAGCAAGTCTATCCAAGGAGAGTAAAAGAAGCTAAGAAAGTTCAAGAGGAAAAGTGGTGATTCTTTCATACATCACATATGCTTTCATCTACCATCTACGCTGTAACCGAATGACAACAGTGACAAGATAACTGTTGAGGATCTGAGCTGCAGCCTGGGGCTATCCAGGAACTTACATGTATCACTGTACTCTAAGAACTGCATACCAGCCATGGACAACTTTATCTATAATAGCATCTTTGAGCCAGAATGTTATCATTCTTATAATGGTAGTCTGGAAGAAATGTCCAAACCAGCCAAGGATATCTGAGAGGATTTGCAATGAGCAGCTGCAAACTGTGCAGTGGACACTAAATGATGCCCTTCCCTGAGCCTTGAAGAGCGATGGTAACAGTTTCTTAGGCTCAGATGAAAATATTCAGGGCTTTACGTGGTGACAGAGAGATATGTGTCTAATGTACACATATTCAGCGGTATGTCCCTCCCCTCTCACCTGAGCACCTCCTCCATCACCCTGATAGATCTGTCCTATTAGCCCCATGATGAAAGGAGAACCAGGACTAAGCCCACTGCTCTGCTTGCTGTGAATCCTCCTGGTATTTGACAAAGCACATAGTGAGATTCTGATCACCTCCGTAGGCCTCCCTTCCTGCTTGAATGCACACCCACAAATCCAAACAGGGTTAAAGGATATTGATGAAGTGGATCCCTTTCCAAGAATGATGGCCTGGGAGGAAAACAGAAATAGCACACAGTAAGCAATCAGGAAATGCCAGTCAGCCTTAGAGAAACCCTTCAAACACACTGGAGCACTGAGACAAACATCAGAATGAATGGAGTGTTTGTGGAGGGACGTGCGTTTGCTGAGAAAAGGGAGGTAGGAAATGAAGTGAAAAGCCAGGCAGAAGGGCTGTGTGTGTTATTTAGGGGCTGAGAGTGTGGTAAAAAAGGAATGCAATTCACAAGCTGCCACTCTGCAGAAAGGGCTAGAAGGTAAGGTGAAGATGAAGTGAATACTTCATACTTTTTGTCCGCTTTGCGCTCATTTTCCCTCTAGCTATAGCCCCATTTTCCTTGGTGAACTGCCTCTCCATTATTTTCTTCACATGTTGTTGCAGTGGAGAGGCCTTGGTCCCATCCGATTATCAGGCATTACAATGTCACTTAGGAATGACTGGTGAGGATGTGACAGACTCCTGGACACAGTGATTGATTTAGTTAGTCAAATAACCCAAACCAGAACCTCAGTCACTGAGACACAATTCTAGATCTTTAATTGCAACTCTTGGGACAAAGAACATCTTTATCTGCGGAACTTAAATAAAGGTCCTTTGAGAAGCAGAGGCCAAGATGAGATTAGACTACATTATAGACACATACATATGTGTGTGTGTATATATATATGTGAGTATATGTATGTATGTATATATACATGTATATATGTGCATATACATATGTGCACATATATACATATGTACATACACATGTACACACATGCATACACATGTACATATATGTACACATGTGCATGTGTGTATACACATATATGTATATGTGTTTATACATATATATCTGTGTAAATATGTATGTGTATACACATATACATGTGTATACATATACACATATGTATATATACACATATGTATGTATATACACATACATATAAGTGTGTGTATATATATATACACATTATATATATCACACATATATATTTATATGTGTGATACAATATATTATATAACATCTATATATACATATAGAGACATAAATAAATATTTAGAGAACTAAATAAGTCAGGAGCTGGGAAGGCTGACAGGACTCTGCTTTGGTTGTACCAGGCTGTTGTGGAATAATGCCCTTACAATATTTAGAAGTCCCTCTGTACAACAGAGGGGATCAACCTAAACATTTCAAAGATTGTTAACAAGGAGTATATACCTATTCCCTCGATTCGTTCTTTGACTCAAGCTTTATTTCACTTGAAAAATTTTCTACTTTCTCAGAAGACTGAAGATAAACAGTTTTCCAACCAGGTGATCCCTATCCCTCATACAGATTCAAATGTTGCTGGCAAACCAAACTGTTTCTTCCTTAGCTCATTTCCCTCTCTTCCTACTTTTCACCGGCAGGAAAATGAAGCCAGCTGGCACTTGAAACATCCTGCATGGACATCATTCAAGGCTCATGAGTTTATTACGTGAATGTTGTATCTTCCAGGTAACCACAGGTGAAATTTGCACTTACATAATTTGGGTGGTCATTTTTTTTCCACCTTGATACTGCCTTTTTTCTCACTGCTTTTCTGACGTTATTAAGCCATTTGTTCCCGATTTTCATAGCCTTGGCTAACACTGTTACTGGATTATTTTCAAATTGGGATTTAATCTCTAAACATGGTGGATCCTGACTCTAGCTTAGAACAAAAAGGCTGCAGAGAGGGCAATGCCAATGAAGTAAAATTAATTTGCAACATGGTAATCAAGTGGAGACATCTCAGTATCTTAAAAAGCTATTATTCTGACCTTTTTTCCCCCCCAAATCACTGTTTTCCACAAGGATCACACCAACAGTAATAAAGCAAAAAAAAAAATCGGAAAACAAAAAACAAGAAAACAACTATACATGTTAAGATTGATGTGCTTCATAACAGGTTATAAACTTGCACATCTTCATTGTTTATGCACTTTTGATAAGCTTGACAAATTTTAGACCTCTTTAACTTAAAACACAGCAATTTTTATTCTTCAAGTTACAGTGGAAATCATTTCCTTATCTATCATTAGAATGGCTCCATACATTCATTAATCTATAAAACATAGTGCAGAAAGTGATTTTTTAATCTACCCAAATCACTCATGTAGCCTGCTTCAGAAAAGAAAAAGGCAATTTTCTGAATACCGAAATCTACATTTAGGACAAGTGCCTGAGGCATCAAAATTTCAGAGGCAAGATTTACAGATAAAGGTGCTATTGTCAGTAAGTCTTCTGTGGCTCGAGTAAGGCCATTTGCTTCAGGTAAGACCATGACATCCATATTACAGTGGGATCTGCAAACCGCTCCAGAGCACAAAACTCCTTTTCTCGTCAACACAATGCAGGTCCATGGAGCTGCTCATTTCTCTCTGGTCCTTCTCTCAGTGGCATCATCAGCTATTTGCCAAGCGGATGGGCCACAGAAAATATTCAGATGAGACACATCAAAGAAAGTTGTATCCACTATTTCCTGATGAGTTCCACCCTCAGTTCTGTTTTTGCTTTTTAAATAAACTGATCATTTATCAAGATGGCTATTTCTCCAAGCAGAACATTTAGATTCAAGTTTAAACTATATCTGAGACCACTAACACATTTGCAATCATAGAGTATTAAATATGTCAGTCCACAAGTTGCACGGACCTCACGGATCCTCATCATGAATGATTTTCTAATAGTGGTACAGTATAAAAGGCAGAGTGCAAAATGCAGGAAAAGGCACTGAGAAGCTGGCAGACTGTCAGAGTCCCAAGCTGTGAGGCTCCAGAAATAGAAACACATACTGTATGTGCAGAAATCCTGCGCAATTAGTCACCATTCCCTGCCTAAAATTTTGAGAATGATGAACCCCAACTGTTCTAAAAAGTGGTATACTATTGACCGAGAATTGTGAACTTGGGAGAATAAAACCAAAGCAGTGAAGGTAATTATAATATTGGTGAGTAATGTACAATATTACCTCCTACCACTATTATAATAGTGGTGAACAATGCGTATTATCTCTTGTATCACTAATTGTAGCAATTATCTATTGCTCTGTGATAAAACACTTCAGCATACAATGGCCGAAACATTAATGAGTTCAGAAGCATGCAGGGGAGCTGGAGGATATTCTGCTAGTCTGTGCTGGGCTGTTCCAGGCCTTGCTTGCTCATGAATTTATAGTCAGCACCAGATTTGGCTCAGGGCTACCTGAACTAAGATGGCTCAGCTGGAACAGCTGGTCTTTACCCCTATATGGTATTTAATTCCTTAAAAACATACCGTGGACTCATTCCAGAGAGCTTAGTGGTGTAACTTACAGGAGCAAGAACCAAACGAAGCCTCTTAATGCCTGGGTCTCAAAACTCAGAACAAAATTGCTTTTGCCATATTCTATCACCTAAAGCAAGTCACAATCCAGGACATATTTAATGATCAGAAAATTTGATTCACCTCTGTATGTGAGAAGATGCAGAAAATCGTGGCCATTTATTGTAAACCCCAATCTAGCCCCAAATCCTTTTCTGTTAGGGAATGAGAAAGCCCCCAAATCTTTACGAGGCCTGCCCTCCAAGCAGCCACTCCCAAATTTTGACAAGACACAAATTTGTCATTCATGGTGCAAGATAATATCTAGTGTAAGTCTGTTCATTTATGACTAGGAAAATCACACCATATGATTGCTATAACCTAAAAATAAGATATACCCTAAGTCCTAATCATTTGGTAGGTTATCGATGAATGAAAAATTATTTTGACATAAACTACCTAGAGGCTTTTCTTCTCTTTGCTGTTAGAATACCTATTGATTAAACCACGTATTTATCATATTATCATGGACTGCCACCAGCGCTCATTTTTTGGTGTTATAAAATGAATATGTGTGTGATACAATATTTTAGAAATTATGAAGTACTTTTTATATAAATTTACATATGCTTTGTGAAATAGGCAAGGCAAGAATTAACATTCTTATTTTAAGATTTAAAAATATAATGATTAGAAAATTTTAATGACTTTTGAATTAACATATCTAGTAAGTGAAGGGCCTAAAACACATCTAAACACAGCAAAGAGTTTTTGTATATCTGATAGATTGGGGAATTTTCTCTAGGGTAATTTTTAAAAATTAGTGACCTAAAGAGGTTGAAAAATAGGAAAATAAATAATAAATAAAGTTCTTTACAATTTCCAAATATCCTATGGCCAAGGTCAGAGAGCATTTCTCCGTTTTCTTGAAGTCTTAGTTGTGACCTATTTGGAATGGAAAGCCAACCTGACAAATCCAGAAACTGCCCTTAGCACTAACGATATCTCAAAATGCGAAGAGAAGAAAAAACAGAAAATAACACAATAATGTACCATGGGAGAGGAAATTAGTTTCTGGTCCTCCAGGCATTTGTTACTGTAACCAGAACATTTGAATACTCTCTAAGCTGTCCTACAGAGAATGGCTACAGATATTAGGCACTAGGAAATTACCTGGCCTTTCTAACGCTGTAGGAACCATGATCCACTTAATCGTGTCCTGTGGTCATGTATCACTGAAATGAGCCACACCATTAGCAGTCACAATGCCGGGTCCTGGTCTCAGGAAGAACCCAGGGTCAAAATTAATGAACTGTATTCTGATCCTTGAACCAACAGATGGGAAGGTGAGCTAATATCAAATCTCAAAAGCAAGAAGGATTTAGAAGCTACAAAAAGAAAATTTCTAAATTTTAAGTTAAAACAAAAAAACTGAAATACACATCTCTGATGCAGGTCCTCAAATTTTAGAGCAATTTGAAAAAAAGGCCTGAAGTCTTCATTGGTCTATGTTATTAAGTGATGATAGTATAACAAACAAAACACTGTTATTTTCAACTTCAAGTGCATCTCCACCTTCATTATCTAGTATGTGCAATTACTTGAATAACTCCTCTGTGTAAGGCATTGCGCTAGTCAGGTTTCATAAGTATCACATTTATCCTTATAAAGGATATTCATCCTTATAAATGTGCTTAGAATATTTATCCTTATGAATGTGATAGGAACATTATCCTCAATGTGAAATAGGCACATTATCCTCAATTTATAGACAAGAAAATGGTTTGCAGCCAGAATTCTAACTCAGGTCTCCTGGAAACCCTGATTTCAAAGGCTGGTCTCCTACTGCCTGTATCACACTATCCTTCCAGGATCTTCCATCAGAAAACCGTGATCTGGATAGGCCAGACTATATGAGGAGCACTGAGCTTGAGACTTGTCACCACATTTTAAGAAAGAGTCTTCGCAGACAGATGAAAATGGTCTGCAGTAAAAAACGAATAAAAAGGCCGGGTGCGGTGGCTCATGCCTGTAATCCCAGCACTTTGGGAGGTTGAGGGGGGTGGGCCACCAGAGATCAGAGGTTTGAGTCCAGCCTGGCCAACATGGCAAAATCCTGTCTCCACTAAAAATACAAAAATTAGCTTGGCATGGTGGTAGGCGCCTGTAGTTCCAGCTACTTGGGAGGCAGAGGCAGGAGAATCACTTGAGCATGGGAGGCAGAGGTTGAAGTGAGCCAAAATCATGCCATTCAGCTCCAGCCTGGGGGACAAGAATGAAACTGCGTCTCAAAAAAACCAAAAAACAAAAAACTGAGAAAGGGCTTTGGAAAGTCAGTCTCAGGTGAAAAGCAATAATGACAGCAAAATAAAATAAAATTACTGATTTTAAAAGTTGAATAAATTTGTCTAGAGGAGAACATTTAGAAACCACGTATTTTGCAGCGATTTCATGGGGATAAACTTGTCCATCATACGGCCTGTTTGTATGTTACTGGGAGGCGGAGGAAAGGCCAATTGGCGACAACCATAGGGAAATAAATTTTGCCTCAACTTACCTCACTCTAAGGAAAAAAATTATGAATATATACAATCTTTGTGTGTATATGTGTGTGTATATATATATATATATACAATTGTATATTTGTGTGTGCATGTGTATATTATATATACACACATATTATATATATATTATATATACACACATACACACATATAGAAAGATAATTTATCTACTATCTATATGCATATGTAAAATAAAATAGATCGATGTAGCCTTGTAAAACAGAGAAATGCCTATCACTGAGAATCTTCAAACCAAAATAAGACAGTTAGGTACCAACACCAAATACCAGGAAGAATTTGAGGAAGAGGGCATCCTAATACCAAAACCAACAAGAACTCAGTTATACAGTCATCCATTCAATTATTTAAATTCACAGAGCCATTTCCTAGACCAAGAACCAGCAAACTTTTTCTACAAAAACCCAGCGAGTAAACATTTTAGGCATTACAGGCCTCATAGGGTCTGAATATTTTTTATAATTTATTTTAGTCCCTTGTAAATACAAAAGTGACTCTTAGTTCATGGGCTATAGTTTGTGAGCTCCTGCCTAGACAGTGTGAGCCTTCTTCAGCTGTACGTATAAGGAAAGCCTGCTATCACCCCAGCCTGAATCACTATCCTGTAATTAAACTGTAGAATCATTAACTTTCCCTTTTGTGCCCAGCTTTACACATTTCACTTCAGGTCACTTATAGATGAATTTCTTTTTTAAAGACTCATCCCAGAAGTGGGGCTGTTTTATTAAGTAACTTCACTATGTACACAAAACAATGTCAAGAACACAAGCAGATAATTTTAAACATCAAACCCAAGTATTTTCCCTATTTTGAATAATGCTGGCAACTATTGGAGGTCAATTTCAAAAGTGACTTCATTTCAAAATGCCAGCATCTTCTAACCTGGAACCAAATCTAATATACCGGATACATTCACCTCAATGATTTAAGTGCACCTAATATGTCCACCCCGAAATGTATATCTCTTTCAATTTACCGTTTTCTTTTTGTTCCAGTGTTAATCATGTGTCACAGTCTGAGCAGTCTCTACAGTTAGAAACCTCAAAGAGGTCCTCAATCTCCTGCTCCTCCTTTATTCCCTGCTGTAGATCCATCATTAAGTGTAGTCGTTTGTATCTCAAATGTTTCCGAATTCAGGTGTCCCTTGCTAAAATGCAGTGACAATACCCAAGCAAGCGCTGGTCTCTTACACTCCCCTAACAGGCTTCTCTCTGATCCTTCCAATTTTGTAACTCTGTTCTAATGTGTCTACCTTATAGAGGCGACACCCCCTCCAGAAATAGCTTCTTCAAAATTAAAACAGGTCTTGACAGTTCATTGCTAGAAATTGTCTTGGTTTCCCTGTGGTTGAGTAATTAATCCAGACATGGTAAGACATAGTTCAATGCCATGTGCATCTCCCCTGTTTCTTTCTCTCCAGGTATCATTCCTGGGAGGATTTCTTGATGGACCAGGTGAGCAGCTTCTGGAACACCAGTCATAAAGGGGCACAAAAATGTATTTCAAATGTAAGAATAGGAGTCCTACATTTGGTTCAAAAGAGCATTTTTGAAAATCATTTTGGTGTAGGGGAGAAGACTTCTAAGAGGCAAGCTGAATTATAGAATTTGGTAATTAAACTTCTTTCTTTTTTAAAAAAATTTTACTTTCAGTTCTGGGATACATGTGCTGAATGTGCAGGTTTGTTACATAGGTATACCAATGCCATGGTGGTTTGCTGTACCTATTAACCTGTCATCTAGGTTTTAAGCCCTTCATGTAATAGGTGTTTGTCCTACTGCTCTCCCTCTCCCTTCCCCCCACCCACAACAGGCCCCAGTTGTGATGTTCCCCTCCTTGTGTCCATGTGTTCTCATTGTTCAAATCCCATTTATGAGTGAGAACATGCAGTGTTTGGTTTTCTGTTCCTGTGTTAGTTTGCTGAGGATGATGGTTTCCAGCTTCATCCCTGTTCCTGAAAAGGACAAAAACTCATTCTTCTTTATGGCTACATAGTATTCCATGATATATATGTGCCACATTTTCTTTATCCAGTCTATCATTGATGGGCATTTGGGTTGGTTCCAAGTCTTTGCTATTGTAAATACTGCTGCAATAAACATAGGTTTGTATGTGTCTTTATAGTACAATGATTTATAATCCTCTGGGCATATACCCAATAATAAGATTACTGGGTCAAATGGTATTTCTGGTTCTAGATCCTTGAGGAATCACCACCCTGTCTTCAACAATGGTTGAACTAATTTACACTCCCACCAACTGTGTACAAGCACTCCTATTTCTCCACATCCTTACCTGCATCTCTTGTTTCCAGACTTTTTAATGGTTGCCATTATAACTGGCAAGAGATGGGATTAAACTTCTTTCTAAAGATTTTGTTGTGCCGAGACAGAAATGCATATTTAATGTTGAAACAAGAATAAGCAGTCCCAAAATAGTCCTCTTTCTCAACCATTGTCTTAAAAGAGTACGAGTGGATCCCTTTAAGTGAAGAAAGAGGCTTCACACTGGTTGAAAAGAACATAGCAATATTTGCCTTCCCCAGCATCCTCTTGTTTGGTCTGCCTCTAGTCCAGTAGTACCGTAAATCTCACTTGCCCTGGAGGAGCTGGGCCTTTTATACTCCTGTGCCTCTGTAAAGTTGTTCTTTCTTTCTGGAAGTATTTCAATTCCCACACTCTCCACCCTCAAACCCCCATTCCACAGGCACCAATATCAGCATTTTCTTTCTCATGCTCAAAACAGAACTTAAAAGGGAAAAAAAAGCCTTTCCTGCTGACCCTTCCTCTACAGTTCTGCTCCTTCCTCTGCAATCTGCACTGAGGTTCATACCTTCCTAATATCACTTAGCATACTGATTATAATGTACTTGTTTACAAGTCTATTTCCCATAGTAATCCATGAGTTACTTGAGGGCAAGTGGAATTTCTTATTTACTTTTTAATCCCCAGTTTTTACCACTACCCATCACCAGGAATTGACTCTAAATGTTTGTTGATTTAATTGAATGAATTCGTTCAGAGACAGCCTGGATTGCATTGCCTCTCAAATTTTATAAAATGAGTTCCAGTCCCAAATGAGTAACTAGGCAGGTGTTTAACCTCTACTTCTGAGCTTAGCGTTTGTGAAAAAAAAATTTAAAAAATCCCTAGTGTTGAAATGGTTGCTTCAAGAATAAAAATGGACTAATGTGCAGGTGAATGCTAAAAAAATAGAAAAAGACACTATGTACTAAATTGCTCTTCTCTGGTGTTTAACATTGTGCTAGCATACTCATTAAATCATTGTTAAATTGAATGATGTGTTTCTGTTATTAATCAAGGTCTATGCTAGGGTAGAGGACATTAATATAAAAGTCCAAGACTCTGGCTTCTGCCACGGAGAAGGACAATAAGTAACTACCACATTTTGGAACCTTGATTCTTCCGATAAAATTGCTAAAGTATGTATCCATTTCCAGTAAGTTTAATACAGAAAGAGAATTATATAAGCATAGTTTAATGCAGGAGCATATTCTGAGAAATTCTGTGAAGAGGAATAAAATGCAGGGAGTTCAGTTTGAAGGGAAAGGTAAAATTGGGTAGTATCAGCACAGAGAGAAGAAAAGAGAAACATAAGCTGCTGAGCTTTCAGATAGTTTGTTACGCAGAATAGATCCCTAAAACAGTGTTTTAGTCTACATATATTAAATACATTGAGACAAATTAGGCCTGTCAAATCTAGTCATCTCAAAATAATTTATTATTTTGCACATTCTAAGGCTGTCTCCCAATCATTCCTTCACTCAATGCTGTACATTCTATAGATCATTCCTTCAACACGCAGTGACAGAACATCTACTATGTCAAAGGTGAATGGAAGATACTACAGATACAACAGTGGAGTGACACCATCCTTGTCCTTAAAGACTTCAGAGTCTAAAAGAGCATGTAGATGAGTGAGTGGGCAATGACCAAAAACTGTGGAAAATGTGCTAATGGTTACATGTGAGATTCTGGGAGGGCATTATGTCGCCCATCAAATGAGTCTTTGTGCCAGGGACAGCATCCAATAACATATTTTCTTTTCCTAACTGTATTTGAATAAAAATTATAAAGATCTAACCTAAACTTTCAAAATCAAAACTTTTGAAGTCAGGGTATCGAAGCTAGGGTACAGTGGCTCATGCCTGTAATCCCAGCACTTTGAAAGGATGAGGCGGGTGGATCACCCTAGGTCAGGAGTTTGAGACAAACCTGACCAATATGGTGAAACCCCATCTCTACCAAAAATATAAAAATCAGCTGGGCATGATGGCTTGTGCCTGTAGTCCCAGCTACTCAGGAGGCTGAGAAAGGAGAATCGCTTAAACTCGGGAGGCAGAGGTTACAGTGAGCCAAGATTGTACCAGTGCACTCCAGCCTCGGTGACAGAGTGAGACTCTATCTCAAAAAAAAAAAAAATCAATGAAGTCAGGGCCTTCTAATATGCATTTTCAACAGCGTCTAGGTAATCTCTCTGGTAAGGAAGTTTGTGAAACACAACACTATTCCAGATAACTGGCATTAATTAGCAAAAACCTACTTCCCACCTATCACATTACTAATCACAACCTAGAAGGTAAAGAGTTAAAAAACTTGCCATCAAACTGCCTGGTTTCAAAGCTTAACTTTGCAACTTACCAGGTGTATGGTTTTGAGCAAGTCACGTAACATCTCTCTGCATCAGCCTTCTCATTTTTAAAATGTGTGTAAGAAAAGATCAGTACCTACCTTACAGGTAGGATAAAGCAAACAACGTAAGTACTGAGACACCACCTGGTATGTTGTGTCAGATGTCATTATTAATCTCACCCTGCTTATCTGTGCCCTCTCTGAGCCTAACCTGGGCTCACTGCTCATTCCAGGTCAATTCTCAACATTTAACATTTCTTTTCCTGCAGTTATTTTTCCTGTTCCCTTTTCTAGTGATTCATAATGAACAGTGAATAATGTCCTATGGAAGCACAGGAGAGAGACCTCATCTTCACTCAAGAAGTGTTTAAAGAGGAGAGGGAGGAAGATGGCGCTCTAGAAGCAACTCACGATTGCAGCTCTCAGTCAAGACGCAGAGAGTGAGTTCACACCGCATTTCCAGACGGATCTTTATAGCCCACAAAGCGGGGAAAAGCCCAGGTGTAGGAGGGATGCAGGACGGCAGCACAGAGGTCTCTGCTGGTGTGGCCAGGCAGCCAGCATGGCAGCACAGTGGCACGGCGCAAAAAATGCACGGGTCTGGGCGCCCTGTTAAACCAGCAATTTGAGACTTGGGAGGGCAGACTGCCATGTTCATCTGATTGAACGGGATTTGGACGGTGAGCCAGACCAAGAGATTTCTGGGAGGTGAACTGTGAACCAGTGCAGCAGGTCGCTGCATGGGAAATCACACAGATCCGAGTGCCCTTTCGGCTGGCAGCTAAGGCACCTGGGAGAGAGTCAACCCTACAACTTAAAAAACAAAAAAGCAAAAAGGCTCGGAGGCAGGGAGCCAAGTGATCAGGCTCGACAGGTCCCACCCCCACAGGGACAAGCAATATGGCGATTCAGAGTGCCGGGGTTGAGAGTTCCACTGCGGGAAGAGCTGATCACATGACTGTGCAGCTCAGTGGGGGAGGGGCGTCCGCCATTGCCGAGAGCTTCGGCCCCTACTGAGGTACCCACTCACTGCTGACGCAGTCAGCCATTGCCGAGGCAACCCACAATAACAAAGAGACTCCACCGACAGGGCAGAGCCCACATCAGCAGGGCGAAGCCTACGTCAGTAGGGCGGAGCCCAAAACAGCAGGACGGAGCCCAAAGCAAAAGGGCGGACCTCACACCAGCAGGGCGGAGCCTCGGCAGCCAAATAGTGACTAGACTGCCTCCTAACTGGGCAGGACAGCGCAACGGATACTCACAAATAAAGCCCTAACTCCCCGAGACAGATTATCTGAGGAAAAAAAGGGGTTTCATGAGTTCTGCCGCAACAGACTTAAACGTACTTGTCTAGCAACACCGAATGAACAACGGAACTCACAACTCAGCACTTGAGCTCCTATAAGGTACAGACCATCTCCTCAAGCAGCTCC
>CM052660.1:23290532-23327003 GCA_028533165.1 Leontopithecus rosalia | reverse complement strand
CGGATGAATCTGGAGAACATCATTCTCAGCAAATTGACACAAGAACAGAAAATGAAATACCACATATTCTCACTCATAGGTGGGTGATGAACAATGAGAACACATGGACACAGGGAAGGGAGTACTACACACTGAGGTCTATTGGGGGAAATAGGGGAGGCACAGCGGTGGGGGGAGCGGGGAGGGATGGCATGAGGAGAAATGCCAGATGTGGGTGAAGGGGCAGAAGGCAGCAAAACACACTGCCATGTGTGTACCTATGCAACTATCTTGCATGTTCTGCACATGTACCCCAAAACCTAAAATGCAATAAAAAAATAATAAATAATAATAATAAAAAAGAAAGAAAAAGAAAAAAACAATAAAATAAAATTTAAGAAACAGACCTGATGATGCTATATAAAGACTATTAACTATTAAGGACTGCAAATTGACTTCTCTACTTTTTCACTCTTTTGAGAAAATACTAGCATTAATTACAAACAATTACTGTCTCTTGAAAAAAAGTCATGTCATTGGTAACAAAACTTATACATGCATAATTTAGATTGGCTTTGCCAATCAGTATATTGAGGTTATATTTTGTCCTTTAAATAACCTAAACTTATCATTTCAAGTAAAGCAAAATTTCACTTTTATTCTACATGAAATTGAACATGAATGTGATAGTTGAAGATAGGAATCGGTGGAACACATTCCGATTGGAGTGAACTGACTTATTATATTGCTCTGAATGAACTTATTTAAAAATTCATAAAAAGAAGTAACTGAAAATATTCTGAAAATTGGGACTATTCACTTGATAAATATCTCCAAAGAGAATGACTTTGGTCAATGGGTGAGTGCCAAATTTTTCCATATTACCAAATATTATTGAAATATTCATATTAAGATGAATCCTGCAAATGGGTTCTGCTAAAAGTTTGCTGAACCAAAGTTATGGAATTTTACTGCACTGTGATCTATGAAGGGGCTCATATTATGTCTACATTAGGATATTTGTAAAGGTTTTGAGGTTACTACCTGTTGTCAATTTTTTGTAAATTTCCCATAGACACTTAAAAATTGGTGAATCCTCTCTTTGTATAGAAGTCATAATATAGCTATTAAATAAATTTTTATAGTATTATTCATGAAAAAAAGAAGTGTTTAAATAAGATGTTTGTTTTTCTTGAAGTGCTAGCATAGACTTTGGCAGGGAGGGGCAGAGAATGCTAGAAACTGAATGTTTAGGTCCCCAAAATTTGTATGTTGAAATCTTCACCCCCAGTGTAATGGTATTATTAGGAAGTAGGGCCTTTGGGAGGTATATTAGTCTGTTTTCATACTGCTATAAGAAGTAGCTGCGACTGGGTAATTTATGAAGAGAAGAGATCTAATTCACTCATAGTTCCACATGGCTAGGGAGACCTCAGGAAATTTACAACCATGGCAGAAGGCAAAGAAAGAGCAAGGCATGTCTTACATGGTGGCAGGTGAGAGAGAGGAATGAAGGGGAAAGTGCTACATCTTTAAACCATCAGATCTTCTAAGAGCTCTATCATGAGCCATTACTAGGAGAATGGTGCTAAACCACTACAAACCACCCCCATGATCCAATCGCCCCCACTAGGCCCAACCTTCAACACATGGAGATTACAATTCGACATGAGGTTTGCGTGGAGACACAGAGCCAAACCATACCAGGAGGTGATTATGTCATGAGGGTAAAACCCTTACACATGGGATTAGTGTTCTCATTAAAAAGGCCCCAGAGAGCTCCCCCACTCCTTCAACCATGTAAGGACACAGCAAAGAAAGGGCTTTCTATGAACCAGGAAGCAGATCCTCAGCAGACGCAGGATCTGCTGATGTCTGGATCCTGAACTTCCCAGTCTCCAGAACTGTGAAAAATAAAGTTCTGTTGTTTATAAGCCTCCCATTCAATGGTATTTTGGTATAGCAACCCAAACAGACTAAGACAGGAGAAAATCATTTGATTTTGTTCTTAGGATAATATGCATCTAGAAATCTGAAGATTCATTTTATTCTGTCATAACCAGAAAAATGATTCTCCTTTCTGTTCAGTGGCACACTATCAATCCATGAAAATTAAGAAATTGGAAGAAACAATTTATCAAGAATAAAATATTAGGAAATTGTTGCTTAACTTACAGCAACCCTCCAATGTGGTGGGTATGAATTAGCATTTCTTTCTCTCCTTTACCGCATACCCCCAATTACTTGTATTTAATTAAATCGTCCTCTTCTCTTTTTATCTTCCATCAGTTTGTATCTCCTAACCCTTCATCAAGCAGCTTATTACAGTTCTTGACATTGTGTAAATTCCTTTTACTTCCACAAATCTTCTGATACAGGGCTTGAAAACAAAACCTGGACAATTGGCAATGACATGTACATGACTACTCTAAAACTCCATAAAATTAAAGTGTAATTAAATGAGCTTAAAATTATGTTAGTAGAACACTTAATGATCCTGCCCAAGAGCTTCTAGAATGCATTTTTATAATGTGCATTACTTTAAAAGTTAAGATATTTAAGTTGGTGGGGAGAGACTTTAAAGCTATGCTTAAAAGGACACTTATGTTAAAATGTAGTAAAACATTAGAATATAATCATTTATCCAGTCTCAAAAATCCCTATGGAAATAAATGTCTTCTGCACTCTTACGTACACTTTATGGCATTGACATTGTGCTGAAGGAACTGGAACAAATACTGCGGCTAAATGAGAACACTGAAATTGGTTGAAGAGTTTGTCATGGAAGCTAAATGTATTACAATTACAATAAGCAAATAGAAGCAGAATTTTCTAAGTTTTAAAAAATAAATCACAAAAACGTTTCTTAATTTGGAATGTTTTCAAATGTTAGCTAGGATATATTTGGAGTAACTAGTATTGGTCATCCTGGAGAAAAAATAGCCACTGAGCTCCTCAACAGAAAGCACCTTGATGAATATTATATTATTTTTGGAATTAGAGTTCCAGGTTAAAGTTCTAAAAAAATTTAACTTAGGTTTAAAGTGGCCAACTACCACTGTGATGGCTATAACTATGAAGACAGCCAACGTCACGTTACAATGTTTAAGAAATTTGAAACACTCTTTTGGAACAAAGTGAAAGTAAGGAGAAAGTGAGATCGAGATGATAGAAAGAACACATGGACATAGGGAGGAAAACATCACACACACTGGGCCCTGTCAGGGGTTGCGGGGGCAGAGGAGGGATAGCAGGGGTTGGGGAGAGAGGAGAGGGATAGTATTAGGAGAAATATCTAATGTAGATGACAGAGTGATGGATACAGCAAACCACCATGGTTTGTGAAAAAAAATTTTCTTTGTATACCATAGGAATGGTTAGATAGCATTTGAAGGGCCTAATTAGAACCCATGCTTCAGGGATGATCTTAGATAAGAGTTTACAATCCACTGGTGAATTCATAAATTAGCATAATAATAAATGGTTTTTTTTTTAAGACGTAGTTTCGCTGTTGTTACCCAGACTGCAGTGCAATAGCACAATCTCAGCTCACCGCAACCTCCGCCTCCTGAGTTCAAGCAATTCTCCTGCCTCAGCTTCCTGAGTAGCTGGGACTACAGGCATGCCCCACCATGCCCAGCTAATTTTTGTATGTTTAGTAGAGACAGGGTTTCATCTTGTTGACCAGGATGGTCTCGATCTCTTGACCTCATGATCCACCCACCTTGGCCTCCCAAAGTCTGGGATCATAGGCGTGAGCCACTATACCTGGCCTAAATGATTTTTCATTGGCAAAAAAAATAAAAAATAAAAAAATTCAAATGTCCAAAATTTTCTCAACATTATGTGAGGTACTAAGGGAATACAGGAGAATTGAACAATTCATCAGGTAGTTGGAAAGATAAAGTTAACAAGCCTGAAGAAATACATGCTGTTCTGTACTCAATAGCTTAAGGTTTCTGAGCTGCCATGAATTACAAAGAAAGAGCATAAAAAGCAAACTTTAGACATCAAAACATGATGAAACTCATCACACTACTTTCTATAGCATCCAAATAAAGTTACTCAAATAAAGAAAATCATCAATAAGTAAAAGAGTACTATCGAAAACATTATGAGATATTCTGTAAGGACCAAATATACAATGTATTTGAGGATCAAGAAATGCAAAATGGCTCATTAATAGTTTTACATTGATCACAGGTTAAATGATAATAATATTTTAATTTTGTATCTATATTGGGCTAAATGTAAAACATGATTAAAATTAATGTTACCTATTTTGTTGTAACAACTAGAAAGTCTTAATGAAATATTTGGCTTGCCTTATATTACTACTGGGCAGCACTGATCTAGAACTGCTTATTTCCATGCATATAGTGGTGATGAATATGAATATTAACTTTAGAAATTCAGTAAAGAAGAGAGATAAGAACAGAGATGGGATAATAGGAAGTCTTCCTGAGGACATAAGACTTGAGCTGGGTCTTGTGGATATCAAGGGAAAGAAAAATGGAAGGGGACTAATCCAAGATATAAAGATGACAAGAATTTGTTTGACACAGGGTGATGGATATTTGGCTACCATCATTTTCACACCAAATAGCATCCACAAAAGATCAGAGAAGGAATAATAAGTTTGAATTCTTTTTTCAAATGAACATGAGGGAATAAAAATGTGACACGTATTTCTAATTTGAAGTGGTAATGAAGAACAAAAACTAATAAGAGAACTGCCCTAAACTGACGAACATCTCTTTCTGGTTTGAAAGCCTACCAAAGACTCAGCAGAATTAATGAAATTAGAAAATTAGGGTGTATCTTTATGCAGTTTCAGAATCCCAGAATACAGTAATCCCTTGGTATCCACAAAGGATTGGCTTCAGAATATCCCCAACACCGATATATTTGAATGCTCACGTCCCTTATTTAAAATAACATAGTATTTGCCTATAACCTATGCATGTAACCCAAATAATTTCTAGCTCAGTTAGTATTAAATGAGTGGTAAATTAGTATTATGTTAATACAGTGCATATACTATGCAAATACAGTAGTTGTTATGCTGTATTTTTATTTGGATTATTTTTGTATTCTTAATTTTCTTTTTTTTTTCCCCAAGGATTTTGATCCACAGTTTGTTGAATCCATGGATGCAAAAGCCGCAGACAGGTTGACTGTAATGAGAAGTCCTAAGAGTTTTCAGAGTCCAAAACAGTAGAAACTCAGAATGATATCAACCTTCTCAATCACAGCATTAAGCAGTAAAAGTTTACAGTGATAGGCTTTCAGTCAATTGCCAAATAAAAAATCACCCTAAAACTTAGGGGCTTAAAGCAAGAATGATTTGATTATGCCCAAAAATTTACATCAGGGCAGAGCAGAGATGGCTTTGCTCTTCCCAGGATGACTGAGGCCTCAGACTGGGAGCTTGAACAGCTGAACGTAGTTGGGATATGTTGGCTGTGGTCATCAACCGAGGACTTCAATTTTGGTTGTTAGATGGGGTTGCTTTGCTTTTGTTGTTTCTTTCTTCAGTCACATCCACTGGGCTAGAAACGTTCCAGATGACTCCTTCCCACAATGTCTGGGGTCTGGGCTGGAATGGCAGGAACAGCTGGGGACTGCCCAGTGATCTCTGGTTCCTGCCTCCTCCCTACATGGCTACCTTGGGCCTCATCATGACATGGTCATCTCTGTATTGCTTCCTTACAGCAAGAGTTTTAAGAGGCAAGGTGGAAGGTGCAGGTTTTAATGACCTAGCTTCAGAATTCCTAGAATATTTTGGTCACATTCTATTAGTCAGGTGAATCACTAAGACTATCCCAGACTCAAGGAGAGGGTAATTACACTGCACCTCTCAATGGAAGGAGTGGAAAAAAATCTGCAGTTATATATGCAATATCTATTTAAAAGAAAATTATTTTTAGTTTAAAATCTTGTATTCAGCTGAGCTTTCAACTGGGTGTGAAAATAGACATTTCATGCATGTAATAACTTGGGGTTTTGCTCCAATATGTCATTTCTTTGGAGTCTACTGAAGAACTGTTACACGCCAAAATAAAGGAAGCTGATTAATAAAGAGAAAGACACAGAATCTAGGAAGCATCATCTATGAAACAAACATAAAAAACCCACTCATCCAAATTGTTGTAGTAAATTGAGCCTCATAAACAGAGGAATTCATGCGCATTCAATAAAGGAAAAGATGGAATTTTAGATATGTGTGAGTGGTTGGAGTAAAAATTGATTAATAGGCATTTGATAGAGGCAATAAAGCTAATTACAGGCATATTGAAACTGATCAAAACATATTAACTAGAGAAAAACAAAAAAGTTATAAGAAAATAATATAAAAATATTCACAAGAAACCTACTGAAAGAAGGGGAGAAGCTAAGTGGAGATGAGGTGCTGTATAATAACAACTAATCCTTATTACAGTACATCGAAAGAAACTGAGTAAACCTGACAAAACAAGAAAGTTTTATTTAAAAGCATTATAATCATATTATTTAGAAATATGGAGATAAGTATCTAAATAAACAAATTGAAGAGGAAAAACAGGTTTCCTCTGGGGAAACAAAAACTGACTTCAGGGCCACACTTTTAAGAAAAACTGAAATGTATAAAGAGCACCTAAGAGCAAAGTGAGCAGAAGGAAAGCATGTCTGACATAGCACATGAGAAATTAGCCCCATGGGCTACATCCCTAGGGAATCTGGTAGCTTAGAGTATCTGAAGACTGTGGTGTGGGCAAAGACCTGACTTAATTCTCTGTGTCTTTAAGAGACAAAACTGGAACAAGTGAATATGTTACCGTTCCCCTTAAAGAATATTTTTCCTATGATGCAAACTGTCTGAAGATAGAGGTACAGAAAACTCCCTGCCCCTAGAGTTGTTCAAGAAAAGCCAAAGAGCTTTGATCGATTATGACTTTAGGAAGCTGCCCAAATGTAAGCCCAGATATGAATTAAAAAGTAAATGACAGCAGGGACCTTGATTTACCTTACTCATTATATTTTCTCTGCCAGGAACATGTTCATGTCTTACATTAAGTCAGGTTCAACATCTTCCTCTCTAAGAAATAGTTGAGGTTTTATTTGCCAAAGGGTACACAGGACAGTGAGCTGGCTCTGGACAAGGGATACATGCAACCACACCCCCTTCCTATTCACGGCAGATGTCACTATATCCACAGGAAACTGTCCTGCTGCCTAGTTGGAATCCTGCTCAACATAACACCCAGCAATTATCAACTGTAGTTGGTATATAAAATGAATCCTGCTTGTCCTGTCTGCTCTAGGATAAATTTGGCCTCTTACTGCATGTCACAGCAGCACCCTTGCACATCCTTCTGACATTGCTTTGTTTTTTGTTTTTTGATGCATATTCTCTGAGGTTGATCATCTCTGCTGAGATAGTAACTGATAAATATTATTTTATATGTTCACCATCTATGCTGTTCAGGTTGTATACTAAAGATATGTGAGGGGAGGCATTCAAATGTGCAATCAATATAGATGTATATGCATTATATTTTCTTTAGCAGATAAGATATGGAAGGATATTCTTTTCTTATTTGCACAATAGTTAGCAGTGAGATAGTGTGAACATATAAACAATTAATGACATTTTAGTAGATATGGTTCTACAACTTTAAAGCTATAAGTAATTTCAACAGCATCCAGTCCAACTCCCTGTTTATAAATATAGAAACTAAAGCCATAAATTGGTAAGGGGTTTTGTATAGAATGGAACAATGAATTGGATCTAGAAAAAGAAATCAAGTCTACTTGAATAGAATTTCATGGACGTTCTACTATATCATGATATTCTGACAGGGGTCTGATCCAGAAAAATAACAAGATATATTTTTTAAAAATTGGTATTAGCAAAAGTTGTATCTGGAGTGACAGACAGGAAGGGTTACATTTTGTCACAAGAAGTCAGTCTTAGGAAACATCATTAACAACCTAGATGCCCCTTTTGTCTGGAGAGAGAAATTCCTGAGTACAGGCTGTTGGTAGGTGAGGAAAAAGTTGCATCCAGGAAATAAGGCTCCATAAGTCAGTTGTGGGTATTATAAGTTCTGAGAGAACAGGACTAAAAGAAAAGAGAAGAAAACAGTCATTAGGAAGTCTTTTCAAATGTGTTAGAAAAAAAAAGATGAAATTAAAAAAGAAACGCACAGAGGAAAGAAACAGGGTGTTACAGGTAAGCCATGGGAAATGTATGTTCATGACTTAATTAGTTTTATGCTGAATAATATCAGTAATGGCTTAATGTGATATAATTAATGCCAAGATACAGTAATTATAAAGTGATTATAATTAAACCCAACAATTAAATTTATGGGCAAAAAAAAGAGATAAAGGAAATAAGATGCATACTTCATCAATGAAAATATTCCTTAATGAATAATGAATCAAATACTTTCAAAATGATGGTGTTTGTAGATAGTTTTCACACAGTGACTTCTCACCTCACACCTTGTGCATGGAAATCTTTATGTACAGCAAGTAAACACAGAAATGAGCATTGCATCTAGCCCCATTAGGTAGTCAATGCAGCCAAATAATGAATTTGTTTCATAGTTTGTGAATTTTATATTAATGGCTGAAACTTTGTGATCATGCACATATTTATCATGTACACATTTCTATCTTTTTTTTTTTTTGAGATGGAGTTTCGCTCTTGTTACCCAGGCTGGAGTGCAATGGCACAATCTCGGCTCACCTCAACCTCTGCCTCCTGTGTTCAGGCAATTCTCCTGCCTCAGCCTCCTGTGTAGCTGGGATTACAGGCACGCGCCACCATGCCCAGCTACTGTTTTGTATTTTTAGTAGAGACGGGGTTTCACCATGTTGACCAGGATAATCTTGATCTCTTGACCTAGTGATCCACCCGCCTCGGCCTCCCAAAGTGCTGGGATTACAGGCTTGAGCCACTGCGCCTGGCCATGTACACATTTCTTAAATCATTAGATCCTCCTAAAAATCTGATGGGATGTGTTATTTTCCCCCATATTATTTCTAGAGATAGATGAAGAAACTGATACACAGAGGGCTAGGGTACTTGCTCAAGATCTCACAGCAGGCAGTAGCGGAGTCACAATTTGAAACGTGGTGAATGTCATACAAAAGTCTGCTCTTTTCTAAGCATCCCAGCTGCCTCCCCTATTGCCCCAGCCTTAGTGTTTTTGTATTTATAAGGATTTTTATCTTGCCTTCTAGATTCTCAGAGTTATCTTAGTAAACTATAGATGGCTTTAAACTGTTGACTCTAGACCACTCTCTCAAACCAGAGGCTCTTAATGCCTAGCCTCTCAGGATCTGAAGCTGTGGAGGGGGAGTAGAGGGTGGGGTGTGGCTGAGCAGGAAGTGAAATGATGAAACAGTCTGTGGGTGACACAGGGACAAAGCACTCTGCATGCACTTTGGTTAGTTGATTTGTTTCTGCTTTCATCATGGGTATAAATTTGCATTAGAATTCTTCAGAGAAATGTATTTATATGTGTGCATGCGTGTGTGTGTGTGTGTACATATGTTTACGTATATAGGTAGAGGGAGAGATTTATTTATTGCACAGTATTGATTCATGTGATTATTAAGACTAAGAAGTTGATGGCCACAATTGATCAGCCATCTGCAATCTGCAAGCTGGAGACCCACGAAAGACAGGGGTATAGGTCCAGAGTCCAAAGGCCTGAGAACCAGGTGAGCTGATGATGTAAATTCCAGTCTGAATCCAAGAAGAGAAGACCTATGTCCCAGTTTCGCAGTTCACAGTGAATTATTCTGTCCTCTGCATTTTTGTTCTGTTCAGGTCCTCAGTGGATCAAAAGATGCCGGCAACACTGGGGAAGGCAAGCTGCTGCACTCAGTCCTGGGACCCAAATGCTAATCTCATTCAGAAACATCTTCCCAGACAAAGCCAGAGAGAATGTTTAGCCAAGGCCGGGCACGGTGGCTCAAGTCTGTAATCCCGGCACTTTGGGAGGCCGAGGTGGGTGAATCACGAGGTCAAGAGATAGGGACCATCCTGGTCAACATGGTGAAAACCCGTCTGTACTCAAAATACAAAAAATTAGCTGGGCATGGTGGTGCGTGACTGTAATCCCAGCTACTCAGGAGGCTGAGGCAGGAGAATTGCCTGAACCCAGGAGGCAGAGGTTGTGGTGAGGTGAGAACGCGCCATTGCACTCCAGCCTGGGTAACAAGAGTGAAACTCCATCTCAAAAAAATTAAAAAAAAAAGAGAATGTTTAGCCAAATATCCTGACATCCCATAACCTGGTTAAGGTGACACAAATTAACCATCATACATGTGCACATACTTCTGGGGTTTTTTGTTGCTGTTGTTGTTTTGTTTATTTGTTGAGACAGTCTCCCTCTGTCACCAGACTGGAGTGCAGTGGCACAGTCTCGGGTCACTGCAACCTCTGCCTCCTGGGTTCAAGTGATTCTTCTGCTTCAGCTTCTGGAGCAGCTGAGACTAAAGGCAGGTGCTCACCTGCCTTTAGCTAATTTTTTTTGTGTATATATATATATATGTGTGTGTGTGTGTGTGTGTATATATATATAAATTTTTAGTACAGACGGGATTTCACTGTGTTGGCTAGGATGGTCTCAATCTCTTGACCTTGTGATCCACCTACCTCAGCCTCCCAAAGTTCTGGGATTACAGGCATGAGCCATTGTGCCTGGCCCATGTGCACATAATTCTGTGGCTTATGGTTTCCTGCCCCAACTCTTAGAAACAGATTCTGCCCTTTCATAAGTAGAACTGCCTTCTCCAAAGCTGTATCTGCTCACCACTTTTGTCTATTTTAATTTACACAAAGGGGAATCCTTGGCCCTTCATATATTCTGGATTGTTTAATGTTTGTTTATATTTGAAGGGATTTTTTTTTCAGCATTTTTACTTTGCTGTTAAATTCCAGGATGCATTTTCTCATTGTATCCTGGACACAAAAGAATCCTGACACCCCAGAGATGCAAGCCAGTGAAAGAAACCATACTGTTGCTGTCTTCCAGTGCCCTCTAAGATCTACTGTTATTCAAATTCCAGAGAGGAGAGAGCCTACAACTGCAGTGTACTCAATCAAAGCCCAGCCCCTCAAGCAGAGAACACAGAGGCTCTGGAAGAAGATCAAACAGAGTGGGAAGTAGGTTTGAAATGCCAGATACCTATATGGAGAAGAGTAGAAGGGTATTTCAGTGACACCAAGGGATGGATTTGTTTCTAAAACTGCACCACAGTGAATGTTTAGCAGGCAGCTATAATATTGCAGATTTTCACTGTTGAGAAACAGCCATCCCAGGTAAAGAATTTAGTGAGCAAGGGAGAGTTCTCTTCTTCAATAATCCAAAGATTTGAGTCAGGCGCAAGTCAATAATGCTTCACTATCCAGGATGAGCACATATAGTGACATTGGGAATGTAGAAATGTCTAAATGAGAACTAGAGACAAAGACAGCAAGAAGTTCATCAGAGAAACAGCACAAAAGAGCAAATCATTGTGATGATTTGCACCAGATAGGCGGAATTTGCTTTTAAATGAAAAATCATTAAAACTGCCACTTAGAGAGAAAACAAGGTGACAATTTAAGATCTTTGAAATATTTTTACATGTCTGGGTTCATAAGTATGTGTATGCAGAGGGTTTGTTAACTGAGTACTCCTTTGAGAGGCTTTGAGTTTGTTTGTTTTTCTGAGATGTTGATTCTGTTGCCCAGGCTGGAGTGCAATGGTGCGATCTTGGCTCACTGCAACCTCCTCTTCTCAGGTTCAAGCTAAGCAATTCTCCTGCCCCAGTCTTCCGAGTAGCTGGGATTAGAGGCATATGTCACCATGCCTGGCTAATAATTGTATTTTTAGTAGAGACAGCATTTTACCATGTTGGCCAGCTGGTCCCAAGCTCCTAGCCTCAGGTGATCTAGCTGCCTCAAATCCACTCCCAAAGTGCTGGGATCACGGGCATGAGCCACCATGCCTGGCTGAGAATTTTAATAATTCTTCCTAAAATTTTGTAGGGAAACTTATTAGAAAGAAGCAAAGTAGCAAGTTGTATGAAACTCACCAAATCACGTAATGCTAACTGACACCAACAACATGTAAGGATGAGCTGAGAATATTTGCACATCCCCATTTCATTTCCCAACTACACTTTCTGTTCAATACCTCAAAAATGAAAGCTACAAAAATGTAAAAATGCACATTATTAACCTCCCTAGTAGATTGGGAGAAGAGGTCAATGTGAACTAGTCCTGGCCAATCGTACATACAAGAATTTTGTTGTTTCTGCCTCTTGCACTTAATCCTCCTTGCTGGAATATATGATGCCTGGAGACACACTGGCCATTGGGAACCATGAGGTGACAACCATGAAGATAAGAAGCCAAAAACGTAAGGATGACAGAGTAGGCCAGAGAAAGATCCCTGGCGGCATCACTGAGCAGCTCTACTAGCTTTGGAATGCTGAAATCTGATGTTGAGATTCACTCGGGGTGGCTGCCAAAATGTTAGGGAAATATTAGGGCAAGTTATAGATTACAGTCTCAAACTTTTGGAAGGTCGAAAGGTTTTATTGGAATGGGCTGAAGGCAGCCAGTCATTACATTAGCATAGGAAAGAAGACAGGGACAATAACGGTGTCGCCCGTTAAGTCTGTCTACCCCACATTCCTTTGTCTCTAATTTGTTTGCTCATGTAAACTCTGAGTCGATGGTCCTCTCAGAGGGAGGTCAAAGGGGAATCATCCTTTAATGGCATTACTCTGGGCCCCAGAACCTAAAGCTTTTACCATTGGTAAAACTACTCTTTTAACCATGTTAATTATCCGTAAGCATATTGACTTGGAACCTCTGCTTTTAAATCTATCCTGAATAAATGTGAGCAGTTACAGGGAGTTATGGTTGGTTAGCTGCAACCTCTGAAAGCAGTTGACGACCATCCCTAGCCCATTGAATCATTGTGATAGGTGTCAGAGTGCATTCATTCATCCATCATTGAGTCAGGGTCTGCAGGACAGACCTTCACAGGTGGCAATCAGTGTCTTAATCTGAAGTCCCTCTTAGTTGAGAAAAAGAATATTTTAAATGTTTAAGTCACTTCAGGAACAATGAGGATTTTTGTTCCATGCAGCCAAGGAGATTCCTAAGCAATATGACATTTAAAGTGTTATTAATATACTCTGACATTAAGGTGATTATTTATTCCCCCAAAGAGAGCTGTTAATTGATTTTAATTAAAAAGAAGCCTAATTCTTTGTTTATTCTAAATAAACATACACCTCCCTCTTATTTTCTTATGAGTTGACTTATTAGTGCTGTACTGTCTTCACCTCTAAAAGAAACTCAAAAGTGTAAGGAGCCTGCTGCTTCTTAAAATAAAATTAAATTCTAATCTTAAAAGGCTGATCATGGAGGTAGAATTCTCACCCAGTGGCAGAGATGAGAGGAGGGAGATTCCTTAGGGATTAGGACCATCTTATGTGTGGGGTGTGAAATAATCAGATTTCAGCATTCAGTCCATCATCCTTCTCGGATTAGAGATCCTCCCTCATTAAGAAGCCTTGTGGACTTAGGTTTAATTTGACAAAAAATGCAGATGAGCTTCTTTACGCAAATCTGTAAGGATCTGAAATGCAAAAATCCAAACTCCCGATTAGATGTGGAGAGCCCAAGGTACCTATATACACTTGTAAGAGGAATTATAAAACTAAATATTCAAGAACAAGGGACATACCAAAAAATGTTATTCTAATCCTTCTAACTGGAAATTAAAAACAGCCCAGAATCTGGCACAAAAGACAAGATTCGTTATTTCCAGAGCAGAAGGGGATTTTTAAGAACAGCCCTACCTATAAGGCTCGGCAAATGCCACATAGCAGCCCCTTGCAAACAGTATTTCCATCTCTCCTCAATTCCAAGCCTGCATGACTCCCTAGTATGGTTTATATTCATGGAATTGTTGTTATTAAGGATGATGCAAAAGGAATAAAACATTAGCTTATTTATTTGATTCACCCAACAAGAAAAACTGATAATTATAAGGGAAAAGGAAAAAAACTTTTTTTCAGAAAACATTTTTTCATATATTTCATATAAACAAATTTCAGTCATAAAATGAAATGTAAATCTTTTACCAGCAGTTGGATGCAAATAACTGTCTTCTGAAGCAAGATAATTTCATTCTTCAACCACACTGCTGAATAGAGAAATTGTAAATATTAACTTTCTGTGACAAACATTAACAATTTTATAAAGAAGCACTAGATTAATATTTTATCAAAACCGAGCTGAATATTTTCTTCCACTATTTTTTCAGCTAAGCAGAAATGCTGTCTGAGTTGAGAGTCAGTCTAAAACAGATGCTTTATTATGCACATCTCATTTTTTTAAGTATGACGAATGTTATTTATTGTATAGAAGTTACTGACGTTGCCACTGAAATAAGATTGATTTTGAATTTCTCTCAAGAAACTTCCTCTTTTATCAGTATTAATAAAATTGGCATGCCTTAAATAGTTCAATTTCAGTTTATTTTCCACCTGGAGAGCTTTAGAAACTTAAAAATCTACTAATTTTAGAAAACAAAGCATTATTCCATTTGATAGTTTTTTTCCCTACTGTAGTTTTGCAAAATACATATTCTAAGAAAGTACTTAAGAACAGGGAAACTTTATAGTGTCTTTGAACAAATCCTTTTTGAGGAAAAGAGAGTATTGACTTTTTGTAAAGAAGTTTGTGGTGGGTTCTGTCTGCAACTGCATCTAAAGTTGAACATGACTCTGGAAATAATATTAGTCTCTGCTGGAAACTGGCAAATAAAATATTTTTTATCTCTCTATGCACATCAGAATGAAGCATTTCTACAAACCACATTCTTAATATTTTCTTAAAATCTAGCTGTATTGTTTTCATACGGTGGTAATAAATGATTTACATTGCCACAAATAGAAGCTTCATGTAATGCTCTTGCGTTCATTCAATCTTTTGTCAAATGTTTATTAAGCATCTTCTATATTCTATACAATGTTGCACACACAACTTAGTTCTCCAAATGTAGATTATTGACCATGGATTGAGGAAGCATACTTCTTTCTCACAAATAGCTACATAAACAATAACTTAAAATAAACCCTACTATAATCTTTCCTGCATTGCGAGTGTGTGTGCGTGTGTGCGTGTGTGTGTGTGTGTGTGTGCGTGTGTTGTATTTGCAAAATTATACAATACCTCTCTGTGTGAAATAAAACCAATTTCATTATTTGCAGAGGATGTTATTTGGCAAGTAACATAACCTCCTTGGACTTCATTTTCAACCACGTAAAATGAATGAGAGACAATCTTAGAGTGTTCTGATGATTAGAGTTAATTTACTTTAAGTTTCTGTCACCTAGTGGGCAGGCTGTCACAAAATTCTATTCTTATCTCTGAGTAAGAAATGTCTGACTTCAATTCTGTTGCTGATCCATGGAGCTGCATGTGAGGAAGTTGATCTTTATTGTGTATTCATTGAATCGAATGTCTTGGAACAAGTTCCTCTGTAAGAAATCCTTCTAATATAATCCCAGCATTTTGGGAGGCTGAGTCAGGTGGATCACAAGGTCAAGAGATTGAAGCCATCCTGGTCAACATGGTGAAACCCCATCTCTACTAAAAATACAAAAAAAAATTAGCTGGGTATGGTGGCGCGTGCCTGTAATCCCAGCTACTCAGGAGGCTGAGGCAGGAGAATTGCCTGAACCCAGGAGGCCAAGGTTGCGGTGAGCTGAGATCGCGCCATTGCGCTCCAGCCTGGGTAACAAGAGTGAAACTCCGTCTCAAAAAAAAAAAATCCTTCTAAAGTCTCAAACTCAAAAGAAATGAGTCCAATTATTCCATTTATTATAAAACTATGAACGTGCCTCCGTCCAAGACTGATCCTTTTAGTTATACACTCAAGTAAAATGTTATAAACTGATTTTCCTCAGGGAAGGGTGTAGAGTTTCAAACTACCAAGTAATTTTAACATTTGGTCTTGATTTCTCACTATGTCTTAATGACAGAAGGGAGAAGAATGTTTCTTTTCTTTTGTTATTTCATTAGAGGCAAGTAATACCATAAAAAACAGTTTCAAATCTTCCTCTTAAATATTTACCAAGACACAGACATGATTTTAAACATTGTTATTATAAAAGTTTTCATGTTAATTATTTTCTAGTGTTTTCTTAAAATGTAGAGCAACTATACCTCATTAATCATGGAGGAAGGCATTTTGAAACTAGTTGCTTATTTTTTAACTGGAGGACAACATGCCAATGAAGGCAATTAAGCCACAAGAGCTGCCATCAAAAACAGCAGCCCCAACACAGGGGCACAGTAGCAAATAATTCACTAAGCTCCCCGCTTTGAATTTCTCCAATCCATATTCTTATAAATTACGTACATATATATTTCAAATTTATTACACTACAATAAATCACCAATGGGGTCCTATTCTGATGTTATACAACAATATATCTGAAATGATTAACTTTTACTTCTCAGGAATTCACAGTTGGGCCCAGAATGTGACAAAGGGTATATGAGGCAAATTCTAAAAATAAATGCATAGACATTATCCCACGAACACACAAACATTTTTTGATAATATGTGATATTTTACGTACCACTTATAAACTCCTGATGTCCCAAACAGAAACTGACATCATGCATAAACCTATTTGGAGGAATATATAGTTTATATGACAGCATAAACCATATTATGCATAAACCTATTTGGAGGAATATACAGTTTATATGACAGTAATTTAATTGATTTACTAAGGCACATAGGTAAAGTCACATGCAAATTCTTGTCAAGAATGGAAACACTACAATCTTTAAGACCAACACTTAGAATTAAAAATAAATTATATAAGGGATGTTATTTGGGCAAAGAATTAAGGCTGTAAATTTGACTGTGTGGCTAATATTTCTTAAATTATTTTTTTCTAGACACAAATGTTATACTTTCTGCATTGAGACATGTCTACAATACACATGGTACACCTGGATTACCAACTGTACTATAGACACAGTACCTGTCTTAAATAGCAGAAGAGAAAAGATTTACAAGTTTGTAGCCTTTGTTTGGATGCATTCTTCTGAGATAGGACATTCTTTGATCCCTAAACCTGGGTGGGACATTAGTTTCCTACCCAGTATCTCCCAGTACTCAAACATTTTTAATTATCTCCAGAGTTTTTCTTTCTGTCTTAATTAAAAAAGTCATTTTTACAGAGCCACAGAATAAATGAAACTCTGACAGTATTTTCACATTCACGTTGAACGTTTCAAGTAAGTTTGACAATTCAACATTAATCCTAAATTCCCTTCCCCCACCGTAAATTATGAAGTATATATTGCCATCTAGTGTCCTTCTGAAATGACACTTCTGCCAAGATTATGAAATAAAACATGTTAAGGCAGACAAAGGAGAGGTAAAATTTCTGTAAGTGGATATTTTGGAGTTGTATAATGTGTCAAAAATATTTTTGCTGAAACGCACAGAATGATTCAACAAAAGTGTCTTAAGATAAGTGATCAATGTCTTCATCATCTCAGCTGAAAGGTAGAGAGTTCCAGATTTGGTTACTTAGGAAGCTTAGTGATGTCATCTATGATTCAGGTTCTTCTCTTTCCACTCAACATTTTGAGCACATTGGCCTAAACCCTCGGGCTAATGCCCTCGCAATCACAAAATTGCTGCCGTTCCTCCATGTGTCATATTTTTGCCTAATCATATCTGCAGTAAGAAAGTCGGCAATCTTCTTGTACATGTCTTTGCCAGAGAGTCTTCCACCCTCACAACTACACTTTCCCTTAGGTCTCACTGCATGGGTTAGATCACTGTTTAGGTCCTGAAGTCAAGGAATTCTGCGCAAGTAGGTACACCATCTGGAATTTTCCTTATTTCTATCATAAACTCTTATCAAAGAAGAAGAGTTAGGGGTCAATTACCCATGTTGAAAAGATGTAAACACAACAGAAGAGAGAAAGAAACCTGTTTCAAGTGGCATAGAAAATGAGCTTCACTTTTCATATTTCAGCAATCCATAGGAAGTGTCCTGGACATATTACTGAGATGTGTGCATTGGGGAAGGGGTGGGTACTGAGAAAAAGAGAAAGGTACAAAATGAGATAGACCTAGAAGGATCTCAGCAAATGCATTTCTATGAGAGTATATTGCATTTGGCCAAAAAAAAAAAAAAGACCCTGGGACATTCAAAGGACATGAATTACTGGGAAGCTGCAAAAGGCCAAGTGAACTGCCACATAACAGTCCATGCAGTGTCCAATTCTCATGGGTATGTCCTGTGTTAATAGATAGGCAACACAGCATTGAAAGAGGCCTTGGATGCAGCTCACATTCTGCAGGGCAGCTTGGCAGACACCATGAAGTTCTGAACTCCACTCATCTTGCACTGTGTATCTCACATGTAGGACATACAAAAAAGGGGCATTGGCACTGGCATTCAATTAATTGGTTGGCATGGAGATGTGAAAATTTAGGTCTGAAGAAATAAACAATGTTTCTGTCAAAGATTAGCATTAGCAGCTGGGTGTGGTGGCTCACACCTGTAATCCTAGCAATCTGGGAGGCTGAGGCAGGTGAATCACCTAAGGTCAGGAGTTCAAGACCAGCCTGGGCAACATGGTGAAACCCCATCTCTACTAAAAATATTTTTTAAAAAATTAGCTTGATGCAGTGGAATATGCCTTTAATCCCAGCTGCTCAGGAGGCTGAGGTAGGAGAATCACTTGAGCCTGGGAGGTGGAGGTTGCAGTGAGCCAAGACTGTGCCATTGCACTCCAGCCTGGGCAACAGAGTGAGACTCTGTATCAAAAAAAAACAAAAAAAAAATTAGCATTAGCTTATTTTTCAAATGTACCTGTTCTGTATTAGGGCTTTTAGTGTTTTATCCCAATGACCGAAAGTAGTGTTTATCTAAATTTCTTCTATTTACACACTATGCTCTGGGGACTGGACAAGTCTTAGGATAGTTTAGAATGTGAAAAGGTAATCAGACATATTTTTACGTAAAACAATCACATAACCATACAGTGTCATTCTGAGTGAAAACAGTAATAACTAAGACCAATTATCTCATGTGATATAGAACAAAACTTAAGCCCTGAGAAAGGCATTAACTTATTCAGTGCTCCTTGATGATGAAATAGAGCTGCTGGGTTTAAAATTTAGGTGTTTTTTTTTGAGACGGAGTTTTGCTCTTGTTACCCAGGCTGGAGTGCTGGCGCTATCTCGGCTCACCGCAACCTCCGCCTCCCGGGTTCAGGCAATTCTCCTGCCTCGGCCTCCCAAGTAGCTGGGATTACAGGCACGCGCCACCATGCCCAGCTAATTTTTTGCATTTTTAGTAGAGACGGGGTTTTACCATGTTGACCAGGATGGTCTCGATCTCTTGACCTCATGATCCACCCGCCTCAGCCTCCCAAAGTGCTGAGATTACAGGCTTGAGCCACCGTGCCCAGCCTAAAATTTAGGTATTTTAACTGCAATCCAGTCCTCTTCCCACCACATTGTCTCTGAAATCATAAAGGATATTTGTTTAAAGTTTGGGATTTGAAGACAGACTTGCATATAAACACCCAGCCTGCCACTCAGTGTCTGTTGAATTAAAATGACAAATTTAATGTCTCTGAGACTTAGGTCCATCATCTGTCAAATATGAATATAAATAAAAACTATCTGGTAGGAAATCTGAGAAAATAAAATGCAGACTCTATAATATGGCACTGGAAGCAAATGTATCTGATGCTTCCAAATGTTAATGTCAGTCATTAGCTGTGTCACAACTCTATTTCCAGGAGATGTGTGTGGTCCTCGGGGATCCCGTGGGAATTTAGGGCCTATCTAATTAAATCTGTAACCATTATACCAAAGTCCTGAGAGTCAGTATAAAGGGATGATTCTGTAGCCCAACCATGTGGATGCCTATATTAGTGCTGCCATTTTTCACTTTTACAGACTGTGAAAGTAACTTCAAGCAAGTGATTTAACCACTCTTTGTCTCAGATTCTGGAACTCTCAAATGAGTATTATAAAAGCATCTATTCCGAAGGGTTTTGGCAGGGATTACATTAGTTAATAATGTATAGAGTTTAGAACAGTGCTTGGCAAATGATAGGTTCTATGTAAGTATTATTTTTGCTTTTTGTGGTTAAAATTATAATCAACTGTGAAACCATCTCATTGGTATCTCAGCCTAATTCCAGAATGGACATTCTAAATTGTAGTTTCTATGAAAACAAAATGAAGCAAAAGACACACACCTTCACTGATGAGCAACTCTTTTTAGATCTAGGAGCCTCCAGGCCCTACAGCAGCACACACTGTGTGATAGGGGAATGGTAGCATGGACACGGTCTGTCCCCGAAGCCTCCTCAACAAACTGCTATCCTCAGCCCACAAGCACTTTTGATCCAGGCTGGATCAGACACATCATTGCTTTCATTTCTCCGTCATACACAACAGCCCTGGATCAGATACGTGTCCAGACTCCAGAAAGCCTAGATATCAGCTGGGGAAATGCAAACTAGACTAAGACAGAAAGAAGCATCTGTAATCATCAGATGGTTCCTTTAAATACACAAAAAAGTATCCAAGAAAGACTAGTAGTGAGGCGTAGCCTTGAAGAACTAGAAACTTTAATCCATTCCACATTAGAGGGTAGCAAAAAATACCACCCACCTTTTTATAAAGCCACAGCCAAGATCACTGTACCACTGCACTCCAGCTAGGGTGACAGAGAAAGACTTTGTCTCAAAAAATAAAAATAAAAATAAAAAGCCACACTAGCAAGACTTTATGTCTCAGGTGCTCATTTTCCCCAATTTAAAATGATGCATAAAATCCATTATAAGCTGATTACTCTTCTACATTAGGAAGTGAGACACCACCACAGTTTTTTTTTCCAAGTTCTTCTCCACCTGAAGGTCAGTGTGGTCAGGATTGGTATTGGATGGTGAACCTCAGATGACAGAAGTCATACTTGGCAGCCATAGTTACAGCTGCCAGATAAGAGCAAACATGGCTTCCAGCTGTGGGCACTGACATTTCCCATCCTGCTGTAGAATTCTCATACCTAGGTTATTGTGAAATGAAAGCTGATTCCCTCTTGATTTTCAGGCCTCTGAAACTAAAACTACAAGAGGACTCTTTCTTCTTTCCTGATTTTTGTAATGGACAAGCTTGGCTCACTTCCTGTATTTTTTAAAATACAGTTTCATTGGAGTATAGTCACATTCATTTACTTATGCCTGCTTCTACAATAGCAGAACTGATCGTTGTGACAGTGACAGAGACTATGTAGCATGAAAACTAGAATATCTGCTCACTTACAGAAACGAGTTTACTAGCAGCTGTTTTAAAAAGGCTAGCATGTCTTTCATCAAAATGTTCCAGTTCTAGGAATATATACTAAGGGATATAAGTAAAATATAAGTTCTAGAAATATATACTAAGTGGGTACATGAAAAAGAAGAATATAGACAGTGAGGTGTCCATTGCCATGCTATACACAATGGCAAAAAAAGGAAATAAATCTAAAGTACATCAAAAATAATTAATAAATATAAATACATAGAGAGGTATACTGGACATAAAAATAGTGGATGTTATAAAACTTTTGAAAAGAATAAGATATACCTATTCAGTTTGACATCGAAATAGATGAGCAACATTGATAATAATAATCACTTTTATTGAGTGATTAACATGGGCCAGATACTGTGCTAATCCTTTTTATCTACTATCATTCTCAGTTCATAGAAGGAAATATTGAAGTTTGGGAAGAGTGTATAGTTGTCAAGTCACATAACTCACAAATGACAAAGCTGAGATCTGAACAAGATTCGCCTGTTTGCTCAACTTCAAAGGAAGAGGCAGAGAAAGAGAGAGGGAGCCAGTGCACACTAGCTGTTAATAGATTACAGGTTATAAAAGAGGCACTGGCCACATCAATATGCCCTCTATTGCTAGAAAAAAGAACACTTCCCCGCGAGCCACTCGAGGGTAAGTTGCTGAACTGATGTTGCATTACCCATAAACACAGCCATGTTTTTTCCTATAAACAAGAAATGCATGATTTTCTGCATAATTACAAACAATGATCACCATTAAAGCCAGAAATTAATGTTGATGCATTACTGCCATACAGTACTCAGATATCAATGGTCCCAATAATGACTTCAGGACAAAAGGATCCTGTTCAGAACATTTGCTGTGTTTTATTGTCGTGCCTCTTCAATCTCCTGCAGCTTGGGAACATTTCCTTTCTTTCTTTGACTTCCGTAACTTTGACACTTTTAAAGATTGCAGACGAGATATTTTGTAAAATATATATCCCTTGTGGGTCTGCCTGCTATTCCCCTGTGATTAATTATATGCATGCTTGGTTCTTTGTCCTTTCCCTTTCATCTTATCATCCAGTGGATGATTTCAATTTGTCCGATTACTGACAATGTTCACGTCCTCATTACAAATGATAACGTTGATTAAGTAGTGCTTCTCTACTATGAAGTTACTCTTTTTTTTCTTAAGCATTTTATTTCAGAAGGGTCACTTTGAAACTATTCAAAGATTCCTTTCCTCCTCAAATTTACTTATTTTTTATTTAAACATGGTTAGATGGATGGATCCCTACTTTATTCATTGGGTTATAGTGTGTTACTACTATTTCCTATTTTGGTACTCAAATTAGACTCAATTTGGCATGGAGATATTCTCCTAACTGGTTTCTGTGTCTTTCTAACACATCCCATCATTAGTTATTTATTTACTTTCTAGTGTGAGCATGAGCATGTGTGTGTGTGTGCGCGCGAACACACACACACACACACACACACACACACAAGCATTCCTGGTTCCCATAGTGAAAAATATATTTAGAAGGCAAGATATGGGCAAAATGAATGCTCATATTTTTAAAAACATTTCACTGAAGTATGATTGACATATAAAAAGCTGTGCATTTTAATGTTTACAGCTTGATGACTTTGGAAATGTAAACTCATAAAATCATCAATATGATCTATGTCACAAACCTATCCATCACCTCTAAAAGTTTCCTATCTTCCTAAAATGATTACTTATGCCTGTATTTGTGTACATCTGTGTAAAATAAGAACACTTAATGTAAGATCTTACTGCTATAACTGCTTTGAGGCCCTTTCAGTTAATAGAACAAATAAATAAAGAAAAACCAAACAACACACGTACTGCTATGGTTTAAACGTAGTGGCCCCTCTAAAATTCCTGTTGAAACCTAATCACCCAGATGAAGGTATTGGAAGGCAGGGCCTCTGGGAAGTGATTAGGTCTCAAGGGATCCACCCTCATGAAAAGAATGATGCTGCTGTGAGAAGGGCTTGCAAGACCTAGTTCACTTGTCTTCACTCATCTGCCCTGAGTGGACACAGCAAGGTCCTCACCATACCTTCCCACTTCATCTCTGGCTTCTCAGCCTTCAGAACTATGAGAAATACATTACTATTTTCTATAAATTACTTTTTCTGTACTGTTTTGTTACAGTAGCACAAACGAACTAAGAAACACACATATCCTTCCTTGAAGTCATATTCATACTCCAAATTCCAATCTATCACAGCTGAAAAGGTTCCTTTTAGTTTCCACACTTTTGACATTTGATCTCCCTTCTTTGATAGTGGGAAACTCTCATTACCCTTAATTTACTTTTATTCCTCTCCTTCCACCCCCCTGCACATAACCAATATTTCTTTTTGCCAAGCCCCACCTTACCTAACTTCAGCTCCGACATGTTTTATGAGCCACCCTTTGACAGGAAAGCCCTCACTCCTCACCCCATTTCATAATCAATACTCCAAGCTGGGCTTCTCTCACCACCACTGCAGGATGTCCTCTCACCTGCTCCAAGCTGCTCCACTCATGTGTGTCTTCCTCACCCTGCACGGAATGAGGTGAGGTGCTCCCCATCCCTGCACTGGGCCCCTGCAGCTTCCCTTTCCTCCCAGGACAGCCACTTATCTAATTTATTCTGCCCCATTAAATGGCTTCAGGACTTAATTGTTCAAGAATAGAAGAATAAAGAAAGAAAGAGAAGGAAAAGGAATGGGAAGAGAAGGAACAAAACAAGATACAATGTAATACCATGCAGTATAACTCAAAGTGGGGGAGAGAGAGTGAGGCAGCATGTCAATGAAACAGATACTCTCCAAGGACTAAGAAAATGAGAACGACATGGAGCGAGCAATCTAGAAAGATAATGAAGCAACAGTGTCAATGGCTAATGATTCACTAAAAACAAAAAGGTGGTTCAGGAAAACTGAATCTCTGGGCTTAGCAGAAGGAAAAATATTTTTTCTACAAAGTAGATTTTGATTGCTTTGAAAGTAGATACGGTATCTCCCATATAGACACTATGCATTATAAACATGGTGGCTATAAATCTTGCATTTTCCAAGACAGTCACAATCATAGATAATTTTACTCTTTTCTATTAGGCTGCTTTGATGAAAACACAACTAAATTCATTTTTAAGAGTTGGTAAGCCTGTGTTGTGTGTACCTGTGTGTGCATGTGTGTGTGTGTATTTATACATACTCATACATCATAAGAAAATTTTTATCAAATGAGATTATCCTATTCTTAGGGTTTGGAAAATATAATCAATGTAACTACATTATTTTTATTTAACAATTGACTTTTTAGAAGGATTTCACAAATATGGGGAAAACCTAATTATCCAAGATTTTCTAAATTACACATATCTGCATCTAAATACCACTTTCTACTCCATATTGACCTCACTATAGAAATGCAAAGAGCCCATGCTACCTCTGTAGTAATTAATATTGTTATAAAATAATATCTTACCCTTCTGTATTACACTTTGTGCTAAGTAGTTTGCATGTATTCTGTCAAGCAATATACAGCTCTAGAATATAAGTACTCTCATTTCCACTTATAAAACAAGAAAACTTATGTAGTCAGTTATGTAACTTAAAAAAAAAGCTTTTAAGTAGAGCAAGGACTTCACAGTCTGGCTGTTTGACTCAGCACTTGTGATCAAACCACCATAGAACACCACCTCACCATGTTGCCTAAGAAAACATGGAATTTATTTATAAATATTTCATGCCATCAGGAACAAATGTCATAGCAAAGAAAACAAGATTTCCCTGAAGCTTGCTAGGATATTCATCTCTTATTTTGAAAGAGAAATTGCAGGCATTCTTGGGTTATATCTTGGGACTTGGAATCACAACAATATACAGTGCTTAGAATGTAACTATGGCAGCAAAGAGACAGGCTCAAAGCGCAGCTCAACAACTTACTTGGGACCTCAAGTGAGTTATTTAATTTCCCTGGGCCTCATTTTTCTCACCCATAAATAGGAATGGGAATGTATATCTCCTTTCTGAAGACTAAGTGAAGTAATACATAAAGTAGTAAGTGTGTGCCTGGCATAGGGCAAGAATTCAATAAGTATAATTAATTTTTGCTATTATTGCTGTTTGTGATGTGCTGTTATTTAATAGCCTCTAGCTGTGCCTTACATCTGCTGCTTTTTTTCTAATCTTAATTAACATCAGTCTTAAAAAAACTGAAACTTGAGATACGACAATCCTTAATAAGTATAACTCATCCCTAATTATGAGAGCTTATAAAATCCTATTGCATAGGTTCAATCAAGCCGATCAATACGCAAATACACCAAGAGCACCTCCTATGTGTTAGATGCTATCTTAGACATTAAAGATCCAGTAAGGAATGATAATGGGTTCCTTGCCTTCACAGAACTCTCAGCCTCAGTTGGCCTTAAGTGTGCTTCATGCCATGAGTAACTTAAAAAAAAGGAGTGTGTTCTAGCGCCTGCTCCCTGGCATGCATAGAGACATAGAGACATAAAAATCACACCTGACGAGGTTAGAAAGTGATTTGATGATAAGCCACAGTGACAATGAATCTTAAGCACAAAGGTGCTGAGATGGCATGTACTTTTGGATCAGCTTTTTGAAAATAAAAAAATTTAAAAAAAAACAGCCAAAACAAAATAAATAAGAATTCAGTCTGAAAACCAGAGGCAGTAAGAGGGCACTCTTTGTTAGTGTCCCACCTGTTTTTGTTGTTGTGAAATAGTTCAAATCTGCTGGAAGTATCAACATATACGATGACATCTTAACACCCTGCAGTTCAAGGAATAAAACATCATCTATCAGTTGAAGCCTTCTCAATATCTATGATTATCACAGATATGTGGATCTCATCACTTCCTCAATGAGCTATAATTCAACTTATTCAGGATCTTCATGTATGGGCTCACTCATGTACAAGGGTGTAAATGGCTAACCACTTACAAAAAAAAAAAGCTTTCCAGTGAAGCAAAATACCTTTACATGAGCTAAAAAGGTGCTCATCATCTGCCTTTGAGATAATTCTAAAGTTCAGAATCAAGCCAAGTTCACCTACTTGATAGCAGGCAAAATGCCAGACACACTCACTAAGTTTGGTTGATTCATTTTCACAAAGTCTTACAATTTTCTTCTGTGGACGGCTAAGAAAACCACATCTCCATGAGATGGCCCTTGGGCACCTGAGTGAGTGGGAGAGCTGCTGGTCACACTCAGTCCACCAGGCTGCAAGCCACTGCTGCCTCTCTCCTCATCACCAGTCTGTCCATGGAACTTTGAAAGCTTAGGCTTTGTGGATATTTTAAACAAACCTCCAGGGAGAAATGGCTTTCCCTCATACGATCTTTAAGACTTAATTTTCTCATCTGCAAAATAGAGGTGAGGATAATATCCACGTTTTGGGATGTTCTGCTAAATATATTGAATAAAATAATCCATTCAAAGTGCTTATCACAGTGCCCAATACATAGTAGATGCTCAGTAAATATTAGGTGATATTGTTCTTTCCCATGGAAAGAATAAAAGGTTGCTTGAAAACCCAAAAGCCGGCTGCACAGTGCTAGTCCTCAGATTCTGCCAGGCGAGTGAATGAATTTGCTCAGGAGGTGATTGACGCAGACACTGGGTGTGGGAGCTGCTCAGAGAGCACCAGCCATCTGTGAGAACTGCCTTATTTGTGCTTGTGTTCCACCCACAGAAGACCATTCTGGAGTAACCGGGAACCAATCTCTGACACCACGCTTGTCTCATTTCACTACTGCAGCTTTCCATGTCTGTGCCTCTTCCCCAACAGGGCAAATCACATTCTGCTTCAAATGACTTAGACTACAGCCATGGAGAAAGCTGTGACTCTCAGGGAGAGAGTTTCAGTGAAGTGATTAGAATGACTTCATCAACAGCATTGTCCCTGGGTTACAGACTCAGTTAACAGATAGAAGATTCTTTAGCTCTCATCAAAGAGGCAACACATTTCACATCATTAAGAGGAGTGAATCTAATTCTCTACTATTTTCTAAAGGATCTCAATAATGCCTCAGTTAAGGGAGTTTTTAAAACGTAGACTATTTCAGGGATGCAGGTTGGTGATGGCTTTGTCATCCTAAAGCAAAAATAGCTTCAGTGGGAAAAAGTCACAAACTATTTGAAGCTGGTATTTTAAATATAAAAAAAGGAGGAGGAAAGGGAGAAGGAGAAAGAGAATGAAGAGAAGGAAAGGAAAAGCAAGAGGAAAGAAAGAAAATACACTATTTCCTGGCAGACTAGAGCTATTGTAGGTGTCTCAGGTTTGCTATAAAATAATGTGTTTGCAAAGGAAGCTTTCTGAGAGGAAAGTTTTCCAAATTCAGATTCAGTTCTGAGGATTTTATTTTGTCTTCCCTGGAGGGGGCTTTGTTGTGTTCTAAAAACAACAGCTTGTATAGAGTCTTTTGCAGACTCACCAATATGAGTGCCAATATTTTTTTAAATCGACTCAGTGACATTTTTATAAGAAGCATGAAAAACTCTATACAGAAAGAAAGAGCCAACTTTCACAAACCCCAGAGGCCTATCCTTCAGCCAAGAACCATGCTGGCATGAGCAGGAGTATTTGACAGAGGCATGTTTGAAGGATTCTTTCATGTGGGAAGTACAGAAAGATGCATCAGCACATCTGTGACTTTTTCCTCTGACACACTTTGATGTAATCTGATTAATATTCTGACTTTGCAAGAAACTTCTTTGAATTTTCCATCAGGATGGGTGGACCATAACCCATTTCTGGAACCGCAGGCCATTGATGACCCCTGAGTCACCTCAAAAGAAGGCAGTTTTATTCCTGTACTCATGAATGAGACTTGGCTGAGCTTCTATACCTGTACACTAAGGGATTCCCTAGCATAAATGTCAATGCTCAAGACCCCCATCTCCACAATAAGTCTCCTGCTGCTCCACCCTAGGTCCACACGCAGAGCTGGGCTGTTCTTTCCTTTGCTTCTTGAACCTGTGGAGTTCATTGTGGCCTCAGATTCTTCACACACTCTCATCCTCCCTGAATGCTCTCTCTCTCACTCCCTTCACTTCACCAAGCTGTCCCCTACTTTCATAAAACTGACCTTTTCTCCACCTGCCACCAAAATTTTACTTCTTCCATGAGAATATCCCCATATTTCAATATATTTCAGCCTTTCAAAATTCTCTTTTGTGCAGCCTATATAATTTCCAATAAAGATTTCACATATCCTCTCTAAATAGTCCTCGTGATGGGGGACTCTCTACTGCACAAGTCGGCCTATTCTGTTTTGATCTGATTTTAACATCAAAAAGTGATTCTTGATCCAAAAAAGGCATTTATACAGAAAGTATAGGATACACAGCCTAGATGAAAATGTGGAAGGGTGTTAATTCTACACAAAAAGAGCATATACAAGGGTACTGAGATGGGAAAAAACAAACAAACAAACAAAAACAACAACAAAATGACACTCTGGAAGAACATGAGGTGCACTGGCATTCTCAGAACGGAGAAAGCGAGGCAGATAATTAGGCAGATATTTATATACATATTTTTTTAAATTTAATTCTACATTAAAAAGAGCAGAAAAAAGCAATTTGACTTTTTTTCACTTTTGGAGGAAGTTTCTATAACTTGGTGATAGATGAGAGGAGACGTTAGGTTGTAAAAAGGGAAGAATGGAAGTCAATAGAGAGGTCAGAAAGTGAGTGCTATGTTCAACCTGAGAATCATCTCTTGGGTGTGGTCTTTCTCACCAAGCCCTTCCATTATGCCTTAGTTCAGGCTCCCGCAGCATCTTTACTCATCTAGCACACTGTTCTGTGATTTCCCACTTCACAGCTGGTTTCCCAGGTTCCAAAGTGTGTGATGTGTATGTGTGCCCCCTCCTTCCCATCACCAGCAAACTCATGGGAAGTTATGGAGGTGATCTACGGTAAAATCCTGGATGCAGTGTCTATCAACTTCATGGTGGTAGGCAAGTTTCTTTTCTTTTCTTACCTCAGACTCATCATCAGTAAAATGAGAATCATGTTATCTACATTGCAGGATTATTCTAGTCCATTAATGTTATGACATCCATAAAGAACCTATTATAAGGCTTAGAACATAATAAGCAGGGGCTCCTTATAGTTTATTTTTTAATTCCTTTATAAAAAAATAGGTTGTAAAGCTCTTCTGATTAATAGGATTGTAGAGGATTAATTCCCTGACTTGAGACAGAAATTATTTTATATAGAGGCCACACATACCTCTCCAGATTACTCTGCTAATAGCTCTAATTCCCCATCCTGTCTCTATACTCCAGAAACATTGAAATCCTCATTCTCCCTATACCTCTTTACAACTCTGTATATTTTGTACATATTAATCTCTCCTTGTACAAAGTCTGTCACTCTCTCTTCACCTGGAAATTTCTGTCTTATCTTCAGGGCCTAAAAACAGTTACCTTTTTATGTGAGACTTATTCAGTTATAACAGAGACAATTAATCACTTCCCTTGTCTGTACCCTCACAATACTTTGTTAATAACTCATGATGTTTCTTAACAGGTGTTTTATCTTTTATCTATTTACATGACTCCACTAGACTGCAAACATTTTCAAAGCGGAAAAACCGTGACTACCTGCTACCACCACTACCTGAATGGATATCCGCACCAAGTAGTATATACCCATTAGGCTGAATATATACTCATGCTTATATAATCATGAATATTGTTGAGTAATGTTATGAGCCAGCCCCTGTGCTTAACTCAAAAATGGGAATTAAACATAGAAAAGGCACTGACTAGAGGAAAACTAACTAAGCCACGTAGACTCAGAAGCTCTGAGTTATTACTAGTTGAAACTCATCAGGAAATTTCCTGAGTCACAGTTGCTTTATCATCAAAACAAAAGTATTAGTGGCTGATCTTATAGAGCATATAAGGCATATATATGAAATTAGATTATAATTATAGAATGCAAATGATACAGATATTAGTTTTCTTTGACATACTGTTCTGTATCTTTCTGGAGAGTATAATTTAATTGTGGTGCTGTAAAATATAGAAAAAGTAAAATGGATTAACACATATACAAAAATATGCATTAAAATATACCACCAATATAGCAAATTGAAATACAATATACATAATTAAGAATACATGGAAATATATACATATAAAATATGTTAATACCCATATACTGATTATAATTCAAGATAATTTAAGATAGGTATGGTGATGTAATGAGTTAAATTTTTTTTGGTTTTTGAGATGGAGTCTTGCTCTTTCACCAAGGCTGGAGTGCAGTGGTGCAATCTTGGCTCACTGCAACCTCCATTTCCCAGATTCAAACAATTCTCCTGCCTCAGCCTTCTGAGTAGCTGGGATTGCAGGCACCCGCCACCACACCCAGCTAAGTTTTGTATTTTTAGTAAGGACGGGGTTTCACCATGTTGGCCAGGCTGACCTCAAACTCCTGACCTCGTGATCCACCCACCTCAGCCTCCCAAAGTGCAGGGATTATAGGCATGAGGTACCATGCCAGGCTGTAAAGAGTTAATTCTATTAAAAATAAAACAGGACAATCTCTGTGAGTTAAGGTGGTTGAGGGCATTATCATGGAAAGGGCATGACTTGAAGAAAAGCGAGGATTCCAATGCAGTGAGAGGAGGCTGACTGTGCTTACTTGTGGGTCTCCAGGTACTGCCGCATGATCTGAATTTACAGAGTACCCAGTGTACATGCTCTGTTTATCTGATTTATGCCCAGTGATAGGAGAAAAATGATTGCTACAATTGTATAATAACAGAAACTGACATCCCCAGAAAATTATAATTTGAACAATGCCATGAAAAAAACTGAGATACAATTAAAAAGTACTTTTGAAAACAACACAGAGAACTCATAAAGAAAGTAGCTGGATAAGTTGAGAATTTAACTGGATCCATATTTGCCAACTCTGAGTGCCTCCAATATACCCCTAATATTCCCCATTTACCTGCCCCTCGACTTAAAGATGATTTATGACCCTGAATTATTTTGACTTGTCAGGATACAATACAGTGATTCTGAGCTCTCTGCCTCCATCAGGGGTGATCCTACCCACTCTGAATAGTGACGGATTTTGTGATCAATTCAGTCAGCCATTTATATGCACTTGGAAAGCCAAATCACCATGATGTTTCAGTGTGTCGCATCTAAACCAGGATTCATCATCAGAAGCTGAGTGATGTTTCTATCCGCAGTTTTAATGAAAAGTATATGTCTTCTAACTCCCTTTCCCCAGCCCTTGATTCATAACTAAGATTATTTCCAAATTCCTACAGTTCCCTACTCCCCAACTATAGACATAAAATTTTCTTTTATGTTGCTGTTTGACTGGAGCAGTATTTCAATCCTTCATAAGACGTCTGTATACACAACAAAAGTATCCAATCCACATTGGGTTTTACTTCTGCTTACAGAATTTTTTTTTTTTCCTGAAGAATCAATGCCCTTGTCAATCACCCAGCCAGAGACCCGAATACAATGAATAAATACAGATTTTTAAGAAAAAGAAATAAACAGAAGAACAACTCTAAATAAAATACAATTCATTGAAGAAAATTAAGAGAATATGTGGTTAATATACCTATCCAATTAAAGTGTCAAAAGGAAACTCTTAAAACAGAAAGGAAATGAAGAATCTTTAAATATTAGGAAGAAAGAAAGGAAAACAAAGTGTAAGATATAGGTAAATGTGATATTCTTGAGTTTTAGCAATTATGTTGGGAAGCAAAATGTATAACATTTTCTGATGCGGTTTTCAATGTAGTTAGAGGAAGTATTTAATGTAATTATAAACAGGGGTGGGTAAAGGGGTTTAAGAGGAGATACTCTTTCTACACTCTTGGAAAATGTCAATAACAGTAAAATATTATAAGATATATAGATAATATATAGATAGGTAGGTAGGTAGGTAGGTAGATATCATCTAGGGCATCTACTGAAAAATCTACCCAGGAAATATACATAAATCAAATTTGAACTATTTTCCAGAAAGTAACCTAGTTGCCCACCACACAGCTATAATTAGAAACAGAGGAATAAATAAAACAGAGGGAAAAACATAACTCCTCCTATCAAAAAAATTACCACAAAACAAAACATAAAATAGCAACAACATAAGCCTTAACATAGCAATAATTGTATTAAATAAATATGGTGGAATACACGAATTTTAAAAGCAGAGACTGTCCAATTAGATAAAAATATATGACAAGTGTAGGCTGTTAGAGGAAATCCAGTTCAAATACAACTATAACAAACATAACTTTACGCCTTGGCATGCATTTTGAGTATAGGGTTAACTGACTCATACTAGAAGCAGGACTTCATTACTTGTGACATAGTTTTCAGTTCTTTAATTCCTCCTAGATTTTCGATATGGTAGATGCATAAATCTGCCCTATACAGCCTCCTCCCAGTAACCACCTCAACAGGGAACATACACATACAACTTTTTTCTCATTCAGGGCTCTCGTAAAGAGTGGCTATCTTGGTAGGAATAAACTGGACACAGGTCAGACAAGAGTCACATGGACATCATCCAATATACACAGGTTTCCTGTAAGAGGAACACCTGTTGAAGGACAGGTACTTAGGAATATGCCATCCACTAGGAAAGAAGTATCCCATGAAACACATATTATAAATATCTATGACCATGTCCCTTGGATTATTGTCAGGGAAGGGTTAGAGTTTATGGCTACTTTCAGGAGAGAAATCGTAAGTTTGGATTGGATGAAAATACAGCAATAACTATAGATTTAGGTTTAAATTAGATGGTAGAAAATGATTATCCAAAAGCACATGTGTTAATAATGAATTACTAGGGACAGAGAGGAATATCACATGTTGATAGGAGATTCCATCCAACAAGAACCCCAGGTAATTCTTAATGAGTACTGGGCAAAAAAACAGAGCTGCAAAATTTGAGAAGTAAACGCTATACAACTGAAAGGAGAAATACACAAATCCACAATTATAGGTAGAGTTCAACACTCCTCTCTCAATGATTAATGGAACTGACAAGCAAGTGTAGAGATGAACTCAGCAAGTGACTATGCCACTTGTTTTGATCTGTAAGACAGGAATGATAATACTTATACCCTGCTTAATTTGTGTAAAGATTAAAACAATGTATTTTTATAAACAGCTTAGAGATATAACTCACATATAATAAGCCCTCACATGTAATAACCTATTAATACATGGAAATCATGTATTTAAAATATAGTAAATAAACATCCCAAAAGGAAAATGGGCAATGACATAAATAATGAAATCATAATTGAAGAAATATCATTATCAAAACATACAGCCTCATTATTAATAGGTGTTTTCAAAATAAAAGAACAAGTAAAAAGTACTCTTTGAAAACAACTCTAATCACATATCACAGGTTTTGCTATTTCCATGTTTGCCTCAATTTAATTAACGCAACATAAGACAAGCTTTGTTTTTAAAGAATCAGGAAAATTGTATAACAAGGTTTAAAAAAATCATTTTACCATTTAAAAACAATGAAATTAACAAACCTTATTGCTTAATCTGTTTATTCCCTGGCCAAGCTGGTTATAAAGTTATAAACAGTGCTATCTCCTTGATACTGTTAAATAATTAATAAAATAGTCTCAAATTGGGCCAAGGGCTAGGGACACATTATCCCACAATGAAGACTCCTATACTGACTCTGTTTTAGCCTCAACCCACTTTGCTGCTACCTCCTTAAGGTAAATAACTTCTCATGAGAGGAAAAGATATTGATTTAACAGGTCACTGAAAATGAGACGTTTTAAGCCCAAGGTAGGAATTAAAATAAATAAAATTAGTCTAACATAGTTAAGCATTCTTACTTAGCCAGGCAGCTTACTATGTCCTGTGTGTGTATTATCTCACTTTATCAGCACAACCAATCCTATGTATTTTCTAGTTTCATTTCCCCACTCAGTCCTTATACTCTAAGCACATCAGATTACTCTAACTTCTTATATATCTTGTTTCTTCCCATTATAGCTCTCTTCAATATGCTGTTCCCTATATACAGAACTCCCATCCCATAATCCTGCTTTCCCTCCAAATTCCAGATAAATCTTTATGTTCCCTTTGCAATATCAGAGAAAATTGTGTCCAATAAGTACAATAACCATGTGAAACAGGTCTGGGGTATATACCCTGTTGTCTGGGGTATATGCCCTGGCTATTGGTCTCGGTCAAGAAATAAATCAGAAGACAGACACAAATGAACAGTGAGTTTTAGAGTGGAAATTTTAATAGAAAAAGAAGAAAAGAGAGAGAAAATAAGTTCTTATGTGGAGAAAGTGGGTTGCACAAAAGAGGGTCTCCAGTTTGCAGTGCAATGCAATCAGTTTTGTACAAAGGTTGAGGAAGCATTGATTGATTTACACAGGGCTCAGGGGATTGGTTTGACCAGGAATGCCATTAACATAGCCTGCAAAAAGACTGGCTCTCCTACCCTAGTCTTTTATTATGCAAATGCAGCCTCCACCTTGTGGTAGCCAAGATACTTGTATATTTTGTTTTACCTGGAGGCTGTCATGACACGCACAAACGTGGTGACAAGGAAAAGAGAGCAGAAGATGCCATACTGAATTTCTCTCTCTAGTCCTCATTTTTGGAAAAAATAATTATAAGACCATATTATTTATAGAATAAAATTTAGTCTCATACTTGGCCAGATTATTTTCATAAAGTACAGCAATAATAATTATTTCTAAATAGGTCTTTTGGATTGGCTTTGACAGAACTCTGTTCCACAAGGAAATTCAGAAAAGACTTCATAAAGCTGAGCTCAGCCATGGATTTGTATCCTCAAATACCTGTGAGTTGGGGGATCCTTTTCTTTTAAGGTCCCAAGATAATCTTGGAGCTCTAGACCTCTTAGAAAGTGACATGTTTTACTGACCACAGGTTAGGAACCCTGTGCTAGGACTGTGTAGACAAGGTATGAGGCCAGTTCTTCCCAAGGGGCTTTTATTGGCTTGGCATGTCAACCTTGATTCCTTAACGAGAAACACACCCTTCCAGGCAAAGCCTTGGTAAAATAACCAGTTTTTCTAATTGTGTTCTGTTGGAAAAGAAAAATGGATTCCTATTGTTCTGATGCAAACAACGATATAGCCATAAGTTAAGAGTACTCACAAATAATTTCCAAATTCTAGAAGAACCAGGCAGAGAGAAACAAATATGCTCCAAATTTTGTTCACAAGAGTACATCTTACTCAATTATTAAAGGCTGTAAATGGTTCAAAATAAGTTTCCCTGACTCCAGAAAAACACCAAGAATCAACAATATTCCAAGCAAAAGTCATAAAAGTTGCTTTAACTTTCTAAGTGCAGTCCATTTAGTTAACTCTTATTTTGCTTGACATTCGGGTACATTCCAATTCTTCATGAGTCTTGTATGTTATTTTTCTATTCCAACATTACCATCTTCAAAGCTATTAAAAACTCACATTTGAGAATACTTGTTAGAGTCCTTATTTTAACTTGATTATAAACCATCTTTGAGAAGGAACAAAGCAAGACAACAACTGTCTGTGAATGACAGAATTCCCAGGGTAGTTACAGTTAAAAACATGACTGACAAAGAAGTTTAGTTATCTCCATGGTTTACAATAACTTTACCCTTAATTATGATTGATAGCATATACTCCAACATCAGAATTTTATAACTCCCATGTAATTTTAAAGCATATATTAGTATTATTCAGCAAAATATAACTTAAAGAACATTGAACATCATTTTGGCAATCTCATGTGATGAAAAATATCAAATAATCCTGTTTACCTCTTCTCTGGATGTTTCAGGGGCCCTCTGGACCATCCAGAAAGCCAGGCATCAGAAAAGACAATTTTGAAACCTGAAGTTTGATTTTGGGATCCCTATTAACTGTTAGAGGTCCTACGTTTTAAACCTCTAACAGTTAATAGGGATCCCAAAATCAAGCTTCAGGTTTCAAAATTGTCTTTTCTGATGCCTGGCTTTCTGGATGGTCCAGAGGGCCC
>CM052660.1:23236527-23290032 GCA_028533165.1 Leontopithecus rosalia | reverse complement strand
AAAAAAAAAAATATGAAAAAAAAAAAAAAAACACTTGGTGTTTGGAAATAGAATTCCAAATTGCTGTAAGTTACTTATTTTGCCAAAATGATGACTCAAAAGGCAAAAACTTTTCATTAGCCTTTTCTATTACATGAAAATCCTGTTGTAAGCCAAATTTTATCCTTGCATTCACTTATTATTGTTAACCCCAATTAGTTTAAGTGAAACCTTATAGATGATTCCCTCTAATCTTAATCAATATGACCATGAGGTGAAATCTTTGCAAACCCTTTATAACACCTTTTTCTAAAGGCAGATTAGTATCTTAAGACAACCTTGCTGTGCTTTTATTTCAATTTATGAAATAACATATAATATTCTTTTGAATTTAATGTTTACATATTTTTGCAAGATTAATTTTTGCAATCTTTGTATAACTTGCTTAAACCTCTAGCTTTATCTTATTAAATTTAAGATAATCCCTTATCCCTGGGCAAAATTTACATTTCCATGCTTTCTTATAGTCATTTACTAAAAAACACATTTTGCTTCATGTAAAACTGTTTAATGACCTCAAATACATATTGCACTTTTAACTCTTAGCAATTTGTACTTTTGGGGAAAAGCCTTGTTAGCAAGTTATTTTAACTATATACCAGGTGTGGCGCCTAGGACCCAGACAGAAGTATAGATAAAGTCTGATTGTTTCCAGTATCTAACTCTACATGTCCCAGGCCTTGCCTATCTGAAAAGCATGCAGTATACAAGCTTGGAACATTTAGCAAAACTGGTATCTAAGTTGTAAAATTTAGACTACCTACTTGCATCTTGCAATAATCCTTAAGACTATTTTTATTTATTAAAGATGAAAGTCATATGAACTAAAAAATATTTAAGTGCTTATTTTTCTTTAAGCCAATTAATTCAGTTCTTTCTACAGACATTACACATAATATATATGTAGCAACACAAATAGAAGATTCAGCACTTGTAAGATTTTTTATTTGCCACCTTCTTAATTGGATTACTAGCTTCAGGGTAGAGCCCTTGGAGGAACAAAGCTAGGATAGCATGCATTTTTAGGGCCTAATAAGGATCAGCCCCTTCCCCCATTCAAGTCTCACCTCTTAGTGGGGGGTGGGGATGTTTCCATATGCTTCAGGTGACCCAGAGCATGCTTCTCTGATTTGTAACTACTGTTATCCATCTCTTAAAGTATATTTTCTATCTAATTATTACACACCAAAGTTCTCTTCTAATGTGAAGTAATATGATGCCCCCAAAACTCAAAACTATCAAATAACACAATACAAAACAGCAGAGCCTTTGATTTTGAGAGGTGACTCTCTGCTTTTAATTCCTTGGGTTTCATGATGAAAATAGAGCACTTTTTTCCTCCCAAAATGGGGTCTGTGGCACCTCCTCTGTTTTTCCTGTGGAGTCCCATGCTCCCAGAAACTATCTTAGGGACACTCATGCATTAAGAGTGGGAAGACAACAAAATGGAGGAAAATAATACAGTCAACAAGAAGAAAAAACCTTTTTCCAGAAAAACACAATCCAATAAAAGAAAAACATAAAGGTCTTTTAAATACACCTATAACTTGAATATCCACTTTTTAATTAAGCTGAGCAGTCTTCAAGAAAATCCCTTTAAGTCCTTTGTTACTTGATTTTAACCAAGCCAAGCAGATACGATTTTCAGTTTTTGAAATTTATAACAAGTAACCTCACAGGTGAAATCAACAAGCCTTAATTAGGTTATGACTTAAGCACAAGTATATGGGGTACTTTCAAAAGCCGCTGATAGGCAGCTTTTGAAATCATCATTGCAAAATTGTGACTGAGATAGTGAAGGAGATTCAACCCAACTAACTCCATTTTATTTCTAGCCCCCAAGATGTCCTTACCTATCCCTTGGCATAGGCTGAACCAACTTTGGAAGGAGCCTGGTTTACAGTTTATAGTCCAAAACAAAGATAATTACAGCCCCTTCTTAAGATGTTTTTCCTTTTACCTGGAGACCAGACCAAGTAACTAGCTATAAGATTAAAAAGGATAGCTTAGGAGTCAAGCAACAGAAGGCTAAAATATTTTTACCCTCCCTTAACTGCTCTCAAGATCAGTGCTTAAGATATCTTGTAGCGTGCCTGTAATCCCAGCTACTCGGGAGGCTGAGGGAGGAGAATTGCCTGAACCCAGAAGGCAGAGGTTGTGGTGAGCCAAGATTGCGCCATTGCACTCCAGCCTGGGTAACAAAAGTGAAACTCCGTCTCAAAAAAAAAAAAAAAGATATCTTGTAAACCTACCCTTGATGGATAAGCTGGCATCACCCAGGTTGACAAACTGGCTTATCTGATCTTGCAGCCCTCACACAGAAACTGACTTAGCACAAGAAGACAGCCACCATTATAAAACGGCAGAGACTAAAACAAAAGTATTGCAATGTGGTTACAGGTCACGTTCCCAGGGACATGAAACAAGATGGAGGCCAGTAGCCATGTTTGTTACTGACCATTTTGTTGAGCTGGCTTGAACAGCAAGCTTATGGGGTCCTGAGCCTGCATTCTAATCTAAGATACCCTTTCATTTGGCAGAACCATACAGAAAGACACACAAAACACGCCAGATTGGCTACAGTTTAAGACCAACCTCACAAATCCTTTTTCATTAATTAAAACTTTACTGGGAATATAAACAATAATCCTTATTGTCCCTTTTACTGGTTTTTATGAGGAGAGAGAAGCCAAAAGCCCTACTGGTAAGAAATTTTTATGCTTTTCCTGGCATGTCAGGCTTCTGGGTCCCTTCCCCTTAGCTCACCTCTAAGCCAAGCATTTAAGGTTGGGGGAACTAACTTTTCCTAGTTTGAAGGATCATTATTAAAGATCTATTTTAAACTGTGAAAGAAGGCAAAACAACACAGAAAAATCTGGGGGTTGCAATTAGGGTTGTCGAGCTGTAGTGCCTCTCTTTCTATTGGGAATGGTGTTTCCCCTATTTCTTCGTCCTTCCTATTTTCTCTTTTCCTTTTAGGCCTACTATGAGAGACATACTGCTCACCTCCAAATTTTTCTGCAGCCTGCTGTGCTGCCTGCTTCTTAGCTGTGGCTAGGGTTTAGCTTAGGAGCAGGGTAACATCCATCTATGAGAGGTCAAAGACCTGAGTTAAATTTTGGAAAGCTTGTATGTATCTATCAGAGTCTTTAGAAAATCAGCCTAAGTCTCCCTTTGTTTGCCAAAGGTCTGTACGGAGAAGGGAACTTGCAGGGGTCCAAACAAGGGGGATCCTCAGATGGTTCCCCTGGAAGTTGCTTCCCTAATTTTGGGGAATTATTTGCTTTGGTCCTGACTGATATGATTGCTAAAAGAGCTGGGCTGATTTTTCAGTGCTTACAAAGACCTAGTGAAAAAGGCCATGCTCTTGTGCAAAAGATAATGAGCCTCTTTTTTTGTTAAAGTTTCAGGGTCAAAGGAGTCCTTGTGCTTTAGAATGCACTTCAGAGGAATGCAGGCTGAAAATGGTGCCCATTTAGAAAGAAAAGCAAGAGAAAGGTGTCCCTTTAGAAAGACCATAAAAATTAATCGCGCAAAAATATGTAAACATTAACTAAATTCAAAAGGATATTATATGTTTTTTTTCATTAATTGAGCATTGAAATAAAAGCAGCAAGGCTGTCTTAAGACACTAATCTGCCTTAAGCAAAAGGTGTTATAAAGGATTTGTAAAGATTTCACTCACTGTCAAACTGGTTCAGAGTTGATAGAATTATCTATAAGATTTCATTTAAACCAATGATGGTTAACATTAGTAAATGAATGCAAGGATAAAATTCAGCTTTCAACAGGATTTTCATGCAACAGAAAAGGCTAATGAAAAGATTTGCCTTTTGAGGCATCATTTTGGCAAAATAAATAATTTATGGTAATTTGGATTTCTATTTCCTAACATTAAGTGTTTTAAACCTCTAACATTTAATAGGCATCCCCAAATCAAACTTCAGTTTCAAAATTGTCTTTTCTGATACCTGGCTTTCTGGATGGTCCAGAGGGTCCCTGAAACATCCAGAGAAGAGGTAAACAGGATTATCTTACATATTCTTATTTAAAAATTTATTGTTTGCCCTTGAGTTACAATACACATTTTTAACTAATTCAAGTCCACCTTCAAATAATACTATACACTTTACATGTAGTGCAGGTAGCTTATGATGAAGCATTACCAATTCCATCATTCCATTTCATGTGACAATCAGTCATTCATTTCACAAATTCATTCAATATAATCATCCAATACATTATCACTATCATTTCTTTAAACAGCTATCTTTTGCATAAATTAGCAAAACAAAAATAAAAATTTTACCTAAATTTATTCCTTTTTTCATGCTCTTTCTCTACGTATATCTGTGTTTCTGACCTATATCATTTTCCTGCTGACTAAAGAATTTCTGACATTTTGTGTGGGAAAACATCTACTGGCTATAACTTTTATTTTTGTTTCTTTGAGAAAATCTGTATTTTTCAATTTAAAATAATTCTTTTGAATATGGAATTCTAAATTGGTGTTATTTTCCTCCCCTCCTCCCAACTCTCAAAATATTTAACTTTATGCTCTTCCTTCTTGCATTTTTTGAGAGAAATATGCTGTAATTCTTATATTTGTTCTTCTAGAGAGAAATGTCTTTTCTCTCTGACTTCTTTCAATTTTTTCTTAATCTTTTTTTTTGTGGCTTGAATGCAATACATGTACATGTCAAATTTTAAATATGTGTCCAGTTTGGTATTTTCTAAGCTTCCTGCATCTGTAGTTTGATGTCTGTCACTAATTTTGAAAAACAGCTGGTCATTATTAAAATATTTCTTCTGTTGAGTTCTCTATTCTCCTTCCGATATTCTAATTGTGTATATAGTAAACATTTTGATAGCATCTCAAAGTTATTGGTTCTGTTCTGTTTGTTTTTTTATATTTATACTACCTACATGTTAGTCTGGAAGTTTCTTTTGACCTACCTTCAAGCATTCTGAGTCTTTGCTTAGCTATGTGCTGTCTACTGATGACCCCATCAAAGTTACTCTTCCTTTTTGTGATGATGTTTGTTTTAAAATTTCTAGCCTTTCCTTTTGATTCTTTTGTAGAGCTTCTAAATCTCTGCTTAACTTATTCACCTGTTCTTGCATGTTGTCTACTTTTTTCCATTAGAGCCCTAATACTTTATTCATAGTTATTTTACATCCTCTCTCTGATAATTTGAAAATATATGGCACACCTTAGTCTGATTCTGATTACTGATTACTTCAGTGTTCTTTATTGCCTTTTGGCATGCATTGTATTTTTTCCTGAAACAGACATGTTATATTGGTTAATGGGAACTGAAGTAGATATACCTTTAATGCAAGGACTGATGTGAATCTGGCTAGAAGTTGGGATTTTTAAATGTCGGTTATAGCTTCAAATTTGTCTAGTATGCTTTTTGTTATCTTTCTCTGGACCTTGGGTTTTCCTAAATACTTATCCTCAGAGGAATTATGTATCTCATAACTCTTTCTTCTATAATCTATTGTTATTTTACTGGCTCCCTATAGTGTGGAGGATGGGTAGTCGTCTATAATCTGATTAAATTCCATCTCTTATTAGACTTGTTTCTCAGGGTTGCTAATTTGAGCAATATTTCTCCAGTAGTAAAACTCTCTCCACCCCATCTCCTGCTCCCTTCCTAATTGCTTCCATGTTCCCAATAAGTTTCCTTGAAGATCTGACCCCTCTTGACTCTTCTTTCCCACTTAGATGAGGCAGGAAGCTTGGAGGGAGCTGAAGTGGGATGAATTCTCTTTTCCCAGCTGGAATAAAGCTCATTCAGAGTTATTTCATGTGAAAAAATAGGCCTTTGTTATTAAATATTTTGCACTGTGCATCATAAGGGCCTTTCCATATAGTAGGCACTCAGTTACCAGTAGTTATAACACTTGAATAATTTTTAATTTAAAGAGTTAGATGGCCTGTGTTGGAATGCCAGCTCTATTACTTTCAGTGAGACCTTTTACAAGCTACTCAAACTCTCTGAGCAACATTTTCACAACTATAACATAAAGATAATGATTGTAACTGCATGCAAGTGCATATTTATTCAACACATTGCAAGGCAATTTGCAACATATATTTTCATATGACCTAATTCAAATATTATATAAGCCTTCTGAGTTTGATATTATTCACTTTACTAATTGGGGGAAACTAGTAAGTATCATAACTCCTCTGAAATGTTTAGACATATATATTTTCTGTAATCTCTAAACAGTTTTTAAAACATTGTTTATTTACATTATGGATACAGTTTGAAATACATATTTATTACTGGGGACACACACAGCTATCTAAATATGGCTCCATTATCACAATGAATTGCTGGTAAGTAATTGTACCAATATCACCTATAAAAATGGCAATGTCACCTTTTTATGTGACTATGTCTTTTTCTATCCCTGTGGCTCAGCTATACTTGCCTCAGTAAACATTCTCTCTTCCCGTGGTTCTGTTTAAGGCATACATTTCTTGTGTGTAGACATAAGGGTTCATTGTTTTAACTTGAGTTCTCCATCACTGCCTTAATGAGGTAATCTGTTCCTTTTTATAATAATAAGCATAACCTTAAAATGGATCCTAAGTAGGCAATATGCATTATGTCTGTACCCAGTATTTCATCTGTAACCAAAAGATAAATTATCTTTTTGTTTCATATCATCTACTTTCTATTTTCTTCAATATTCATGGTATTTAAAAGAAGTCATCATAATTTGTACTAAATTCTTACAACAAAACTGCAAACAGAAATTGATAAGGCTTGCAATAAATTTTTCATGTAACACCTTGTTGGTCTTCCAGTATACTCACACATGATAAGAATGATGCTCTTTTCTTATGAATCATTTTCATTTCATTATACCAATAATGTTGTGTTTTCTCTTTATCTGTATCTTACACACAATGCAGGAAATAATACATAATTTGTGGAACAATAATGTAATCTATTGTCCAGTTGAGAATTTCTAGGAGAAAGTGAATAACTAGTGTAGCAAGAAACAACATAAGATTCGATCTCCCTGATAACATTATTCAAAGGTGAAGATATAAATAGCCATCAGCTATTGGAGGCAATTAAATATAATTATACCTTCTGCATCTGCTCATGCTAAACAAACTAGTATTTACAAATCTTCCTACCCCAAACCACTATTATACAAAAGTGGATAGAATATATGTAACAACTGTTTTTAGACACTGCACTGTTAGGAAATACTTGAAGTAGCCCCTTCAATTCTTCAAGTTCTCTGCTTTGGGTTACTTCTCAGACTTGGCATGAGTTGGAGAGTTAAGAGTTCAGGCATAACATATCAGTCTGTTTAGAGGAGGGGACAGATATTGGTAATTGGGCTACTGAGGTGACTGGAATTTGTGGGACAGAATACTAAGGAAAAAGTTGAACCAAAAAGAAAAGGTGAGCTCAGGAGTTTAGAAATGTCCTGCAGTGAGGGTCTGAAGGTCAGCAGAAAACCAAGGAGCTCTAAGATAAACAGAGATAGAGGAAGAGGCAGAAAGGTGGGAAGCATAATAGTTCTGACTGGCTGAAGTGGAAGGGCCGGCTGAACTCTCAGGTCATTCGATTCAATACATGAGAAAAGTCATTCCTGAGATGTAAAGTCCTTAGACCTTAGCATAAGGGAGTCTCTATATCTGTCCAAACAAGGCTTAAAATCAAGCCATAAGAAGATCAGTTTATCCGTCAGTGGGTGTTACAGTGCTTGTCATAAATATTTAAACTCTTCACTCACTTTTGGTGTTATAAGAATGCTGTATAACCGATTGCACGCATCTATTTGTTTATTAAAAGTCAATAGGCCAGGCACAGTGGCTCAAGCCTGTAATCCCAGCACTTTGGGAGGCTGAGGCGGGTGGATCACAAGGTCAAGAGATCAAGACCATCCTGGTCAACATGGTGAAATCCCATCTCAACTAAAAATACAAAAAATTAGCTGGGCATGGTGGCATGCACCTGTAGTCCCAGCTACTCAGGAGGCTGAGGCAGGAGAATTGCCTGAACCCAGGAGGTGGAGGTTGCGGTGAGCCGAGATTGAGCCATTGCACTTCCAGCCTGGGTAACAAGAGCGAAACTCTGTCTCAAAAAAAAAAAAGTCAATAAACTGTACACTTGAAATAGATGAATTATATGGTATATAAATTAGATCTTAATAAAGCTGCTAAAATTTTTAAATGTGCACTTGATTATATTATTCCCTAAGTAAATCTTCTTAATGTCTTCTCAGTATATTCAAAATAAAATTCAGATTCCAAATAAATATATACATTTATAAATGTGTGCACACACACACACGCACACATGCCTATATGTGTACCTAAAAAAAACCCATGAATTTGATGATTTGTAAAGCTAGGGCCTTTACTTTATTCATGTGTCGATTCTTATGATTCCTACAATAATATGCTTTAAACCTGGCAGCCACCCAATATCCTCATGACTTAGGTCTTACACTGTTCTTGGAAGTCCAGCATTACAATGGAATCTTTTTCTGGTTTTCTACAGCAATCCTGCTAAGACAAAAATGATCTGTGTCTCCTTAACTTTCTCTTTTATAGTTACATGGAGCTATATACACCTCTTATCTCTTGTTTATCTTGATGTTTTTAGATGAAATGCTCCTTATTGTCTTCCCCCAAATATTTAGGAACAAGGCTTCTCTCCTCTGTCTTGATGGGCCTCCTTTTTCCAGCTTTATCTACTGATAAAAGTAGTCAGAATAAAAATGTGATTCTCTAGTCTTAATTCTGAACCACAAAGGGTTAAGGGCTTCTTCACCATGGGATCCATGTGGAAATCTGTCCCACATGCACATACACAAACACATACATTTATGTAATTATCGTTAATTCCAGTCCAAAGGGAAATTCCAGCCATAAACTCTATTTATTTAGTGCTGGTTGGGGGCAAAGGTTAAAACTTGCAAGTTGAGCTATTTCTATACTTTCTGAGAGCAAAATCTCTTAGGAGGATTGATAAAAACACGGGAACGGCTGTCTCCTCTGTGAACTAGACTATATACAAATGTTTTTCAGCTCTGAGTTATTCCTAACATGTGCTCATTAATTGCTCTTTCTTCTTCTATATTTCTATCAGGGAATATGTTAGTATCTAGAACTCTCTTTAGGTCTAAAGCAGAACTCACCACATTCTGGCATGTATCATATACCTGCATAATAACATAACATGTTTGGCTTCCTTTTCTCAGTTTATCAGCCCACACGTGGAGTTCTTCCTAGAATCATTTACTAAATTAACTACTTGATTCAAATCCTTGTCTTAGGATCTAATTCTGGGAGCCAAATCCTAGACAGCTCCCTGGCTCACTCACAGCCCATAGCTTTCAATTCCCTGCCGTGTGAAGTGCAAACTTTTTGGCTATTCAGTCTTTGGAAACTACTCTAATTGTCACTTCTTTTTTTAAAATTAATTTATTTTATTTTAGGTGCATACTATGTCTGGCATTTCTCCCCATGTTATCCCTCCCCACCCTCCCCTCCCTCCCTAACCCCCATTGTCTCTCCCCTACCGCCCCCCAACTGTCCCCTGTGTGTGATGGTCCTCTTCCTGAGTCCACGTGTCCTCGTTGTTCAACACCCACCTATGAGTGAGAACATACAATGCTTGGCTTTCTGTTCTTGGGTCAGTTTGCTGAGAATGATGGTTTCCAGATTCATCCAAGTTCCTACAGAGGACACGAACACATCGTTTTTTATGGCTACGTAGTATTCCACGGTGTATATGTACCACATTTTCTTTGTCCAGTCTACCATTGATGGGCATTTGGGTTGGTTTCAGGTCTTTGCTGTTGTACACAGGTCTGCAATGAACATACATGTGCATGTGTCTTTATAGTAGAGCAATTTATAGTTCTTTGGGTATATACCCAATAGTGGGATTGCTGGGTCAAATGGAATTTCTATTTCTAGATCCTTGAGAAATCGCCACACTGTCTTTCACAATGGTTAAACTAATTTATATTCCCTGTGTAAGAGTATTCCTATTTCTCCACATCTTCTCCAGCATCTAATTGTCACTTCTAAATGTTTTTCGTTTGTTTATTTGGTTGTTTGGTGGTTGTTTTTTTCTCAATGCATTTCCCAGGAGACAACTTGTTACAGCCAGACTAGGCCTGTGTTCTCTCCACACCCATGTCACATTCTCCCGTCCCTGCTCTTACACCCTGCTGATACTCACACTTGGAATTTCCCACAATACAGTGATTAAAATCATAGACTCTTAAGTCAGCGTCTTTGCATTTATATCCTGATTCTAGCTGCATTCTTGGTTGAATTGCTTAGTCTTTGTGCCTCTGTTTGCTCATTTCTTTTCCAGGGATAAGAATAGTAACAATCTCGTGAAGTGACTGTGAACATTTAAAACACACAATGATTAGAATTGTACCCTATTGCTTGGTAAATACTCAGTGAATGTCAGCCTTATTCTCCCCTCTTTAAAACTTACCATCCTTCAAAGTTAAGCTCAATTCTCTACATCAAGAAAGTTTTTTTGAACCAAAATCTGTATATAGGTTGACTCTCTTGAAGACTCTTCACCTGTATTTATCTCTTTGCATTTATTTTCTATCATGTATTATAAGTAAACGCATTTAATTTGCCAAATAACAGCAGGCTCCTTAAGAAAAAAAATCTCTTTTTAATCCAATTCAATGCTTAACACACAGTACATATTTTACAAATATTAAATATTTATTTTCACCACAAAAAAATTAAAAAGATATATTTAATGCATGTCAATTTAGAAGATCTTAACCAATTCAACTCACAAGAGCAATAAAAAGTTCCTAATTTGGGGCTACATTTTACTCCCCATAAATAAAGTATAAGTTAAAACTGTAAAAGTTAAGTAATAGTTAACCTCATCTGCTTATCTCTACTAGATACCAGGATTAATTCCACTGTAGAGATTCATTTATGTCAATAATATAACATAATATGACAGGACTTTTGTTGTTGTTGTGTAATAATTTTCCTGGTACACAACTTCTTGAGCCAAAATATTATTTTCAGTTACCTCACATGTTTATTAATCACATAGAAACTCTAATGAGCCAAAACACTCACAAAGAAACATTATTTTCATTCAAACATAGGTTTCTTCCCCAGTCTTTCATCAGCTTCCTATGAATCTGTTCAGTTCACATAAGCAAATAATCACCAGGTTAAGATGATGACTTGGAGGGCAGTTACATGGAAGAGCTTCTGCTCAAACACATAGGAAATGCTCCTTAATTCTTTATCACATGAGCTCAAATTTCTAAATGCAACTCTGCCAATTTCTGAGGCCAGGTTCCACATTATTTCAAAGCAAAATCTATTTCTACAAAAGAAGCAGAGTTGGAGCTCACTTTTCACTTTGTCTTATTTTCCAGTTGAAAGATAATTTTTGTTTTAGAAACAAGAAATTGCTATGGGACTCTAATTCAGAAAGTATTTACAAAGTATCTTCTGAGTACCAGCATGGTTCGTTGATGAGAGGCAGTCTCTGCCCTAAAGGAGCATTTAGGAAGTTAATGCAAGTGCTTAAGCACATCAAAGAAAAAGCGCATTGTAATAAAAGTCACATGAGAAGCATTAGTGCCATTTGGATTAAATTGAAGAAGAGAACAAATTCACCCAAGATAATGGGAACTTGAGTCAGGATATACATTATGGAGGAAATAACACTGTAGACAGGACTGGAAGGAAGAGACAGACTCAACCTACGGAGCTGCTGAAGGAAGGGTCTCCATGGAAAACGACGAACAGGTATGTTACCTTATTTTTGCTGGCTGGCTGGTACACAGTTATCATTTCCTTGGCACAATACCTCTGATTTCTTTAAGGAAGTACCACTCTAAGTCCATATTCTTCTTTTTTTTCTTTTTCTTTTCCTTTTTTTTTTTGAGTCAGAGTTTCGCTCGTTACCCAGGCTGGAGTGCAATGGCACGATCTCGGCTCACCGCAACCTCTGCCTCCTGGGTTCAGGCAATTCTCCTGCCTCAGCCTCCTGAGTAGCTGGGATTACATGCATGGGCCACCATGCCCAGCTAATTTTTTGTATTTTTAGTTGAGACGGGGTTTCAGCATGTTGACCAGGATGGTCACGATCTCTTGACCTCGTGATCCACCCACCTCAGCCTCCCAAAGTGCTAGGATTACAGGTGTGAGCCACCGCGCCCGGCTAAGTCCATATTCTTTGAATGCGTTTAATGTTACTAGTGGCATGTAATCTAGACCTGTCATTCCCTTTCACTACCCACAGTGAATTGGTTTAGAAATTGGCCAGGCAGGGGTGTTCAGAGTTCATCTGGTACTTTTTAGTGACTAGAAAGGAGCCATCCACATTGGTTGATGATCTTGAGCATAAGAACATATAAGCCTAAAGCTGCGGTATTTTCCCTCTACACATGTAGGAGAAGTAATATCTCAACTAGTAGAAAGGCCTCTGATATATAGACATTATCAATAACTGTCAACGTTTAGCACTCTCAGGAATTGAAATTCACATTTAGTGTCAGATTTCACCACATAAGCTTCTATTAAATGCATCTCAATGTAAAATGAAAGTGAGACCAAGACAATGAAAGTTCTTTTACAATAAATGTCAGATTTCTTTTGCTTATCTCCATCCCCATCCCACTTAGTGACTGATATGGTTTGGCTGTGTCCCTGCCCAAATCTCACCTTGAATTATAATGGTCCCTATGTGTCAAAGGTGAGGCCAGGTGGAGATAATTGAATCACAGGAACAATTTCTCCCATACTGTTCCCTTGGTAGTGAATAAGTCTCAAGAGATCTGATGGTTTTATTAATGGGAGTTTCCCTGTACAAGCTTTTTTGCCTGCCTCCATGTGAGACATGACTTTGCTCCTCATTTACCTTCCACCATGAATGTTAGGCCTCCCCAGTCATGGGGAACTGTGAGCCCATTAAACTTGTTTCCTTTATAAATTACCCAGTGTCAGTTATACATTTATTAGCAGTGTGAGAACAGACAAATACCTGGGCCTTCTCCACATAACACAGGATTAACTGGCACAGAAGGCTTCATCAGTACAAAATTTCCTTTCCGACTTTCCACTTAGTGTGTCAGAATGGTAGTAAGCTGAGGGTTGGTAGTGAGACTTGATGATGATAATGATGTAACAGCTATCATTCTTGATGGCTTCCTATATTCTAGGAACTGTATTCAGAGTGCTACATGTATAATTCCTTCACACTTTCATAAAAATCCCGTGACTTACGCATTTTTCCATTATACAGATTAGGAAACTAAGACTCATAAATATTAATTAACTTGTTCACATTCCCCTCAGAGGTCAAATGAAATAAAATCTATCTGATTATGAGTCCCACTCTCAATCCTTATCCTAGCAATTATCTGTAAGTTTGCAGCATATAGGGAGCTTTTCGGTGCTTGATGAAAACTTGTTTTGTGGGTGGAGAGCTTGCTCCTTTGCTTTTGTGGATAACATGATTCTGTGCAGAGCCTAGAGTGGCTAGATAGATACCCATGAAAGTCCAGATTCTTAGGGAAAAAACCCTTTGTAAAGAAGAATTTAGTCACCCAGGTGTATAGATTCTACGAAAAATTCTCACAGGCACTGAGCAGGAGGACTAACTAATAGCCTTTATCTATTTCACAGTCTGGGCATTACACGACATCCATTACTGCACCTGTGAGTCCTTTCCAACCATTTCAGAGTATTTGGGGCCAAGACCAGAATCCCACCTCCGGAGGTCTTAGATTGTCTATGTCTCACAGGTAAATCTAGATTTGTCTATAGCCATAAAATATAAGTAACACAAAGGATAATAAAGATTAGCAAAACTACTCAAACAGTTGGAGTCCTGGAAGAAGCAAACTGAAAGTGTTTAAGCTGCTCTGGGCATTTGGTAACATTCTGTCTTAAGAGCTCTAGTGGTGTGTGCTCTAAAGCATGGGTTCCTCATGTATTTCACTTGCCTGTAGAATTTGCTTACTATATTTTCATATTCATTTCTAAATACTTAATTCATGTTAATAGTCAATCTCTGCTTTTAAAGAGTTTGCCAATAGATATTCCAGCTGGCAATAGACTCCAGTAGTATAATAAGAGTGCTTCTAAAAAAAATAATAAAGTGTGCTGGTGGCACATAGCTGGTGCATCCAACCTTGTCTAGGATGTGTTATTCAAAGAACCCTTTTAAGAAGAGGAGACAGAAGAAAAAGTCAATGAAACAAGCATCTCTTAGGGATTAAAAGAGAAAAGAAATGAATAATGGAAAAGATTCTCTCATCTAGAAAGCTTCCTCCGGGTTCCTGCTTTCTCTATCTCTACCTGTGGAGATTTGGATGCAACTTATATTTCTGAAAGTACCTTCTTCCAAAAAACAGCTATTATTTTTTTAGGCTGACCTTACTGGGGCAGGAAATGGAGTGGGAGAAAAAGGATGTCCTCTTAGCCCTGAAATAAGCTAAATACCTATGAATCACTTCCATCACCTAAGAATTCTCCATTCATTTCAGGCAATTAACATTTTATTTTATTTCTTATCCATAAATTACTATACTTTCTACTTTAACATCCTAAACACAGAATTATTCTTGAAAAAATGAGAACTGCAAAATATGAAATAAATATGAAAGAAAGGAAACTGCAAAGATTTTGCTTAGCAAAATTTAAAATCCCATTTTATCTAATTGAACCCAGATGAAGAGAAGTATTTCCAGGAAGCACATCAAAGGACTCAAAGGTTTTTCTGTAGGAATTATCTATCAGAAGCCGATGAGCAATACTAACGACCAAACTAAATAAACAGCAAACATGAGAAAAACAATTCACGGAGAAAAAAGTATTAGAAAATTAAGTATGTAGAAAAGTATCTCCAGGTTGGTCACCCTGACGCTCTAAAGAAAAGGAGAAAGTCTCCAACTTTCAAAACTATGGATTAAAATAATCATGAGGTCATTTTTTTAAACTCATTATGGTAGTCAAAATACTTTTAAATAAAAACCAGTAACTGAAAAAAATTCATGAATTTATATTGAGAGTATGCTCTGCTATAGGGAAGCCATTAGAAAATGCATACTCAAGCTTGAAAAATGTCCAAAGACAGACTTTGTAATGATAATTATGAGAGTCTACCCTGTGAAAATAGCTCAAAATACAGAATAAGCTTTACGCACAGATGGAGTCATTTTTTGGCAAAATACTTAAATTAGGTATTTTCATTTTATTCACTGAGCTCATAGTGATGTCATAATATTAGAATAGTAAACATAGGAAAATATAAAATGGCATACCAAGAATTTTCTATAATACCTGTCTTTCAGGGATCTGGAATCTAATTGAAGGGAACACAGTATACATGGGAAAATATGAGAATAATATTAAAAGAAAACTTTGGAGTAGCGGAATGGTGAAATAAACTAACAGATTAATCCATGAATCATCTTCTTTTGTATCTATTTTATAATGACTAAAGTAATAAAAACTATTGCAGAAAATTTGAACAATTCAAGAGAAAGTAAAATGAAGAATATAAAAGTGTCTCTATTTCCTCAGGGAACAATAATTCATATTTGTTTAATTTCTTCTTTTCTCCTTTCCATATGCATGGAGTAAAAAGCAGGGGTTCTAGTTGATGTACATATGATTATATGATGATCATTTAGACAGTAGCCCCATATCATTTAAGGCCTTACATACTGTTTTTTGAGAAAAAGTTGCAAGATAAATATGCATTTGCGAGGCAGAGTCTGTCTAGACATCTCCTTTTCTATTCATTCTTTTTGAATTCACAGATAAAAGATCAAATGGGTTTAGTTTAGGCTAAGTCCCCAAACCTGAGTCTTTAGTGGCCCTAACATAAGAGGTCAGACCTCTTGACTCCCAGGGACGGTGACATACAGGAGAAATTTAGTATACATCACTGGAATCAGGCTGCTTGGGTTCAAATCCTAAGTCCTGTGGTCTTAGACACATTATTTAATGCTGATTTGCCTCAGTGTACTCATAAGTATTTATGTATAAAATGGGAATGATAGCAATAAAACTTTCTTCATAAGATCATCATGGGGATTCAATGGCATAGCATGTGAAAGTACTTAGTCAAGTGTCCACTGCCTGAAAAAAACATATATTAACTTTTATTATTACTTTTAGTTAGTCCTATGCTTTTCTCCTACATGATGTTCAACAGTACTTAAAGCCATTCATTTTCCTTCTTTTCCTTTTTCTTTTTTTTCTTTTTTTTTTTTTGAGACAGAGTCTTGCTCTGTCATCCAGGATGGAGTGCAGTGTGCGATCTCGGCTCACTGCAATCTCCAACTCCCGGTACAAGAATTCTCCTGCTTCAGTCTCCCAGGTAGCTGGGATTACAGGCGCACACCACCACATCTGGCTAATTTTTGTTTTTTTAGTAGATATGGGGTTTCATCATGTTGCCAGGCTGGCCTCAAACTCTGGACCTCAGGTGATCCATAGCAGTCATTCTGTGGGTGGCTCTGATGTCCCCTCTCCTAAACATCAAGAAAAACTGATGGGTTTGGTCGGGTGTGGCTGGGGAAGCTGGAGGAGGGTGGCTCAGAACTAGAAGACTACATTCCTATCCCAGCTCTCCATTTATAAACTCTAGGACTTATGCAATCATGGACTTCTCTGAGCCCCACAAGACTCACAAAGAGAATTCCAAGACCTATTTCAAAGGATTGTTGAGAAAACTAAACTCAGAAAAGTAGCTAGCACATTGCCTGCCATGTGGTAAATTCTCAGGAAACGGTAGCAAAAGTCAAAGAATGGAAGAGTGCCCCCTAAGTCAAGTCCTGCAAGCTTTTGGAAACAGCCACACTCAGTTGCATGTTTATCACTCTTTTTATTTTGGGGAGGTATTTAAAACCCCTTTTAAAGGATTTTGTGATTTGCTAGCAGTCCTAGTGATGCTTAGCAATTGATGTATTTGCCCCTGTAATTAGTTGGGATGATTAGAAAAAGCTTTCCTATCACAGTAAAGTTTGATTTGTAGCAACCCATTAAACCCAAAGGGAGGGAGTTGAGAAGAAATCGAGACCCTCCACTAACAAATACACACCCTCTCGTGCAAATGAAGAGTACATTTTCTTAGTAAATTATTTGAAATTTAGGCATCATTGGCTGGAGCTTTTTGCCAGCAAGATTTTAAGCTTCAAATGAGAAGAGCTAAAATTATACCAACATTTCCCAAAATATATTTTATTTATGGGAGGACTATTTACCCCATGAAACACACAACAGAGAATAAAAGTGGCTCTTACGTCCAAATAACTTTGGAAGTCTTGTATAAACTAGTCTCTCTTTCAGGATTCACAAGACACACAATGGCCCCTCTGTGTTCTCAACCTGTTTAACTCTGGGGGAATCTGGATAATGCCAATTATTTAATTCTATAAAGCTTTTATTTCTGTCAATGATTATCTCTTAATGTTTTAAAAAAGTAACATACACCAAAAACTTCTTGGGAATTCTTATCTGTATTAAGATATATATTAAAAGTTTTGTCGCCCTCTTAGCACAGTGGGCAGCATGTCTCATAATCTGAAGATATATATTAAAAGTTTCAAATAAAACAGTGTACGCTTCCTCAGTTATGATAAATTACTTAAGAAGGGTTAGATACTAGAAAAATTATATTTTAAGTAAAAGAGGAAATTACTTTTCTCACTTAATCCACTTCTAGTCTTAACTGGCTTCCTTACTGTGCCCGAACCAAGAATGATATGACATCACCAATATAGTGGATGTTAAATAGATACCCAAAAAATAATTAGCATCACTATCCAAACTTGTGTACTTACGTCTTTTCTTGCTGTATAAAGTACAAATTTCAATTCTAAAACCCTTTTATTCTATTTATTTTTTATCTTAAGATATTAGAGTGCCTGACTTAAAATAGTTTGACTTGTGATTTTTTACTTCATAATAGGTTTAAAATAATATAACCCTGTTTTAAGTCAAGGAGCATACAATGTTAAATTTTTCAACTTTACCATGGGTTAATCAAGGTATTAAGCACACTTTCAGCTTGCAATATTTTCTATTTACTATGGGTTTACTGTGATGTACCCCTTCATAAGGTGCCTCTATATTTGTGTGGGGGGTGGAAAATAGGGAAGAACAGGAACCCTTAATAATCAGAACATTTTTGAAAATCAGTGATAATTTGAAGTTTCAGTCATTCTGCAGAAAAACAGAATTGGCATTCCAAAGTACATTCCATTCCTTTCATAAACATCATTAAATACAGTTATATGTAGTTTAATGATGAGAATATATGCTGAGAAATGCATTGTTAGGCAATTTCATCATTGTGTGAGCATCACAGAGTACTGACAGTGACAGTAGGCAGAAAAATTCTAGGCACACAGGGGTGGGTTCCTGCCCAAACCCCACCTTTGAGTCCAAAAGCCTGAAACTCATGGCCCAAAGTGAGAACTTCTATCCCTGAGTGCCTGCTCTTCCAATAAATTATTTATGAACAATGTATTTTTACCCATCAAATATTGTCTTTTCTAAAACTATCTATGGCCCTCTCCCCCTCCATTCTGTCCCTGTAAAGACCCCAGAGTCAGCTGACAGAGAAGCAGCAGCTGAACCTTGGGAAGACATCAGCTGTATATCAGGGAAAGGTGACTTTGAGATGGCAGCTGAATAAAGCAACTTGACTTCAGAAGAGAGGCAGAGAGGCAGCTTGACTTCAGGGGAGAGCACACTTCCCTTCTCATTCCCTTTCTAGCTCCCCCTCCACTGAGAGTTGCTTTTATCAGGCAGTAACCTTTCTCACATTCACCATTCTTTAATTTGTTCACATGACCTCATGACTCTTGGGCAGCAGACAAGAATTTGGGATGCACCATGTGCAGGTGCCAAAAACGCTGTCACACTGGCCCTTTGCCATTGCTGGTAGAGGGCAGTCACCCCATATGAGGAGGCAAAGGGCCCACTAAGCTAAATACACACCGCTGTCTGTGGATGATGGAGCTAAGAGAGCATTGTAACATACCCTCTGGGGCTTTGAGGTCACAGGCACCCCGACCTGGACGCAGTCATGGGGACTGCACGGAGTTTGTTTCTGCTGGTGCTGAAGCAGTCAGCTGGTTCTTGCACTCCTATGCTCTTGACTCCCTCCTGCAAGGGGTGGAGCCTGGAGGCCCTGAGTAAACAGAGTTTGCTCCTGCTGGGTGACTAGTTGGTTCCTGTACTCACTCACTCTAGGTCTCCCAGTCATTAGCTCATCTGTTCCTCCCGAAAGGGGTTGAGCAGGGAGGGCTGAGTAAACAAGGCACCCCTGTCGTGAATCCTGTGAAGGTGTCAAGAAAATATCCTGCATCAGTTCTTATACAAACCTAGATGGGATAGCCTATTACACATCTTGGCTATGTGGTAAAGCCTATTGCTCCCAGGCTAAACATCTGTACAGCGTGTTACTGTACTGAATACTGTTGGCAACTGTAACACAGTAGTATTTGTGTATCTAAACATAGAAAAGTCACAAGAAAAAATACAGTATTACAATGCTACAGGACCACTATTATGTATGTGGTCTATTGTTGACAGATATGTCATTTTGCAACAGGACTGTAAATGGTTTTTCCTCAACTTAAACAGTAGAAACACAGTTAATTTACTTTACCTTGGGATTAATAACTCGAGATACATTGTTACAAAGCTCAGGATTTTGTTGGCTTGGGGCTAAGGTCCAGGTTTTATCTTTTGTGTATGTGTGGGTGTCATCTTCAGTTTATTTCATGGAGTTAAAGTAGCTTTTTGTGAACGTCAGCTTGAACCAGGTGGGATACAGAGGGTACAAACTCCGCGATGTTAAGAGCACCATGCCTGATCCACAGTCTGAGCTGAGACACGCAAGCCCAAGCACGTTCAATCCAACAACTACTGAGTGCTTGTCAAGCTGTTTGTGTTTTCTGGGTTTAAATGGTTTCCTCTTGTCATCAGTGGTAGAGCATTTATTTATTTTCTGTTACACCTGATTTGTTAAAAAAGTTTTTTTTTCTTGAAAAGAGAAAAGCATTAATTAATCTCGTTCATAAGTAGAGAGCTTTAAAATACACTGACAGCTATCTCTCACATCACCTTTAAACTAAATGTGGTCTGAGACTGTCTTGCTACTTTCAGTTCCTAGTAGCACATTGCATCTTAAGTTGAGGATGTTATTGTAACGAGTGGCTGTGTTTCAATCACAGCAGCTGAGCCCCAGCCAATCACAGCCTGCTAACTCATCAGACCATGTCCACATAAGGCAAATGACTCACTATACCATCCCCAAGTAAGGACAAGGCTCAGCTGTAATCAGTCAAGCTGTTTCTGTAATTGCTTTGTTTTTCTATCTATAAATACTGCCTGCCCATGATGCTGGGTGCAGCTATCTCAACCTGGTTCTCAGTGCTGCCTGATTCATGAGCTGTTCTCTGCTCAGATAAATTCTGCTAAGTTGTCTAAAGTTTGTCTTTTAACACTATCAAAATATTTTTATCCTAGATAAAGCACTTCCTTCCCTTAAATATGACAAGCAACTTTTAACCTTATGGGTAAAAATACCCCAACATTAAAAAGCCAGTTAATTAATTGCCTGCAGGTAATTTACTGCGGAAGCAAGATATGCTGAATACTCAATCTCTACATTTTAAAAGAATTTTATACCCATATTGTGTGTGTGTGTGTGTGTGCATGTGCGTGTGTGTGTGTGTGTGTGTGTGTGTGTATGAAAAGAGAGAGTGACAAGGAACTGCCTGAGACAGGGTCTCACTCTGTTTGCTCAGGCTGGAGTGCAGTGGTGTGAACACAGCTCCCTGCAGTTTTGATCTCCTGGGCTCAATCAATCCTACTGCCTCAGTCCAGAGAGTAGCTGGGACTACAGGTGCACACCACCATGCCAGACTTTTTTTTTTTTTGGTAGATACAGGGATCCCCCTTTGTTTCTTAGGCTGGTCTTGAACTCTTGGCCTCAAGCAACTATCCTGCTGATACCACCTGATTTTTAATACGCTCTCCAGTTATCCCTTTTAATAACATGTTTGTAGGTCTAGGAAAGTTTCAGACCCTTTAGCCTGAATCTTATCATCAGGAGACTTGAAAATAATGCTTAGGCAATGAAGAGTCCTTGTCAGAGAGTCCATGGTAGGACTTGAGGAACCTCTCTCTCTCTCTCTCTCTCTCTCTCTCTCTCTCTCTTTCTCTCTCTCTCACAGACATACACAAACACACACACACACATACCTACACAAATGCACACATATATTGCTCTGGGGAGAAGATCTCTAACTTTCTCAGGAAGCCTGAAAGTTTCCATAAACAAAAGAGAGTAATAGCCACTGTTCTAGGACTGGAGACTAATTTACTATGTGACCTTACACAAATCACTTGGCCATACAATACCACACTTTCCCCTCCTGTCAAATAATAATGATATAATTATTCTCTGGCAAACCTTCAAAGTGTAAATACTGAATGATATAAAGGGCTACATATACATTAACTATAATTATTTCTTTACCCTTCCTCTTTCCCTTCTGAGATATCTTGTGAAATTTAGTCATAAAGGTTCTTTTGGATGAGTTCCAAAATCTGATGTATACAATGATTTATTTAGATTTCTTTTTTGAAGATATTTTAGTATTCTTCACTTGCCACTGTAAATTATTATTCCAATTTGTACCAATAGCTAAAGAAAAGAATAAATGAAAACAGTAAATATGCATTTCTGACCATCATCTTATAAATGGAAGATAAGGTGAACAAGCAAACATCAATATGATACACCCACCATCATTCCAGGAGGACTTAAAAACCTGAGCAGGTGCTATTTTAAGAACAGACCTGCTTTTCTAAAGAAACATGCAATGCTATGTAGCAGCTCCAGAACTAAGCTTAAATAGCAGAATATTTCTGCCAGAGAAAGAATTTCAGCAAATGTGCTCTGGACCCAAAAGAGGGCTCCAGCAGCTGCCAGAGACACTGCCGTGATTGCTCCCACGGCTTTGCTGCTCCATCCATGAGAAGCAGCATATACACATGCAACACACACACGCACACACTCACAAATACATACACAAATGGATCAAAGGGATAGGTAGCTTTCAGACTCTTGGAAAGCTAAAATTGTGTGATTTCTAAGAATTATGATCTGGCCTGAATTTCCCATAGGAGCTCAATAATTGACCAACATTTAGGAGCAAAGTTTTATTGTGTTACTGTTCTGGGGGCAAGTGGGTCCTTTTAATATTTGCCTGAGAAATACAGAGTTTCCGAAATCCAAATCATAGGGAGAACTATTGTAAGGTCTGGTGAAGGGAATAAAGAGACAGTCACTTGATTTCTTCGAAACATAATGCAATGTTTCCCCACAGTCCCAGAAGAAAGGACCTGGCTCTCTTTCCTCACTATGGACCAAGAAATTAATGGTTTTCTCCCTGTAGAATTCTATATAGTTAGTGGAAGACTATTTCTCTAAAAATTATGTGGTGGAATTGTTACATATAGATAAAATGCATGCTTCAAATTTAAAAAATTAAAATGAATTCTGGAAAGATTACTTTGAAGTTTTCAAAATTGGAATGAGTATTGCATATCATCTCTACATCATTTTTGGATCCCTGCTATAATGCTGACGATGTGTAATTACTTAAGCAATGATAGAAAGCCTCTAAGAACAGAGCTCAGTACTTCAAATGTGAAAATCTGTAATCATCATTCACTCATGCATTAACCCCCAAATTCATTAAATTTCTAATATCTTGAAGGCATTCTAAATGGAAAGCAATAGGAGATAGGAGATCTCTGCTACAGGGAGCTTGGAATCTAGTGGAAGATACAACTAAAACAGAAAAACCTCGGTGCCCTTCTTAGTTTTAACTGAATTTCCCTGTATATAAATCCCACTCATTTTTTGGTTTAAGCCCCTACCAATATACAAAAGTCCAATTTATATCCCACAGACAAATCCATAAAGCATTTGAAGATAATTATTACCGTTTGCCAGTTAAAAACCCCTAATCGATTTATTCATCTACTGTGTGTCATGTTATGGAGACACAGCAGATTAAATACTAACACAGCCTCTGCCTTCGAGAAGTAGATACCTATCCTTGCATTTACAAATTTTTGTAGATTAGATTTAAATTTTTTACGTGCCACTTTAAATAATAACAATGAATATTGAGCAGATATTTATTCAAGTACAGAACTAAGTGACACAGTCCCTGCCATCAAAAAGCACATGGGCTGGTTTAAAGACAAATGTAGCTACTCTATTCATGTCATTTATCATGAATTTTCTAAATTAGGCATATAGATTTTATTTTCCAACACCATCAAGGGCAACTAAACATGTGGGAAAGATAATACGATGAGGTTTTACAATGATCAAAAACAATGTGAAATGAATATTGAGCTCTGAGCATAGTGGCCATGTGCAGTCATTGAAGATTTCTAAATCCAAAAAGCTCATCAATCTAACCCAAGGTAATTGATGTTTTATTGCTTTTTACTAGGATCCTTTTTAAGACCCTGGGCTGCAATTTATTCTGTGTGAGGTCATTCCACATTTTGAGGCCTTACTGAAACACTAAAGCTTGAAGTTTGCCAGGAAAATTCTCTCAGCAAGTTCTCCTACTCAATCTTTTCCCTTTCCTCTTTCTGTTCACTGCATTTCAGCTCCCTGGCTTCAATCTTTAACTCCTGCCATTGGAGAAGTCAAAGAACACAACATAATTGTTGTCTGTCTTTTTTCCACACACTCCATAAGCTGCCTCCAATATTTCCAGAGGGCTGGGACATATTTTGATAGTGGTTGTCATCTTTCCTTTCTCTTCTGCTCTCTTGACCTGAGTCTCTGACTTGCACCATTGAGTCTCCCAAGGGCCAGTCTATCCATTTATTTGTTAAGCATTACAAGCTCTGCCATATTTCTTTAATGGATTACTTTGAGATGATCTTCATTTCTTTGGAATATATTAATATGGCTAACACTGAATAACTCAAGTTTCAGCTTTTTAAACTAGCACTTAATGAATGTTAAGTACATTCTTACTCCATCACTGAGTCTCCTCTCACCCACTGATTGGTAACTTTCAGCCCTGTGGTAGGGTTTGGAGATAAGGGACAGATCAGGATCATCCAATAGACAAAGCACAGGTATCCACCCTGTCACACTCCCAGAAATTTCTTCCTGGTGCACCCAGTCTAAAGTAGTGGCCATAACACTCTGTAATATCCCCTTCTTTGTTTGGATTTCAGAGAGTATTTCATACTGCCAGGATGTATTCTCTTCCCGGGACCACAGGGGGCGTAGCTTCAAAGGCAAGAACTTCCCAGTGCCATACCTCTCCCATCCCTCCATCTGGGATCTTAAAGGTCTTTGTTTAAACTTTCATGCGCGCATGGGAAAATAACCAAAGTTCAATCATTCCAGTGGAAGTTTGGAGTAACTCATTTCATTGGCCAGGAAATTTGAATGGGGAGGGAAGATCTCCCAGGTTAAAAGTCCCTGTCCCCCACATCTGGGTGGGCTCCATAACTGGATCCCCTTCCACGACCTCATGGAAGCTTCTCTTTCTCTATTTCTTTCCCTTTCTCTCTTTCTGCCTAACTAAATCACTTTCTGCAAAACTCTTTGGGGTCTGATATTTACTTGTGAGTGCACAGCGCCTGGCATGTCCTCTCTCCTATTCTTAGGTGAGTGAGAGACCAAGAGCCTGGAAGAACATCCTCTCAGAGGAGCTGAGCCTCCCCCACTCCCTGGAATTTGGTCACAGTACTCTGAAGTTACTTTATTCATCTATACTTTAACTTCTTAGCATCTAAATATCACCCGCCTTAATGCCACTTCTAACTTGAGGTAAACTATTCAAGGACAGAGGCCCCGCTCACCTTATTTATCGTCCTACCTCCAGCTGGCACATGATGAGCTGATAGAAATGTGAAGTAAACGATTAAACCAGAAGACATATCTTTCAATAGTGACCCATCTAGGAAAAAAACTATCAATCATTCCAGGCCAAGTATTCATTCTTAGAATTCATTTGTACTTTATATAGACTTATCACACCCTGATGTCTCTCTGACAATAACTATTGAGAATACATGTCTATTTTATCAATTAAATAAGATATTTGGTGGCTAAATCACTAAACTTATTCTATTTGCTCTTTGCAAGTCTAGGTTTTGAACATCTGGGATTCTGTAGGATTCCTAATATTTATTTAGGTTAGGATTGGTTAAGGGTAGGCAGGCCAAAGATATTTGATTACAATGTAACTTTTATTCACAGTTCTAGACATCAGGAACAAATTCTCAATTAACTTTCTGTGAGTTAAAATATTCAAGAAGGTAAAACAATTTCATCTTTAATACAGTAGAATTCTATTTTAATGTCTTCAGGATCAATACAAAGACTAATCTACAGATTGGTGCAAATTACTGAGGTTTTTGTGGGGTTTTTTTGCCATTAAAAGTCATGGCAAAAATGAAATTGCTTTTTCTTTCCACTTTACTACTCCTCAATGTCCCTTGCTGGCTCTTCTTCCTCTCACTGACCTGGAACCTAGAATCCTCTTATTTTCTCTATGCACTCTTTCTCCCTTGGTAATCTCATCTAATTCTATAATAACTATATAATTCCCATCCAGACCTTTTAGTCACAAATGAATATATTTAACTATCTAATTAATGTCTCCCCTTGAATATTTCTTAGACAGATTGAATTTAACACATCCAAAATGTAATCTTGATTTCTTCTCCTAAGCGTATTCCTCTATGGCACCAAACATTTGCTCACTCCACACACATTAAAGTTATTCTGAATTTCTTACGTTCCCTCAGCACTACCTCATACCTCAACCCAAAGAGGCTGTGACCCTGGAACAATTCAAAATGATCACAGCTATTGTCAAGGTATTTATGAATAATTTACTTTCAGAGGTAAATAACATTTTCATAAGTGATGACCCAGACCTGTAGAACAGATAACCTCTTAGGAAAATACGGGCGTATTACTAACTGAGCAGCCAACCCTCTGCAGGTATGTGCCAGCCAGCCCTATGCCAAGGTGCTGTCTTCCCATCTTCTGACAAATGTCTTTGATTAAACACCAAAAAAAAAGTTCCAGTGGAAAAGGATGCTTTGTTCCTATTTGTATGGCTATGCCACTGTCCTCTCTAGAGTGAGATTATGAAACTTTCTTTTGCTCATGAGTCAGTGACTGATATTGTAATCCCCAAAACAAGACAGACACAAAACAAAACTTGACTCTAGAGTTGGAACACTCATTCTCTTCTTCTGTCTCTAAGAGAACACTTGTTTCTCTTCATGTCTACTATGCCCAGAAGAAAAACATAAACTTTGAACATTTCCACAGCAAAGTGTCTCAAGTTTCTCGGAGAAAGTTACTTTTTAAAATAATGTAATAGGCAATATAAACAAAATGAAATTTTATGAGGTTATTAAAACTCATCAAAACAATCATTAATTCACTTATTTTTTAATTTATCCAGTTAACGAACATAATCAAAATGAAATAAATGCCAGGCACTGAGCTAATTCCTAAGAAGAGCTGGAAACCAAAACACAATTCCTGTCCTCAGTGAGTTCACAGTATTGGACCAACAGAGCATATGGTCATGAAATGGTAGAATATAAAATAAAAGGTTATATCACAATAGAAAGGCAGTTAGCATATCTAGAGGCAAGTGAGTAAAGGAAAGAAGGAAGTATTTTCTATGAAAGGTAATATTTGAGTCTAGATTTGTCAACAAGATAAAGTGAGAGAAAGGCATCCCAAGTAAACAGTGTGTGCAAAGGCTCAGAGTGAAAGACAGATGCTTTAAGGAGAATTCAAGAGGTTCAACAAGCTAAAGCAAAATATTTGTGTAGGTAAAGATAAGCTATAAGGCCCCAAAGCAGACAAGAGTGAAATTGTGTGGAGAATAGTGTACAGCATGATAAGAAGTTAAACTTTATCCTGAGATTCAATTAGGCACTGAAGGAGTTTAAAATAAGAAGATACATGATCAAAAAATCACATGCATTTAGCAGTAATCAATCACACAGGAGATAGAATGAACTAAAAAAGATAAGGCCTGGGGGCCTAGAGCCAAGCTAGGAGGCTACTTTCATAATCCAGGCAAAGAGAAAAGAGAGTGGAGACTTCCCTCCTGAACTAGGGAGTCAACAGATGGTGGAGAAAAACTGAAAATATATTGGCAACCAATTAGAAATGGAGGTTGGAAAAGAAGGAAAGATGGAAATAGAGCCCTTCTGGATTGGATGCCCTTAAACCCAAAGATGCCTTTATTATCTGAGGGAGAAAAGTGGTGCTCAAGTGGAAAAAAATTGAGTGATATTAACCTGCAGAGAAATTAGCTGCAGCTCAGTAATATGCATCAGAAATACCAAAGAGTCGTGCCTTTTAAAAATGTCATTTAAGCCAAAGAAGCAACATATTTGAATTCGTACAATTCAAAGAGGGAATGAGTAAGAAAGAGAGAGATGGATTTTAAGTGAGAAGAAGGTGGATCCTAGAAAAGCAAATTTGTAAATGAATAAAAACAGTGATAGAAGAGAAAAGGAGAAATTACCAACAAATGAAGACATTTAACTTTCCATGAATTTCTTCTGATCAGGGAGACTATTCCAACCAGCCCTTTGGTAAACTTCAATTAAAAGAAAAAACTAAAGAAAATAAAAGCTAGTCTTGGACATAGTCTCATTCTCCTGCAGCAGTGTATGCATTTGATTGGCTCTGATCAAAACTACTATTGTCTGTACCACAGGATTTCAGATTTTCCAGTAAATATAATGAGTTCAAGGTGAAATTTTTCATAGCCCTCAAGTACATGTTTGATAATTGTCTTAATCTGGTTGGCTATAACAAAATATCTTAAACTGGTTAGCTTATAAAAAATATAAATTTATTTATTGCAGTTCTGGAGGCTGGAAAGTCCAAGAAAGAAGCACTGATGGAGTCTATGTCTGGCGAGGGCCTGTTTTCTGGTTTGTAGAATATAACTTCTGGCTGGGTCCTTAAGAAGGGAAAACACTCTTCTTTCCAGCCCTTTTTATAAGAACACTCATGAAAGCTCTGCCCTCACAACCTAATTGGTTCCCAAAGGCCCTGTCATATCATCATCTTGGAGATTAGGATTTCAGTGTATTAATTTTGTAGGGACACAAACATTCAGACCATAGCAATAATCCTGGGTTCTACCATAAATCATCTTCCACTGACAGGCCTAACAGTAAACCTTTGGCTACCTCCAGAATGAGGTGTCCTGTTGCTCATAGTCTCTCTTTGGCAACCACAACCACTACCAACTATGGATGTGACCGTCGGGCATGTGATGTGCTTCCAAGTCTGATGTATATTTATGGCCAACATTGTAGCTCAATAATGAAATTCAGCTACTTTAGCACATGGCACCGTTGAGGACTCCCTCTTGCCATAAATCTTTACCTGGTTGACTTGCTGAGAGCAAATCCACACAGGATGCCAGAACACAGAGTTTTTTCAGGAAAGCAAATTTGTTCTCATAGGAAACCAACGGTTCATATGGTCAAGGAAAATGATGGCAGAAAGTTGCCATTATTTGAAATGGCAAAGATAAAATGGGAAATAGATCACCGGACTCTCAACTACAAATAAGAGCCATCAATCATCTTGCAATTTTCCCAAAGAGTCTAGCAGAGTGAAATAGCACCTAGGTTGGAATGCAACCACCAAAATGGACCGTGATGAAACTGCAACCTTAAAGTGCATTTCCAAAATAGACAAGTCAATCATCTGCATTCACCCATGTTTGCCTCATTGGCTGATTGGGATATGAGAAGCAATATTATTCAAGAGCTTAGCAAGAACTACAAAATATGAAGGACACAAAGACATAGCTCACGGCACAATAAATCTTAATGAATTGGCAAGTTAATACCCTACCTTATTCCAGAAGGTATTGTCCCAAAGCAGTATTTGTGAGAAATGAACTTCGAGTTTGTTTTTGTTTCCTTTCAGTCAGTGTAAAGAAGACAGCTAGTGAATTACATAATATACAGTAGTTCACGTGCTATAACTGCAATACTCATTTTATGTGGATGCAACACTTGGTGTGAGCAGAAGATGAGAAATAAAGAACAGCTTCAGCTTAAATGTATTCTGATACTTATATGCCAATTTCAAGGCATAGCTGAAGAATAGTGTAATTTAAAAGATGTAGGATTGTTGAATTGGGCCGACAATCCAAGTGTCAAAGTTGGTTGCAAAGGCAGTCAGTCACTCAATAATAACACTTAAGGAGAAGTCGAAGACCTAGCAGACTTTATAGCTACAATTGTACATGTATATGCTTACCAATCTCAGTAACATCATCCTCAAACCACAGAAGGCAGTGACAAATGCATAAAATGTGTATGTCACAGCCAGTATCCAATAATTACTTAATGTCTAGAGCAAAGGAGAAAAATTACCAAATGCATTAGTCACACTTCTATTGGTTGAAGTCAATCATTTATTATCAGTAGCATTACCAGCCTTATTTAAAGCCATTAGTGTCCATTAGTAAATTAAAATGTGTTTGTATTTCGAGGCTTCTGTTTTTATTTCACATATTTTGTTCCATTTCTCATCAGGAATTCCTATGTTATAGTTCTACATTTAACCCTGAACATGTTGTTAAAAGTAATTTTTTTTTCAGAACAGAATCTAAACAGATTTCCAGTTCATTAATTTTCAGAATGTTCCTCATCCTCTTAAATCATAAAACTACTGATGGTTTTCCCTGCATATAAATCTTAGCCACATATTTATCAATGATATTTTGTGAGGTCCAGCTTAATAATGAACAGAGTCATCTGTCATCTAGTCACAGTATTTTGTGAGTGGATAAGATTTTCTATTCCTAGAATGTAAAACAGAATACATTGTGTATAGAAGAGCTTTCATTTTTTCTATAACTTTGTTCAGTGTTCAGGAAACATTCTGGCATTCCAGGCAACTTACATAACTAAACAATTTACTGCCTTTCTTCATATATCTTCAGAAGCAAAACATCCAAGAATAACTGTTGCTGGCTGATTTATTCTGGATGCATTCATTTCTTCTGTCTAGTCTTCATCACCTCAGTGCACTCTTTTTTCTCTCTCCCCCCACTTTGTGTGTGTTGTAGATGTGCCTGTGCATGTGTGTCTAAAGAAAAGTAAATATCTTCAGTTTAATCAGAGCAGTAGGCAAAGTTCAGAGGTTCAGAGGGTCACTGAAATCTTGCTAAGCAAAGATACTCAATCCCTACACCATTTACAGTTTTCTTCCTCAGGATCCCCTCTACAATGGCAGTATCTGCATAACTTCTGAGAGTAACGTTTTCTACCTTCTTTCATTATCATTGCGACAATTCTGTGTAAACGTATTTCAGACTAATTGGATTCTGACTTGCAGGCAAGCACCATCAGGCAAGAACCATCAGGCAAGAACCATCAGGCAGTGAGGCTGTGCTGTGGGTTAATATCAACTATCAGCCTGGAGACCACTCTGTACCGACTTCCATCAGTCTGCCACCAACAGGACCCCCATCGCTTTGCAAATCATATCTAAATGTTTCAGCAAGGCAGATATTCTAGAGAGATCTATGAGATTCCCTTCTGGGAAATGTATGTTTCATTTTTCTGATACTCCCATTGCATAACCAAAAATTACATAAGCACCATTCGAGAGAAAAGAAAAGTAACTGAGCAGGAAGATTTTCCCTTGGTTCTATGCTTTTCTTCTTCTCTTTCCATCCTGTCAGCATAGTATACATCAAACTAGAGCTCTGTGTTGTAGATCTGCTTTCATTTCCCCCCATGAATTTTTCAGCATTTTTACTTTTGCTCAATACACTAAGATGCATAGCACTATTCCCTGATAGATACCTAGGCTTTTTAGCCAATGATATGTTTTCTCCTCTGATTTTCTGTTACACCTAAGGTTCGTTTCACTACTCATATTTTTGGCACACTTATTTTTTAGATATCTATCTCATAATACCTTATTTTTAAAGTAACAACAGTTCAGTATTCATCCATATCATTTTATTTATTTCATGTACAATGTGATATCCCAAATTCTGCTGCCACTCAGCAAAGTTTTCTTAGGTCTCCTCTCCATTGTAAGACCCACTCTGCCTAGCTGAGAAAGGCCACAGACAAGAGGAAGAAATACCACATGTATCTGCATCAAAGAAGATTATATAAAAGGAGAGAGGATCAACAGGAAAAGTGAAAATCATCCTAGCTACCTTTTTTCCAAGCTGTTGCTTCATTTTTACCTCATCTGGCCAGTTCAGTGAAGAAAAGGGCACCTAAAATATAAAATACAGCACAGACTACAAAATATTTACCGAAAACTTAAACAGCCAAGTAGACATCAGTGAAATGTTGCAGGAGCCACAAGGCTCAAACATAATGAAAGAAAATTATTCTTCATGTAATCTGTTAAATTCTGGGCCTTGGCAGATGGGAAATCACTGGAACACGTGGTTCCAAGGAGAAGTCAGAGAGGAAGTGACTCCTGGAGAGGTGGCCTCTGTGATTATCAGAGTATTCACCAATGGTTGAGTACAGCAAGACAACACTGGCAATGAGCTGCTATTGAAAAATTAAGGAGAGGTAGGCACTGTGCCAAGCCCTTCACATCTGTTATCTCAACAACTCAATGATATCATTACTGTTATTATCCCCATTTTACAGATGAGGAAATTAAGGTTTTTGAAGCTTAAATTGTGTGCCTAAGTCCTGGAGCCTGAATTTAAATGCAGGCAGTGAGGCTCTTCACCATTTTGCATACAGTAGTTGCTTTGTATCTTACAGGAATTTCCAGTTGCATCTACTTAAAAAAGGGAGAAATGTGTGTGTTTGTGTGTGTGTGTGTGTGTGTGTGTGTGTGTGAGAGAGAGAGAGAGAGAGAGAGAGAGAGAGAGAGAGAAGCGAAGTGGGAGACAGAGAGAGAAGCGAAGTGGGAGAGAGAAAGGGGGCGGGGACAGAGAACGCTCTAACTGGCCAATCAATGAGAAGCACTGCCTCCTTCCATTCTGTGCAATGAGTGTCTTCCCTGAAAGAACAGGGCACAGGGAACCTGACTCTGCCATTTTCTTCCTCAGTCTCAGTTCTCAGAACCTCTCACCGTGGGATCTTATGAGTGGCTTGGGGTCTTTTCAAAATGTAAAGCACAAGACTTTTTCACACAGCGAGGTCCTGTAGATGCACCAACTACTTCATCGGATGCTCAGTCACAGAAGATCCATTGTGCCCACCCCCAGAGAGGAATTTCACTTAGACTCACTGAGAGATGGCATGTTTGTTTCCAATGTGTCCCCTTCTCAAGGCATATTCAGAAGTGACAACCTTGCCTCACGTGCCACCTTTAAAACGTAATGCCAGAGTATCACAAAGTCAAGAGATGAGACCATCCTGGTCAACATGGTGAAACCCCGTCTCTACTCAAAATACAAAAAATTAGCTGGGCATGGTGGCACGTGCTTGTAATCCCAGCTACTCAGGAGGCTGAGGCAGGAGAATTGCCTGAAACCAGGAGGCGGAGTTTGAGGTGAGCCGAGATCGCGCCATCGCACTCCAGCCTGGGTAACAAGACGAAACTCCGTCTCAAAAAAAAAAAAATTCATAATGCCAGAGTGAAAGGCAACTCCTCTGTGCTTTCAGACAGCAAAATTCACACTTTTCCAGAAGCCACGTGCTCCCCTCAGATGCCCTTGGGTTTCATTTATATTCAGGCTTCTATATTGATGGACAGTATAAAATAATGTGCATCTTTTTTTATTTCTTTAGAAAACATTTTAAAAGTGTTTCCTCAAGAACAGTTGTGTTTTTTAAAGACAATATTCATTGTAGTCATTTTCAATGGTTTGATCTCATCTCTTCATCACGCTGAGACAATCTTTGCCAATCTTTGCATTGGTAGAAAAGTAAGTAAGTGGACTCCACACGTGCGTATCTCGGTGGTGGAGCAGGCTCCCGCATTCTCCTCCGCAAATGGGCTCAGTGGCCAAGCGCCCCCATCCCCACCACCTGTGATCACATGCAGAGGCCTGGAGGGGTCGCCGCCCAGATCCCACCAGCCTGCGAGGCAGAGGATGGCAGCCATCCCCTCCAGCCGCTTGCTCGTGGCTACCCACGACTACTACCGGCACCTCCTGGGTTCCACTTCCAGCAACAGCTCCTGCAGCAGTACCGAGTGCCCCTCGGAAGCCATTCCCCACCCCCGGGTATTCCCAAGGCTGACCAGGGTCACTGTGGGGCCAGCTTCTTTTTTGGGAGGTCCACCCTCCCGTTCATGGCCACGGTGCAGGAGTCCACGGAGCACGTGGAACACCCCCGTGACCCCGGGCCTCCAGCAACATGACCACCTGTGGCCTGGCTCCCCATGCCCCAAGGAAGCAGCCCGGTGGTCAGTCCGGCACTGCCAGCACTGGACCCCCGTCATGACTTGAGGGGTGACCACCAGCCCCAGGCCTGCGGACAGGCTAGGCCACCAGAGCTCCTCCTGCCCCCACCAACCCTGTACCCCCCTACCCCGTAGACTAGGTGGCTGCAGCCAGCAGACCTCCACATCCACACAGCAGACACCAAAGAGTAATGAGAGCCCTCCATGGCCCGGTCTGGCCCAGCCTCAGCACCTAGGAGGTTTCCTGACACCTGGAACTGTGCACCTGACACAAGTGGAAAATAAACTCCAAGCAGAAGGGGAGGGGAGGGGACAGATTTTCAAATTGGGATATGGTGATAAAGATAAATATAGAAACAAAATGAGGCATTAGACATGAGGGACTAGACATATACATATGCAAATACAGATGTCCACCTTCCCCCTTCTGTTTCCAGCTTTGTGCAATAAAGGATGTAAAATCTTTAGTAAAGGAGAGAAATATGTTTGCATTCCTGCTCTGCCAAGTATTAGCTGTGCATCCGTTACTTAATTTACGTGAACCCCTCCCCCAGCATTTGTAGAAAGTTTATCATGGTGGCTGTTTCAGAGGTTTACTTGTGAAATCAGCATAAAGTTCCTGGAGTAAAGAGCTTTCACTAAAATTGCAGCCTCCACAACTTCCTCCCCCTCATTATTTCTTTTACTTTTCTCTAATTTCTTTTTCTTTTTTTTTTTTTTTGAGAGAGAGAGGATCTTGCTCTGTTGCCCAGGCACAAGCTGATGTGTAATGACCCAATCTCAGCTCACGACAGCTTCCACCTCCCTCACTGGCTCAAGCAATCCTCCTATCTCAGCCTCCTGAGTATCTGGGTTATAGGCAGGCACCACCACCCCCGGATAATTTTTCTATTTTCTTTAGGGACAGGGCCTCACCATGTTGCCCAGGTGGTCTGGAACTCCTTACCTCAAGGGAGCCACCTGCTTCAGCCTACAGGCATGAGCCACCATGCCTGACTCGCATTATTTCGAGAAATAAAAAGTAGAAACCCTCATGCACATAATCAAAATGTGAGTCTCCAAGAATCCACTGTGACAGTGAGGTTGAAGATGCTGTACTCTGCAGTTCCTAGTCAAGGGTGTTCAGGGTTCTTTCCCCACAAAATTTGTCTCTGTTTCCAGAATTTACACTTCATTTATTTCCCTCTCTGGCTTCTCAACAGTATTTTTGGAGTGTGTTAACTAAATGGCAATATCACATTCTGAATCAAAGAACTTTTTGAAAAAATGAGGGCCCCTGTATTGTGGCATTTTCATGTTATGAGTCATGATAATATGCAGATGATCTATCCACAGGGAGTGCCGCTTTCACCATACAAATGTCACCAAAAAGTTACCCATTTCTTACTAACACTGCACCTGCTTTCCACTTCGCTGAATTAAGATTCTACAATTCCATGATGACTTATATTTCATTTAGTCCCAAAGTGACATCTGAATGATTCTGTTTTTTGTCTGTTGGTTTGCTTTTGTTTGGTTTGGGTTTTGCTTTTTTTTTTTTTCCTGTGTTTCACTTTGTCTTAAAAGGAAAAAAATGTATTTTTTTAATAAAAAAGACAAAGCTCAGTTAAATCACTTTAATTTGGTGTTTTTATATCAGTACCTATGTTTGAAAATACAATCCCTGGTTTCTTCTCTGGAATAGATGGGACTCTGAGAAACTGGCTGTAAATTCTATAGGACAAATGCTTCCGCCCATGCTTACATAATGGAAATTGACAAATAAGAAGGATACAAATGACCCCATAATATCATCTCAATTTGTCGTGGACTTTTTATTTATAGCGTATTTCCCTCCTTAACTAAGTTTTAGTCTCTAATACAAAACAATTTCTGCCTGAGAGGACCTCATTTTACTCAAATGGGGTAAGTGGGACCTAAAAGATGTTTGGTGGCTAAGGGAGCTGGCCTGGTGGTTACATTTTGTTAGGATCCGTTCAGCAGTCATGTATTGAATATCTACTTCGTGCTGCAAACTAAACCTTCCCTGGTAGTGAATCTCAGTGTGGCGAGTACTTGGGGCTCCGCTCATGATAGGTCACAATTCACCAACTGGAAGTCACTCTCCAAGCTTGGTCTTTGAAAGGCAGGAACAGATACCTTTTATTTTCCTTTTGACTTTTCCGTATCTACGTTTTGCTGCTTGTGAGACTCCTTTTTTTTTTTTTACAAATTTCATAATAGTATATCAAGTGTGTACTGAATATTATAGGAAAAAGCAAGGTATTGTACCAATTTATTTATTAAGAATGCAGATTATTTACTGTGTCTTGCACCAACATCATTCTCCAAATTCAGCACCCAGAAACAATCACCTTTATTTTTTTTTACTTTTTTATTCACATATTTATTTTAAATATCATTTATATTTATAGTTATTCAATACAATCCTCAGCTCAAGAAGTCAGCTCTGCTGAGTAACACTAACTCCAATTAATATAAATTATAACTTAAGCCACTGAATGGTGAGAGCAAGAACAGATAGAGGAGAGTCTTACACAAGCACCTGGCATTTTGTTGTTACTTTCCTTCTCTGGAATCATGCTTGGATTCATCATTATAAACAAACAAGGGCCAGGCATGGTGGCTCACACCTGTAATCCCACCACTTTGGGAGGCCAAGGCAAGCAGATCACCTGAGATCAGGAGTTCGAAACCAGGCTGGCCAACATGCTGAAACCCTGTCTCTACTAAAAATACAAAAATCACTTAGGCATGGTGGCATGTGCCTGTAGTCCCAGGTACTAAGGAGGCTGAGAGGAGGAGAATTGTTTGAACCCAGGTGGCAGACGTTGCAGTGAGCCAAGATCATACCACTGCACTTCAGCCTGGGTGACAGAGTGAGACTGTCTCAAAGGAAAAAGAAAACAAACAGGGAAACATGGCCTTATAACACCCTCCCTCAATCTCCATTCCACTCTCACACTTAACCCAAATTTTCTTCCAGATATTTTTTCCGTCTTTCCTTCTCAGTTCCACTTTGTCTCTGGTTCTTAGTCTTCATATCAAGGTTTTAATGAAGAACACTCAGTGCATCAGAAAGGCCATATTGTTTAGAAGGTAAGTACATGGTCTTTAGATTCTGAAAATGTGGTGGGAATCCTAAGGGTGATCTTGAAAATGTTATAAGTTATATATCCTCTAAAATCATGACAATATACCTGCCTTTCAGGACTGCTGTGAGAAAAGTCATAAAAAGCACCCAGAATAGGTATAAAATAAATATTTTGAAGTTTCCTATAGTAAAACACTGTTGCTGAACATAAACCAATAAAAAGTAGTAGTTGTTGAAAGTAGCAATAAATTCTGATTATGGCAGACATATTGGCTATCAGTACCTACCCTGGCTTTCTCTTCTAACTTTGACATTGATTTGTTACTCTTGATTGAGAAAATCTCTGTGTTTGTTGATTGGTTAGTCTGATTTTGGGTTGTGCTACTATCTCCGAAAGACAGAATAAGATATTTGTTTATGACTGTGCCAGGTACTGGGACCTTTGCTTTAAAGATGTTTCTAGATGAGGGGAGAAGTGCAAAATTGTTAGGACATCAGACGTTTACTCCATAAAGACAAATAGTAGGACTCTGCAGTTTGCTAGATGAGAAATCTTGAGCAAGTTAATTAACCTCTTTAAGTCTCATCTGTACAATGGGAATATTAGGAATGCCTCTTACTCTGTGGGATTTTTGTGTAAATTAAATGGAAAAATTCATGTAAAGAAGGTGCTTTAATGCATTTGGAAGCCCTCATTTTTTTTCTACGACGATTATGGTAATAATGAAGATGATCATCATCATGATGTCATGAACTGTCAAAAAACATTAATATATCACATAGACTTGGAGAAGTCCTTCTTTGGTACGGTCCTGCAGTTTTGATTTTTAATTAAGGAGCTTACTTCTGCCATTGCTATGGATAATTAATCAGACTACTGATAATGATATATAGTGACTTATTTTTCTACTAGAAAATAATTGGATCTGTCACCAGTTAATTATAACATTAGTTAAATATTTTGGAAGGTCATTAGAAGTAAACCACAGAATACCTACTGCATTTATTTGGAATATTTCTGTGGATTGCAGATGCTGATAGCCTCTGCATACAATTAGTCATTTATGACTTCAGATAATGCCTCCATCCTCTGAGACCCCACATAAAATGAAATGTGAGTAATATAACAGTACAAAGGACAAAGGAGATGAATGTTTGCTATAGCTCTTTTTAAAAATAGTTAATCTTCATGTGGCACACAGGGGACATTATCAAACCAGGCTATTAGAGTAGATAAATATAAACTTTAGTTATACACCAGAGCTTTTTCAGTGTGCCTTTCTGCTCCTATCTCTTCCTTTCACGTGGTTGTACAGTCCATAACGCATGCGCCTAGCCCACATCCTCGGGAGACATAGTGGTGCAAACAGTACCCTAGCTGACAGGTAAACTACAGAGCAGAGATAGCCATAGCAGCACTGTTTTCAGGGCAGCCAAATAAGATCTAGCTAATTCATCAATTCGAAATGGTTTCTGATAGCCATTCACAAAACCTTCTAACACTCCAATGTGTGCTCTATACTCGCTTTATCAGATAACAGAACCGTGCTTAAGAGATTGAATGATATCTGGACTAGCTCCGTATTTCTTTATGCTAGCACCTAATAAAATAGGAAACAAACACATATAAATATTTGCAAAATAGGGTTAAAACTTTGGTGTATTTTTTTCATATTTACATTTTTTAATGTTTTAATTTAATAAAAAATATGACTTCATAAAATAATCATAGGATTAATTAAAAACAATTTCTAGTGCAATCTAAATAGCGTGAAGATTTTTATATCCTCTTTGGAAAAATGTCTATTCAAATCCTTTGCTCATTTAAAATTGAGGTATTTGTCTTTTTATAACTGAGTAGTGAAAGTTACATATATTTTCTGGATATAAGTACCTTAACATGGATGCATGATTTGAAAGCATTTTCTCCCATTTTGTATGTTACCTTTTCACTTTCTTGATGGTATTCGTTGAGTACACAAGTGGTTAATTTTGATGAAGTCCAATGGACCTACTTTTTTGTGATCTATGCTTTGTGTCTTATCTTAGAAAACATTGTATAACCCAAAGTATAGAAGATTTATTCCTATGCTGTCTTCTAAGTGTTATATAGCTTTTACACTTACATTTACATATTTGATCTATTTTGAGATTAAATTTTATATATGGTTTGAGGTAGAATATGAATTCACTCTTTAGCTTGTGAATAGCATGTTGTTTCTGCATAATCTGTTGAAAAAAAAATATTTCCCTATTTAATTGTCTTGGTACCCAGGTGAAATATCAGCTGATCAGATATACAGGGATTTATTTCTGCTTTTTTTTTTCCATTTTGAGACAGGGTATTGCTCTGTTGCCCAGGCTTGTGTGCTGTAGCACAATCACAGCTCACTGCAGCCTTGATCTTCTGGCTCTAACGATCCTCTCATATCAGCTGGGATAGTAACTGGAGCTAGTACATGACATCATACCCAGTTACTTTTTAAAATTTTTAGTAGAGATGAGATCTCACTACGTTGCCAGGCTGGCTTCAAACTCCTGAACTCCAGTGACCCTCTTGCCTCACTCTCCAAAAATGGTGGGACTACAGGCATGAGCCACTGCAACCATCTATTTCTGGATGCAAAAACAGATGCACCCAGAAATTTATTTCTGCACTTTCAAATCTATTCCATTACTTTACATGTCTACCTTCTATTGGCAGCGTGCTGTCTTTATTACCATAGATGGGTGATAAGTTTGAAGTTAGGAAGTATGAGTCCTTCAACTTTTTTGTTCTGTTTAAAGATTGTTTTGGTTTTTCTAGGACTCTTGAATTTTCATATGACTTTTAGGATCAACTCATCAAGTTTCACAAAAAAGGAATCTGAGATTTTGATAGACAGTGTGTTAAATCTGTCTATGTATTAGATCAATTGAGGAAGTATTTCCGTAGTATCAATTTTCTATTCAATGAAACTAAAATCATCTTCCATCTGCTTAGATCATCTGTAATTTCTTTCAACATTATTTTGAAAGTTTTAATGTACATCTTATATACTTACTGTCTTTACCTGAGTACTGAGAAATAAGTTTGATATTACTGTAAACAGAATTGTTTTTTAATTTCATTTTCAGATTGCCCATTGGCAATGTATGGTAATAGAATTGATGTTTGGAAATCAATCTTGCATCTTGCAACCTTAATGAACTCGTTTGCTACTTCTAATCGTGTGTATACAGCAAACCTTAGAATTATTCTATACACAAGATCGTGTGGTTTATAAATAGAGAACACTTTTTATCTCCTTCATAAAGGGGATGTCTTTTTCTTCTGTAAATGCACAAGAAAACTCCCCCAATACAATGTCGAATAGTTGTAGTGGATGTTTTTATCTTTTCTTGTATTGATCTTAGGAAGAAAACATTTAGTCATTCACTGTTACATATTATGTTATCTGTTTGTTTATATAGATGATCTATATCTGGTTGAGAAAGATCACTTCTATTTGTAGTTTACTTAGTGTTTTAATTTTTTTGTAAAATAGTGTTGTGTTTTGTCAAATTAATTTCTTGCATCTAGTCAGATGATCATATGGATATTTTTTTTCCTATTAGTATGGGGTATTACTTTGACTGATTTTGGGACGTTAAAGAAAAACCTTGCATTTCTGAAATAAACCTCACTTGATGTTGTAAGTCTTTTTGTTTGAATGTGCTGGATTTGGTTTCTCAGAACTGTTGAGGATATTTGTGTCTATATTCATAAACAATATTAATCTGTTGTGTTTTTTGGGTATTCACATACCATTCCTGACTTTAGTATTTTGAGTTTTCTCTTTTCTTTTCTTATTCATTTCAACTAAAGGTTTGTCAATGGTTTTGATCATTTCATACAACCGAATGTGGTTTAAGTGACTTTATTGATTTGCTATTTTGTATTTTATTAAATATATGCTATAATCAATATTATTTTATTCTTTCTACTCTTTTATTCTTATTATTCTGGTTTACTAAAGCAGAAAATTAGGCTTTTGATTTTGGTAATTTTTTTTTCAACTAAAAACATTCACAGCTACTAAGTTTCCTTTAAACACTAATTTAATTATCTTCCATACAATTTTGTTTTTTGTTTGTTTTGTCTTTTTTCTCAGACTGTTCTCTATTTCTCTGGTAATTTTTAAATTTAATTCGTTATTTATTACTATCTTGTTTAATGTCTGCATATTTGTGACTTTGTTATTGATTTCTTATTTCTATTATTGAAAAAATCATTTGTATTATTCATTTCTAATTGAACTCCATTGCTGTTAGAAAATATATCTTGTATGATTTTAATCATTTCAAATTTATTGAAGGTCATTTTATGTCCTAACATATGGTCCTCTCTAATGTCTCTTGTGTATTTGGGAAGGATGTCTGTTCTACTGTTGGTGGTAGAGTACTCCAATTTTTCCTAAGTCTAGTTGGTTTATGATGCTGTTCATGTCTTATTTTTCCTTGTTGATCTTCTTCCTATTAGCCCCATTTTTATTAAATATTGGCCAGTGAAGATATCAGGAAACATATCGAAGAAAGTATCTGGAAGATCTCATCCTTCCACAGCTTTCCAGCAAAAGAAGTCAAAATACAGTTTTTAAAGCACTGAAAAATAGCCAAAGGTTTATAGCAACCAAGTAAATGCTAAATGAAGTTTAATCCAACTCAAAGACGGTAGAAAATTTTGTAGCATTTTTATTTGTGCTGGCCTCACTCCTTCTCAGGATTGGCATATTCTTAAAGACAGCAATCCACACGCTCAGTGTGGGACCCTGAACCTAATCTGGAAGAAGCAGAGCAGAAATTATTCTCATATAATTGTGTCTGTTTATCCTAACCTGTCTGATGATTATCTGAAGGAATTTACTTTGTTTAACCTAGCTTAGAACTCACTCTGAATGGAAAAACTGCAGGCTTTTTAAAAAAAAAACTTTTGTAGGCCAGGCATGGTGGCTCGAGCCTGTAATCCCAGCACCTTGGGAGGCCGAGGCGGTTGGATCACGAGGTCAAGAGATCGAGACAATCCTGGTCAACATGGTGAAACCCAGTCTCTACTAAAACACAAAAAATTAGCTGGGCATGGTGGCACGTGCCTGTAATCCCGGCTACTCAGGAGGCTGAGGCAGGAGAATTGCCTGAACCCAGGAGGCAGAGGTTGCGGTGAGCCGAGATCGTGCCATCGCACTCCAGCCTGGGTAACAAGCGTGAAACTCCGTCTCAAAAAAAAAAAAAAAGCTTTTGTAAGGCAAATGTACACATACAGTCACTAGAAGCAAAGGTTTACAATAGATGTAAACAACGGGGTGCCTAAGCCCAGGATGAACCAGTGAGAGTTTCTCTTGGAAATTAGGGTGTTCACACGTATCTGTGCCTGGCTTATTTCACTTAACGTATTATCCTCCAGGTCCATCTACTTTGTGCAACAAATGAGAGGATTTTTTTAATGGCTGAATAATATTTTATTCCAAAAGGTGGCAAAAATATACCACACTTTTGCACAATAGGATCACTTTGGTTAACACTATTGTGTTGTATATGTCTAACAAGAGGATTTGGAATGTTCTCACCATAAAGAAATAATAAATGTTTGAAATGATAGATATGCTAAATCTCCTAATTTGCTCATTATACAATATGTACATGTATTGAAACATCACATTGTACACCATAAATATAAACAATTAGTATGTGCCAAATAAAAATAAAATAAAAATGAAAAAATGTATATACTGTTGAAATTTAGAAAATCACACACATGTCCTTGAGAGGCCACGTGCTTAAGGCCTGATAAGACCCTAAACTTTCATCTCTGGCTAATCTCTAGTCACAATGCAAGCAGAAGGTAAAAAGAAAGGCAGAGTTGTAAACAGTCTAGATATCGAAAGAATACCCCAGAACAGAGCCAAGCTTTAAGGACTGAGAGAGGTGGTTTTCGTGCTTCTTTTATTTTTTTCTTTCTATCCTTCTTCCTTTTTATTTATTATTATTAACACTTTTTTTTGGGTGGAGAATGGGGCTGAGGTGCTCCTGACATTCAAGGAAATCTCTGTTAACAAACTAACTGAACAAAAGCTTAAAGAACAGATTTCAGAGATTACCACTATGAGAAATATAGACTTTACAAAACTGTTTTAGAAAAGTCACTGAACAAGCAGTACAGCCTGCAGCAAACAACAAAAATAAACCCAGATGAAGGAAAAGAACAGAATCTGATATCCAGAGTTACTATATAATAATATTCAAAATATTCAGTTTTGAACAAAAAATATAAACTGTAAAAAGAAGCAAGAAAATATAATTCATTCACAGAATAAATTAATAGAAATTGTCTATGAGGAAGCACAGGCTTTCTCAAACTGCCGAGGAGACCGTGAACAAGGAGTAAAAGGAAGCCAAGAGAATAATCTATGAATAAATAGAGAGTACCGATAGAGATTAAAACTATAAAAAAGGAATCAAACAAAAATTCTGGAGTTTAAAATACAATAATTGCTATGATAAACTCACTAGAGGATTTTAATAGCTGATTTGAGCAAGTAGAAGAAATAATCTGTATATTTCAAAATAGCTTACTTGAAGCTAGAAAGCTTTCCTCAGAGTTTTCTTTGAGCAAAGAAGAAAAATGAAGAAAAATTAATACAGCGTAAGAGATCTGCAAGAGAACATCAAGTGTAGCAACAAATATGTAATGAGAATTCTAAGACAGAGACAGAGGCAGAAATAATATTTAAAGAAAGGTGACCTAAAACTTTTTAAATTTGATGAGATTTAAATCTATACATTCATGATGAATAAACACCAAAAAGGATAAACACGAAGAGGTATGTATCCAGACACATTACAGTCAACATATTGAAAGGTAAAAAGAATATTGAAAGTAGAGACTCATAAAGCACAGGGAGTTATCAATGAAAGTAATAGAAACTTTACTCTCAGAAAACCATGGAGGCCAAAAAGAGTGATAAAAGAAAATTTAAAAAACAACACCTATCAACCAAGAAATATATCCATCAAAACTGTTCTTCAGTAATAAAAAAGAAATGAAGACATTACCAGATAGAGAGAAGACGAGAGACTTGATGCTATCAAATTTACCCTATAAGACATGCTAAAGTTAGTCTCTCAGGAAAAAATAAAGGACACTAAAAGTAACTCAAAGGCACATATAGCTAAAGAACCTCAGTAAAGGTAACTAAGTAGATTAACATAAAAGCCACTATTATTGTAATTTTATTGGTAATTCCTCTTATTTCCTGCATGACTTAAAAGACAAAAACACAAAAGAATAATTATAAATATGATTAATGGAAATTTATAAATGTATAATTTGTGAGAATAACAATGTAAGAGGGGAAACGATATATAAGAACAAAGTTTTCTGGGCTATTGAAGCTAAGGTGGCATAAATTCAAACTAGATTGTTATGAATTTTATATGTTAAATTGCAATTCACATGGTAACCACTAAAAAAATGACTAAAAGCCTTCACAAAGGGAAATTAAAAGGAAATGAAAAAAGTACAAAATAAAAATTAATACAAAAGAAGGCAATAATGGAGGAAATGAAGAACAAAAAAGGTATATGACATATGGGAAAGAAATAGCAAAATCATTCTTCCTTATCAGTAATTATTTCAAATGTAAATGCATCAAAATTTCAAATCAAAGATAGGGATTGCCTAAAGAATTTGGAAAAAACAAACAAAATGTGATTCTGCTGTATGTTATCTACAAAGATTTACATTAGATTCTGAAGAAGTCTTTACCTAAGCCAATGTATAGAAGCGTTTTCCCAATGTTATCTTCTAGAATATAATGAAATGAAATCTTTTATGATTTCAGGACTTAGATTTAAGTCTTTGATCCATTTTGAGTTGATTTTTTGTATAAGGTGAGAGATGAGGATCCAGCTTCATTCTTCTATTTGTGTGGCTTGCTGATTATCTCAGCGCCATTTCTTGAATAGGGTGTCCTTTTCTCACTTTATGTTTTTGTTTGCTTTGTTGAAGATCAGTTGACCATAAGTATTTGGCTTTGTTTCTGGATTCTCTATTCTGTTCCATTCATCTATATGCCTGTTTTCAAACCTGTGCCATGATGTTTTGATAACTGTGGACTTATAGTATAGTTTGAAGTCAGGTAATGTAATGCCTCCAGATTTATTCTTTTTGCTTAGTTTTGTTTTGGCTATGTGGGCTTTTTGGGTTCCATATAAATTTAGAATTATTTTTTCTAGTTCTGTGAAGAATGATGATGGTATTTTGATAGAAATTGCACTGAATTTGTAGACTGCTTTTGGCAGTATGGTCATTTTCATAATATTGAACCTACCCATCCTTGAGCATGGGATGTGTTTCAATTTGTTTGTGTCATCTATGATTTCTTTCAGCAGTGTTTCGCAGTTTTCCTTATAAAGGTCTTTTACCTCCTTGGTTAAGTATATTCCTAAGTTTTTTTTTCTTTTTCTTTTTCTTTTTTTGTAACTATTCTAAAACGGGTTGAGTTCAAGATCAGGAGACAGTCTGTCTTCAGAACTCTGAGGCTTCTGCCTAGTATGGTCAGAGAGCAGACAGATCCTTCCACTCCCACAAGGATTGAACTCTTAAGGGTCTGTGGTGCTCCATTTCCATTGATGGCCCCAGCTCAGTAACTATACCTGGTACATTTCCTGTGTGAAATCAGTTCTTATAAGCAGAGCATTCAGAGTAAAGCTGAAAAAAGAAAAGCTTTGCTTTTCAAAGACTGATGACAGACTGGTTCCCCATAAGCCTAGGCTATCCTTCACCCCTTGTCTTCCAGAGACAGGGCCTATAATGAAGGCAGTTTCTTTTCTGTCACCGAAGCCTGGAGATTTGCTTGGGATCCTTGAGGTGGAAGAGGCTAAGTGGGCAGCTGCCACAGGAGCTCTGTGTTCATCCTGGCTCCTCTCTCAGGCTTCCTGATCCCTTTCATTGTATGGTATCTTAGCTCTCAGCCAGTCAGATGGCCTCCCCACTCCTGACCAGCAGATAAGTTTTTGAGTAGTTGGCATGGTTTTACAATGAGGGCAGCTCATGGTGGCCAAGGTAGCAAATCAGGTTTCACAGGCTCACTTCGCCTTTGGTTCCCTGTGGGAATGAAAGGCCAAGCCAAGCAAGCCATGTTCCACCACTATGTCCTCCCCTCCAGAGGGAAGGCTAGCTTCCCATTGAGGCAACAACTAGTCCTTAGCACAGCCTTATTAGCTTATAAAGCCAGGAATTGCCTGTGAGCAGAGCTGGAACCAGAGCTTCAGTCAGTTAGAGGCAGAATTATCTTCAGGAGTAGTCAAGGAAGAAGATGGGCTGCTGTCTTTATAGTTCCAATGCCCTAACAAAGTATCCACAGTCTAAACGCATAGTGTCTATCCCTCGTGTAATAGAGGTTTCTGGCCCAAAGTGAGACTACCCCTTCAATTAGAAAAGGGTGTAAGAGATAGTCTAAGTGGGAAGGCCAGAAGTGCCGGTTGCCCAACCATTGGGACCACCTGTTCTTGCCCTACTACCCTCTAGAGGGGGCCAAAGGAAAGTCTGGCTGGTGGGTGTCTGTGGATTGAGGATGTGTCAGGAACTGGTCCTCCTACCTCTCTCTGGTTAAAACCAGGCACTGCCCAATGTGTAGTTGTCACCACCTACCAGCAGTTATGTCCTAGGCTTCCCAGATGGAGAAGTGCCAGGCAAAACTTAAAAACAAAAGAAAACATGAAGCTGTATTGTTTGGGGGGAGGTAAGAGGGGAGATGAGAAAATGGTTTGGATTTTGTGTGTTTGAGGGTTATTTTCAGGGGGTAGTTGTCTGTAAGATTCCTTACATGCTTTTGTTTCCTCATCCTTGCCAATATTTGTTATTTTCCATTTTTAAAACATGACAGCTATATTAATGAATGGGAAATCATATTTTACTGTGTTTTTAAATTTGCATTCTCTAATGACTGACAACTTTGAGGATCTTTTCATGTGCTTAACATTTGTCAATCTTCTTTGAAGAAACATCAATTTAAGGTCTATTCTTTTTTAAAATCAGATTGTTTGGTTTTTTGTTGTTGAGTTGTAATAGTTCTTTATATATTCTAGATGATAGACCCTTAATAGATAAATGATTTGTATATAATTTTTCCCGTATTGTAGATTGTCTATTCATTTTTTGATGATGCCTTTTGATGCACAAAAGTTTTAAATTTCTATGAACTTCAATTTATTTTTTCTTCTGTTGCTTATAATTTTGATGCCATATCTAAGAATTCATAAGCAAACACAAAGTGATAAAGAGGTGGTGTATACATTCAACTGAATATTATTCACCCATAAAAAATAAAACAAACACTGATACGTGCTACTGCATTTTCAAAATCATTATGCTATGTGAGAGAAGCCAGGTACAAACATTAAATAATCTATGTTTACATTCATATGAAATATTCAGAATAATGAAACCCATATTAACAGAGAGCAGAGTGTGGTTGTCATGGGCTGAAAAGATGGGGGAATAAAGATAACTGATTAATGAGTACTGGGTTTCCCTTTAAAATGATAAAAATATTTTGAAATTTAATAGAGGTGGTTGCACAACATTTTGAATGCATTAAATAATCCATAGATTCACACTTTACAATGATTAATTTTACCTTCAATAAATTTACCTCATTAATAAAAAATAAGTTGTATATTGAAGCTGAAGTCTGCAACTATTATTGACATATAATTGATTTCTTCTTTCAATTCTGTCAGTTTTACCTTCATGTACTCTAGTACCTAGGTGCTAGGTATATATTTATTTATGATTGTTATATTTTCCTGAAGGAATTCATGTATCATCGTAAAATTTTATTTTGTCACCTTTGTAACACTAATAACAACATTTTTCTTAAATTAGTACAGCTACTCCATATCTTTTCAAAAATTTTTGCATGGCATAAGATTTTTCATCCATTTTTTAATTGCATTTTAGGTTTTGGGGTACAGGTGCAGAACATGCAAGATAGTTGCATAGGTACACACGTGGCAGTGTGATTTGCTGCCTTCCTCCCCTTCACCCACATCTGGCATTTCTCCCCATGCTATCCCTCCCCAGCTCCCCCACCGCTGTCCCTCCCCTATTCTCCCCAATAGACCCCAGTGTGTAGTGCTTCCCTCCCTGTGTCCATGTGTTCTCATTGTTCAACACCCGCCTATGAGTGAGAACATGCGATATTTCATTTTCTGTTCTTGTGTCAGTTTGCTGAAAATGACAACCTTCTTCACAGAACTGGAAAAAAACATCCATTTAATTTTAATCTACTTGTGTCTTCAAATCTAAAATGGGTGACTTATATCCCAGTTTAGCTGAATCATATTTTTTTCAATCCTTCACTCTGTCTTTATGAGTATTTAGTCTGTTTACATTAAATGAAGAATTTCTATTTGACATCTGCTATTTGTTTCCTTTATGCCATATAATTCTTGGCTGGTTGTGCTTTGTGTGTGTGTTTTCCAGCTATTGCTGCCTTCTTTTGTGTTCAGTAGGTATTTTCTGTCTAAGATTTTAGTTACTATTACATTTACTATATGTTTTAGTCACTTTCATAATGGTTGCCCTGGATTTAGAAGAATTTTATTTAGTTGATTTGTATAAAATTTTGTTTCCAGATTTTCTGCAAGAGTTCTCTATGCTATTTAGTTTCCTTTGATTCATTTCAGAATAATCAAGTTTTCTGCAAGTTTGCAAGTTTAATGATATGCTTTCCTTTCAGTCTAGAAAATGTTTGTTTGTTTGTTTGTTTGGGTAATTGAAAGCTGAGTTAGTTATGAGTTTTTCAATTTTATGGCTCTCTTCTGTCCTAAAGATTCTATTTTTATTTTTTTTTGTGTGCTGTGCCCTTTACCACCCAGTTGCCAAATTTACTTTTTCTTTTTTTGGCTTATTTTTCTCCTTCAGTAGCCATAGGTTTACAAGACTGCCTCTTAAATTGTGCTTATCCTTTTTTTCTTTAAAAATTTTTATTGCATTTTAGGTTTTGGGGTACATGTGCAGAACATGCAAGATAGTTGCATAGGTACACACGTGGCAGTGTGTTTTGCTGCCTTCTGCCCCCTCACCCACATTTGGCATTTCTCCCCATGCCATCCTTCCCCCGCACCCCCCCCGCCGCTGTCCCTCCCCTATTTCCCCCAATAGACCTCAGTGTGTGGTGCTCCCCTCCCTATGTCCATGTGTTCCCATTGTTCATCACCCGCCTATGAGTGAGTATATACAGTGTTTCCTTTTCTGTTCTTGTGTCAATTTGCTGAGAATGATGTTCTCCAGATTCATCCATGTCCCTACAAAGGACACAAACTCATCATTTTTGATTGCTGCATAATATTCCATGGTGTAATCCTTTTAAATCAGATGTACTTCTTTATGTAGAGTGGGTCTCTTAAAAATCTCACTTGGCTCTTTATATGGAGTCTGTCTGTTTAAATATAGCACCCTATGCCCTTTATATGATGGTTATTCTAAATCACAAAAGCACTTAAATCCTTTCTGTGTAGTAGTGCCTCATCTGCCATGTTACTCTTTTTGGTATGTTCATAGTTAAGGAGGATAAAATTTCTCCTGGTGGCTGCTCCCACTCACCCTCCAGCCCCTTCGCTAGCTCATTCCTTTCTTCCCTTCAGCTTTCTTAGGACTGCCTTTGCATTCTGCAGAATCTTACCTGTGGTGGCAGCAGGGTGAGAGGGGCATAGGTCCCTGGCTCAGAGATTTGGTGAATTTCCCCTTCATACTCCATATAGTTTGAAGAGGAAATTTTGAAAGGATGTATTCTAAACTACCACCATTGACTATAGCCATACCAAAAGTTCAGATTACAAGTTTTCAACAATGATTCCATTAAAAGATCTTTGGGATATGTCACAAATTTGGGAAAGTAGTTTGTGATGGTCCTCAGGTTGCAATGAAACCATCTCTTCTCTCTGCTCCTCTTGTCTTCTCTCTGTGTTCTCAGCCACCTTCTCTCTAGCAATTAGCCAACATTTTCTACAAGGCCAAAACCAAGACCACCTCCTGAGTATTATCACTGTATTATCAATGTGTTCATAGCATTGCTTTTTTACCTGGAGACCGGCCTAACACTCTTCATGTTTCTCAGTCCCTAAAGCATAGAGAAGAGATTCATTCACACTACGTGCGTCCGTCACCCCATCCTTAAAAAAAAGAAAAGGAAACTTTACGAGGAGGCATGGTTATATAGAAATGCTATCTGCTTAGAAATTGTATCTTTCTAAACCAGGTGGCATTGGAGGGTATCATTTTAGAAAATATTTCATTGCTTTTGCAATAAAATCAGGTACTAAAAGTCAGGCAAGATGATTAAATACTCACTATAACCACATGTATGAAGGAAGGCCTTGCATCAAATAAAAGAAGCGTACCTTCATATAAACCAGAAGAAGAAAAAATAACTGATCCTACAGCCTCATTCTCGGCTCCAATTTGAATAGCTTTTCTCTAGCATTTTATTCTATTTCAATTCCCCTGACAGTGTGATACACAATGGATTTCTCTCCTGTTCCCAGAAGCTTTCACCGAGTACCATATACAGAGCTGCCAATCTCTTCCTGAAGAATCCATAAGAATGACTTGCACATTGCATTCTTTGATGATGGAATGCATTTATTGTCCATTACTTTTTTGATATATAGCTCATCTATTATGGATTATAAGCTCCTTAAAAGTCTTATAAGAATTATCTATTGGCATAGTTAAGAAACGAATATCTTTCTCATGTATTCAAAAGTTTGTGTCATGAACTTTGCAAAATTCTGGGCAATCCTGTATTTGGGAACATATTTTAGGAAGCATATGTTTAGTATTGCTTATATGACCCACACTAGCCCCACAGCAAGCAGAATAGTTGAGTTCCACATTACTGGACTCTGCCAAGATATAAAAGAGCTGAAGTCTCTGAATAATACCCGTAGGGATCATCTCAAGCTAAGTAATCAAATTCAATGTTTGTCATACACAAGACAGCATTCTGTCCACCCCAAAGTATCATACTAATTATGAGCATGGAGTCAGAAGACCTATACTCCATTTCTTCTGTTATCTATATAGGTCTCATCTCAAAACAGAAAGTTCAAAGAAATAGTCCATATTTTCCAGGAAACAAAATGAAGTTTGTTTTCAACACAGACTTTTAATGCTGAGGCTTGTCAAGTCAGGCATTAACAACTACTAGCATATAAGCTCACTAATTTTGACTAAAGTAACAACCAACTTAAAGTGTAAAAACTCAGAATTATGACTAATATTTTTAAAAGGTAAAATAACTTCAATCAGATTAATGCTCTACAAAATAAACATTCCTTAGCAAATGAATAGTGAAGATTTGGTATTAAAGTATGTTGTTAGTATGTAAACTGATCTCTGCATGACTAAAAGTAGCTCGTTCTTTGAAACAAGTCAAACTTTCCTTTTTATAGGACTATACCCATTTTTTTGTTGACCATTATCGTATTTTATTGAATATATGCTGTAAAGTTTAAGGTGACATTCTCGTTTAATCATTACATGCCTTTATGAGGTAAGTAAAACTATGTTCTTTAATGAACCAAATGGTAAAAGGTTAAAGGTATTTTGTGACTACCTAAGGGCAAGAGTATGTAGGGAGTGGGGCTAGACATCAATAAAATCAAGTTCCTTCCAATAATTAAGGTAAGTATTGACAAAAATGTATGAAGCCTAAGTCAATGAAGTCTGAATAAATAAGGTCATTTTAAAAGATAGATACATACATATGTACATACAAACATACATACATACATATATACATAGACAGACAGATTAAAAAGAAAAAAACTCTGCTAATTCTTAAAGTTATTAGGGACTTGGAATACAAAATGCTAGGAATTATGATCAAAGACTCTATCTCCCCTTATTTTGACTGGCCTGGACTGCATTATAAAATTTATCATTTCTTTATTTGTTGTCTGTTCTAACTTGATGAGAATAATATATGTTAAAATAAATTCATGATATTTTCTTTTATGTTTATCTATCAAGAGCAGGAAATTGGAACCAAAAAGATCTTTTGAAGTTACACTGAGCATTTTCCCTCCTTGCCCCTCTGCCTGTGCCACTCTTGTACATGAATTAAGGTTTATGAAGGAAATTAGATCCACCCTTTGCATAAACCAATATATTTTGCTGGTGGCTATGGGAGTCCAATTAACTCCTCTGACAACATGGTGAGATTAGGATATTGGATTATGTTTGTAGCCAATTAGAAATGTCATGGTTGAATACTCATTCTTGTAACACTATTTGGAGTTATGAAATCCTAGTAGTGAAAGATATTTATGAACCTCATATATGTTTAGGAATAAATTAAGGTTTTTTTCTGTAAGAATCATAAATATGTAAGGCACAACGTAGTAGAAAGTAGAAAGACATCTCCTTATTACCATTACCAGTATTATTACCACGTTCTAAAAATTAGCATTATGATGGGAGAGAATATAGTAAAATAGACAGAATATTTGGCTGGAATATCAAAAGACCCAAGTTCTAATTTTATTCCTACTGCTTCGTGAGTCACAATCTCTTTCATCTTTAAAGATAAAATAATTATTATAATATCATGGATCACATAGGGTAATAAACATGATTTGCCTTGGAAAGTATAAATAATAAGATACGGATTATAAAATACAACTGGAATTATATATGTTTCTTCTGAAATTATTTTAAATTATAGTACAAGCAAATCGTACTTTATACATTTGATATATATTCAAAAAAGTATTTATGAAAAAATTTGATAACCAAACCTTATTTGAATTGTGCTAAAGATAAATAAGTAGCCCACTCATTCCCCTGGAATAAATATTTTATAAGTGAGAACGAAGTTTCCAATAAGACCATACAAAAGTTCCAGAGACCAAAAAGCATACTTAGGTAAATGTGAGGAAGAGTTGTTAATTTCCCCAAATTTGAAAACATTCATCAACCACACATGGATCAAACTGAAAAAGGTAGAAGCCTTAATAGCTCGGGGGTATTAAGCACAAGCAATGTCTGAATAATCATTGGCTGGCTACTAGGCAATGGGAGTCAGCCCTGGGCAATGTTAATCTAAGGAAACCTAAGGAAAATTTTGAAAAATAACAGCAAGTGTGTTAGTTCATTTTCTTCTTTTTTTTAAGAGAAGGAAATAGAAAAAAGGAGTGAAGGAAAGGAAGAAAGAGAAATAAAAAGAGGGAGAGAGAACAGAAATGTTGCTTTATTCTAAAAAATGGGTATTAATAATGGCCAATCAATATTTCATTTAAACCTATGAGTAGGGGTGATGTGGTATTGACAAGAATGTATATTTTGTATATTTAAAGTGGAGAGCTCTATAAATATTTATTAAGTTTACTTGTTCTGGATCTGAGTTTGAGTCCTGGATATTCTTATTAATTTTCTGTCTTAATGAGTCTAAGTCTCTTTATAGGTCTTACGTATTTGGCTGTTAGGATCGTTAGCTCTTACTGTTGCATTGATCCTTTTACCACTATATCTTTGTTGCTTTAAAATCTATTTTATCAGATGCAAGAATTGCAACTCCTGCTTTTTATTTATTTATTTATTTTTGCTCTCCATTTGGTTGTTAAATCTTTCTCCATCCCTTTGTTTTGAGTCTTTGTGTATCCTTGCATGTGAAATGGGTCTGGATGCAGCATACCATTGGGTTTTGGCTGTATGTTTTGATTGGGGGATTTAGTCAATTTAAATTTAGGATTACTGCCATTTGATGTTGACTGGCTGTTTTATCCATTTGTTGATGTAAATTCTTCTTTATGTTGATGCTCTTTACTTTTTGGTATATTTTTAGAAAGGCT
>CM052660.1:23209190-23236027 GCA_028533165.1 Leontopithecus rosalia | reverse complement strand
GAGAGAGAGAGAGAGAGAGAGAGAGAGAGAGAGAGAGAGAGAGAGAGAGAGAGACAGAGAGAGAGAGAGAGAGAGAGAGAGAGAGAGAGAGAGAGAGATGAAGATATTACACTGCTGAGCTTAAAATAGAGGAAGGAGCCACAACAAAAAAAAGACTCTTAGCTGAAAAGGGCAAGGAAATGGATTGTTCCCTAAAGTCTCCAGGAGGAACACAGTGGTGCTAACACCTTGACTTCAGCCTTGTAAGAGCATTTTGGGGCTCCAGGATTATAAAATAATAAAACTGTATTGTCTTAAATTGTAATTTATTATAGTAGAAATAAGAAACAAATACATCATACTCAAATAATATTGTACCACTTTAAATATAGCAGATTTTCTTAACTGGGGATAATTTTTGCCCACTAAGGGACAATTGACAGTGTCTATAGACATTTTTTATTGGCACAAATGGAGGCAGTGGGGGTCGGGATGGTGCCGATGGCATCAGCTGTACAGAGTATAGAAGCCAAGATACTGCTAAACAATGCACAGTACAGCCCATAAAAACAAAATAGAACCACCCATCCCAAAACAACAATAGTGCTGTAATTGAGTATACTCCCACCTAGTTTAGAAACTTATAATAGCACACTTTTATTTTTTCACTCCAACATTGTATGCTGCTGCTGACATACATTTTATTTATACAAAAGTTATAAACAACAGAATAACATGCGATGAACATTTTAACAGGATTATTGAGCTATAATTCACATACCATACAATTCACTCACTTAAAGTAACACATTCAATAAATTTTAATATGCTCATAACTCTGTAGTCATCATCATAATCTATATTAAAAATGTTTCTCGCCTATCCTGAATAACCCCTATTAGTAGCTACTTGTCAATTGCTTCCCATATCCCTCCTTCCTAAGATTTAGGCCACTATGAATCTGTCTTACAAATTACCATTTTGGTCATTTCATATAAATTAAATCATACAACATGTGGTTTTTCTAGCTTTTTCCACCTAACATATCATTTCAAAGTTTATCCATATTGTTACAGTACTTCTTAATTTTTTAATTGCCAAATAATAACTACCAAATGGGTAAACCACATTATTTCAATTCAATAGTTGGCAGACATTTGGGCTCTTTCTACCTTTTGACTATTATGAATGACATTGCTATGAAAATACATATCCAAGGATCTGTGTGGAAATAAGTTTTCATTTCTTATTGGTATATAGTAGTTGGTTTGCTGGGTCACATGGTAACTCTGTGTTTAAGATTTTGAAGAAATGCCAAACTGTTTTCCAAATTGGCTGCACCATTTTTTACCCTCGCCAACAATGTATGAGGGTTCCAGTATCTCCACAGCTTCCCCAACACTTGTTAATATTTGTCTTTGTGATGGTAGTTACGCTAATGGAAATAAAGTGGCAGCTAATTGTACTTCCCAGATGGCAACTCATGTTGATATTTTTATAATATGATTGGTATATCTTTTATGGAGAAATGTTTAGCTATACCCTTTGTCCATTTTTAATTGAGTTATATATCTTATTTTTTATGCAGCCTGAATTCTGAGTTCTTTATGTATTCTGAATGTAAGTTCATACTCTGATATAACATTTGTAAATGTTTTCGCCCATTCTGTGGTTTGTGTTTTTATATTTTTGCTTATTTCCTTTTATATTGAAAAGTTTTTCATTTTGATAAAGTACACATTATGTTTTATTTTGTCACTTCTGCTTTTGTTTCATATCTAAGAAACGATTGCCTTGTCCAAGGTTTCAAAGATTTACTCCTAGGTTTTCTTTTTAGAAATGTATAGTTTTAGCTATTACATTTAATAATCTTACTTATTTCAGGTTAAGTTTTGTGTATGGTATGAAGAAGAGGTCCAGCTTTATCGTTTTGCACATATAAACCCAGTTTTCTCAGCCCTATTTGTTGAAGGCTATCTTTTCCACAATGAAGCTCACAAATGGCTTCATAATCTCCTTTCACAGAGGGAGAATTCTAAGCAAATTTCTCTACTCCTAGGTTTGAAGGTGGTGCTTTTAAAAAAACAACTGTGTGGTGAATGAAAGGTTATTTTTAAAGTACTTTCTTGGCTGGGCGCAGTGGCTCACACCTGCAATCCCAGCACTTTAGGAGACCGAGGCGGCAGATCACAAGATCAAGAGATCGAGATCATCCTGACCAACATGGTGAAACCCCGTCTCTACTAAAATACAAAACTTAGCTGGGCATGGTGGTGCATGCCTGTAGTCCCAGCTACTCAGGAGGCTGAGGCAGGAGAATTACTTGAACCCAGGAGGCAGAGTTTGCAGTGAGCCGAGATCACACCACTGTACTCCAGCCTGCCGCCTGGCGACAAAGTGAAACTCCCTCTCCAAAAAAAAAAAGTAAAGTATTTTCTTTCTTCACTAACTTTAATTTAATTTTATGTTTTATTTGGCAGTGCTGTCTCTTTAAACTACTGACCCTGATCAGCTTGAGGGAAGAAAGAATTGAAAACTCTCCTGTATCACTGACAAGAGCTAACCAATGATTTATTCAGGCAATGTCACCTGAATTAGAAATAAAGGCAATGTCGCCTTTATTTCTAAAGGCTGCAAATGCCAACAAACTCATTCCTGACTTCTGAGATGTTAACCTGATGCTGAAGTCCAAACAGCTGCTCAGATTCCTGCATCGTGGATGCAGACTCAGTGCCATTTCCCTAGATTATGTAAAGCATATGCATCAATTCTGAAACCACACCATAGCAAGAATCCATAGCTACCGGGAAAATGTACATCTTGTTCAATTCTTAGTAAAGTAGATGCAGCCTGGATAATGAAAACCGAAGAAATTCAAGTTGTTGCCATTTAACCACTAGCCTTCTACCTCTTTAAATTGCATACTTTGCTTTGTAATAAGTACTGTGACATTTTACTTACTTGTAATTCTGTGTCTTAGCCTGAATTCCTCCAGAAAGTAGACAGTAGACCTTGAGGTAAAGATCCAAGTGAGGGTGGTATATTTTGGGGGCTGGGAGGAGGTAATCTCAGGAAACATGAAGAGAGAAATGGAAGAGACAGGCAGTAAAAAATAGAAACCAAGAGAAGTGAGTTGTCAAGCAAGTTAGCATTAGGATGACTGGAGTATAATCACACCAGCAAAGTCTAGGACTCCTTAAGGAATATATAACTCAGAGTTATCCCATTCAAGGGTGGGGAAGGAACTGGAGTACTTATGTGCCAGTCTCATCAGTCATTGCATAAGAGCTCTCCCTTCCTTAAGAGAGGTGATTCTTTGAAACATCTGATCTGTCCAGTCCACAGGTAGAGTGGGCCCTGGTGGTTAGAGAAAGACTTGGACAGAGACAGGCAGTGTTTTAGTTACGGTTCTCTAAAGAAAAAAAATTCAATAGAACATATAAACATATATAAAAGGAAATATATTGTAGGAATTGGCTCACAGATTATGAAGGCTGAGAAGTCTCACAAGCTGCCATCTGCAAGCTGGAGAATGAAAAAAGCCACTGGCGTAATTTAGTCTGAGTCTGAAGGCCTTAGAATTGGGTACAGGGAAATGGTGATGCTCTAAGTCCTGTCTGGATCTGAGTCTGAAAGCCTGAGAACCAAAAGTATCTTTGTCCAAGGACAAATGAACATGAATGTCTACACTTCATTCACTGCATTTAGTGAGTTCTCCCTTCCTCTACCTTTTAGTTCTATCTCATTCCTCAACAGATTGGATGATGCCCACCCACAATGAAGACGGCCATCTGTTTTACTCAGTGCACCAATTCAAATGCTGATCTCTTCCAAAAACACCCTCACAGACACACCCAGGAATCATGCTTACCTGCAATCTAGCATCTATTAGCCTAGGGCATGCAGTCAGTGTACCAACAGTGTCTTCTCAGACCACTTATGTGTCAACTTTCCAGAACAGATCTAGACCAAGAAATTAGCTAAAAGTGGTATCCTCGAGCACTCAAAGCTCCTTTCCTTGTGGAGAATGCCATGAACTCTCACGTAAATGTATTTGCTGCCTCCTCGGAAAGGCTTAAAACCTTCACACAGTTTGAATAGAGTAGGACAGCTGGTTGCCTAATTCACTATTTCCTATTGGAAGCAGCAGATACCTCCTACTGGTAGACACATGTTCAACACTAATAAATAATGATAAAGTAGTAACAGCTGACAGTAAAGTAGACTGAAAAATATTTTTTTAAAAAGACTCAACAAAGCTGAGGACCCAGAGCTTCAGAATAAGGAACAAATAGCTTTCTTTATAAGTTTACTTTCAAGGCATACTATATTAAGTTTCAGTATAATAAATAATTACCATAATAGATATTCATTAAGTCAATGGTTATTAAGCATGTTAGTATGTCATTTGCGTTGCTGTAGATGAAGGGGGAAGCATATATTTATGCTTTAATAATTAATATTACCATCAAAATCACAGCCATTATGAGATTATGCTCTTGTAGTGAAGGCAGACTTTTTAATGCATATTTTAAATGATTCCACCCAAAAAGATAGGAAGTAAAATTCATTCAAAAATCAGATAAAGCTATTGCTTTCACATGAAGCGAAGAATTATAGGGATACTGAAAAACTTTGTTATTCAGAAGAATTAATTCCCCAGGATTGACCAAGAGCTGGACTTTCAGTGTGACTGCTTTGAACTACCTCCCTTTCCCCCTGCTTGACTTCTGAGTGAAAGGCCTTAGTAAAGTGGTGAATGCAGGACTAGACAGAGGAAAGGAAAACATAGAATTCATCCTAAGAACAACTCTTCCATGGAAAATTTTATATAATGGAGCCAAAAGGAAAATCAGAGGGTGCTACATGTCAGAGAGCTTTCGACTCCAGAACTGGGTTTGAGACTTAGCTCAGCTGCCTGGTAACTGTATAATTTTAGATAAGTAATTTTCTCTGAGCCTCAGTTTTTTGGGGTACATAATGAGCTTTTTAATAATATTAGCTTTTCAGAATTGGCGAATTGAGTTATCTAATAAAAAATCCCTAGCTCAGCAGTTTCTGGGACACTGATAGCAGGAACTCAATAAATACTTCCCCGCTAGTCACGTGAATATTACGTCACTCTGCCACTAAGTGCAAGCAGATTTGTGTTGCTCCAACCACAGAGTTGAGCCCAAGCATACCCAGTGATGGCTACCCTTGACAAAGTTTGCACGTATACTGCGTTAATCAAACAGGTTTATGTGGGAGACGCTAACAACATGGAGACTGCCCCTCAAGTCTAGACTTATTACACATACTAACCAGACTCAGCTCACTGAAGCAGACCTCCCAAAGCTTATATACTGGCTTCAAAATTAGAAGTAGCATTTTGCTGACAGAGTTTACCACATTTCATTTTGTCACATTCCAAGTGCTCTCTGTACGGGTGCCAAGAATTCTAATGGCCCATAACTTGTAAACATGTATTTCACTTCTGGGAAGTCTAACAACCAAGGACAAACATGAAGAAGGAGACACAGCTAAACAGGCCTGCACTCATGCTGGAGCAACTCCAGATGTTTAAGGAAAACCAGTTGCTTATAGCACAGATCATGCCTGCTTCGCTAGTTGTAATCAGAGCCTGCTGAGGTTCAGAGAAATTTACTAGTAATAGACCAGTAACCAAAGAAAGCTTAACAATTCCATATCAAACAGAGAACAGAATGCTATGCAGTAAGATGGTAAGTGAAATTGCAGGTAAATAACCTTGTACTTTACAATATAGTGCGGCACAAAATATATAGCACCAGGCTGGAATAAAATGTACTATAAAATATAAATACATGTATAATAACAGTTTATAGATAATTTCAGCACTAATTGCAATCAAGTTTCCTCATTTTAATAAGATATGAGTAGCTTCCTGCCTAGTTCTTGCCTGATCTGATACCAAGTAAAAGTATTTTTCTCAGCTACAGTAGTTATGAATGAATACCCCAACTTTTTGTATGAATGTTTTTTTGGATGAACTGATATGAACAAAAATAGATTGTTACAAAATGGGTAATCCCTCTTAGGTTGCATACACTGGCAATTTTGATGTAAAATTCCCCCCTCAAAGATGTTTCCAATTATTTCAAAGGAAGGAAACTTTTAAGCTGTCCAAATTCACCTTTCAACAATTTTATTTCATGCTACCCAGTAAATGTGGCTCTGGTTAAAAATGCCACAAAAGCTGCAAGCTCAGCTCTCCCTGTGTAAGGTGCTTCAACTGAGCAAGAGATGTAAAAACATACAAATTACATATTAAGGTAGAAGACATTAGCTTTCAACAACATTAAAAACAGCTCCTGGAAGGTGAATGGCAGGAGCACCTGATTGGTTGGCAAATAATAGGGAAGGTCAAGGAAGTGGCCTTTCTTTTCCCTGGTCCTTAAAGGAAGAGATTCCCCCTGCCAGGAAGTTCTCATGAGTGTCTCTTGGGACGTAAATTAAGGGACATCATTTCACAGTACCATTCAATGGAGAAAGAAAACCGATTGTAACTGATGAACAAACAAATATTTCTGCTAAAGAGAAATATAATAAACAAATATTAATAAACCCTATACTGAGGAGAAAGGAAGGGTGTATAAGTACAGTTGTTAGAGGGAAAAAGAATTGCAAGAGAAGATCATTTAACACTCACAGTAGACAGTGTCTAGAAGAATAACATTATCAAATGAAATAGTTGAGTCTCCAAGCAGAGTGAATGGGCTAGTTGTGAATGGATCAAAGAGTATGCAAGTGTCAGTGCATTTCTGGGTACAAATGAGTGAATGGGATGCAGGCTTAACTATGAAAAGAACCAGGTAAATGGATGAGGTTCTTAGGAGACCCAATACATAACAGTTCTCTGCTCTATCTTAGGTTCTAAACTAAAGAGTAAAGCCAATAGACTTCAAAATTTAACCTTTATTATACTAAAGTCAAAACTAGGGGACACAGTATAGAAACAAATGCATCAAAACAAATACATCTAAACAAAACAAAAAAAGCAGGTTCTGCCAAATAAATCCTAGAATGAGAAAGACTTATAAATACACTTAGAGGCACTGGGACAGGACAGGCCATACTGCAGCATAACCTAGAGGAAAGGGCCACCCTTGAAATAAGAGCAGAAAATATCAACTCCCTGCAGGTAGTTACCTCCTGAAAGAAAAATATAAGCAGACCCAGCATTTTACTTTTAGCAAGTAGCCCCTAGTCCCATCCCATCCCTCATCTCCCCTCTCCACTCACCACCCTACCCCAAGTGAGTTTCCTGCCATTTGACTATAGCCACTCTTTGAGGAGCAACATGCTACCTATTTCTTCATGCTGCCAGTTTCTAAGGTTCTCTTGTGGTGTCCTAACAAGGTAATCAAGTTAACTATGTCAGGTTTCATAATGCTTCGTGATTCCTAGTCCTATGCAATTATGTACCAAATTGTTACTCGGCTTCATTTTTATTTTCTCAAGTAGATATATATTTTTGAAAGAAGTGTTTTTTATTCAGTTGGTCCAAAGAATGCCTAAAGATCATCTTCACTGAAGCAAGTACTTAGTAACTTCTCAAATGCACTGAAGAACACTTCCTTAAACAGTCCCTCAAACTGCAGTTGTGAGAAACAGCCATCAAACTCTGCCTAGGACCTTTTTTCAAGAGTGCTCCACCCCAGCAGAAGCACTATTAGACTAGGTCTTGGGACCCTGGCATTTACACAAATCTTATCCCTGTTTTCTTAGCCAAGTGCCCATTGAAACAATCAGATCTTTATTCCCCAGGTTTCAAGTGCTCTTTCAAATAAAACACCAACATCAGGTAATTAAACTCTAGCCCTCCTTTTCCAAGCTAAAATATAGACATTAAATCTACACAGGGTTGGAAGACATGGGTTAAGCAGCTTCCATAGGCTTTGAAAGCTGCACACTGTTCACTTGAGAGTTTTCAGAGTTGTTGTTTTGTGGTTTGTTGGTTTGCTTGTGCTCAAGAAGGTCAGTAACTGGCTTATGTAATTAATTGGAGCACACCTGGTCCACAATGATAGCCTTTAGAATCAATAAATGTTTCAAGCATGAGTGTTTTCATTAATAAGATATTTCATTAAATTAGGATGGTGGATGATGGTGATGTCCTGGACCTTATCAATTATAAATAAACTATTGCTTGGAGAAAATTAGAATTTCCAATTTTCTGCTCCTTGCCAGAGATCATCCAGGCTGTCCTTGCAGAGAAGGGCTTTATAATTTGAGAGACTGTAGTGACCCAGGCTCTTGTCTAATGTAATTGAAATTTCCTGGGCTCAGCCTGACATATTGAGGACAGCTCGCCACAGGGGCTGAACATTCAGGAAGGCCCTGGGGAAATCCCTTCTGGATTGGCGGCTCCACTTACATGCAGAGTCCTAGGAAAACATAGAGGAGGGCAAAGGTCATGTGGATTTGCCTCAAAGGTGGGAGCTACCTGGATGTTCTGAAGAGAGACAGATTTTCATCACTTCAGATCACCTTTGAAATGTTGATTCAAAGTGGAATCAACATGATAAAATCCTCATCACATGGTGGTTGTCAGTATTGAATGAGACATAGTATCTCAATGTTTGGTGCAGAGTATGTCCTTACTAGTTACAGCTATTAGGTCATTACTGCTATTATTAAATGAATTAGTAAATCACTTAATAGTAGCAATGACATAATCACTACATCTAATTATAGCAGTAATGACATAATTGCTACAGCTTGTGGACATACTCTATACCAGACATTGAGCTACTGTGTCTCATTTAATACTCACAACCACCTTATTATGAGGATTTTATCATGAACCCCATTTTTAGGGGGATGAGGAGAAATGACGTACCACATGTTAAATTATTTGCCCAAAGCTATGATGCTAATGATTGGTTGTACTAAAGTCTAGGTTTCTAATACTGAAACCCATGGTCTTACCCATCGTGCTACCTCCAATCAGTACTTCTTTCAACCAACTCAGATTAATGGGGGACAGGAAACCCTGATGATCTAAACCCTTTGTTAGGCACAAGCAAAATGGGCCTTAATTCGTTGGTTTGATTTGGGACATGAAACTTCACTTGTTCAAAACTTATCCACATGTTTACCATGGTCCAGAGATTCTTTTCAGTCATCATTGAAGGCATCTTCTAAATTCAATTATTTTGTGTATGGAGGAATAGGAGTAGGAAGTGGAGTCTATCTACAGAGAAAAAAAAACTGTTCTGTGGATTATTCTCAGGTATTCTGTCCAGCCTGGGGAGATGGAGATAGAATGAAGAACAGGATAGCAGGTGAGAAAGTCCAAATTTCATGTTCTTAAAGAAGATGTCAAAATAGTAATGGAAGAACTTTCCTGTTTGTTTTCCTTTGTCTTCTTGGTATGGAAGGGTAGGGGGCAGGAATTTTCTTCCAGAGAAACGTTGATTTGTCATGGTTGACCAAAAGAATAAAGCATTAGTGGCCGGGCGCGGTGGCTCAAGCCTGTAATCCCAGCACTTTGGGAGGCCGAGGCGGGTGGATCACGAGGTCATGAGATCGAGACCATCCTGGTCAACATGGTGAAACCCCGTCTCTACTAAAGATACAAAAAATTAGCTGGGCGTGGTGGCGTATGCCTGTAATCCCAGCTACTTGGGAGGCTGAGGCAGGAGAATTGCCTGAACCCAGGAGGCGGAGGTTGCGGTGAGCCGAGATCGCGCCATTGCACTCCAGCCTGGGCAACAAGAGCGAAACTCCGTCTCAAAAAAAAAAAAAAAAAAAAAAAAAAAAAAGCATTAGTGCATTAAATAATTCTGTAGCCAGAAGTGTAGATTAAAATTATAAAATTATAATGGTAATAATTTCTGGGATTTTATAAGATTATAGAAGTCTATAATATTTATTATCCTATTTGTTCCTCACGACAGCCATGTGGGAAAATAGGATGAAGATTATTATTATTAAAATAAAATAATTATACTTTTTTCAAATTGAGGCCAAAAAAGCTAATTAGCCAGATCATGTGATTGGTAATTAGAAAAGTCAGCATCAATTCCTGCCTTCAGTCTAATTGTGCCTTCAGTAGAAACTCTATAAATAGTTCAAATGAAGAGGAAAAACCTCAGAAGGCAAGTTGGTAAAGAAAGCTGTGAACACAGATAGTTATGTCGACATATTTTCCTGTTCTTCCTCAAACCTTGTTCTTTAACATAAGAGAAATCTACATATATCTGTGCATCTCTTGGTCCTCAAATCTATTTCTCAGACATATCCCATGGCTGAGGCTAGGGAGACATCAGCTTATGGACAAAGCCATTCCTGTGTTTCCAGGTTTATTGTCTTGGCAGGCATGGTCCAGAGAGGTCAACACATGTTCGAGCCTACCTTGTTGGGAAAGTAGCAGAATTGGGTAAAATTAAGGTATTATTTTTCCTTGATAGTCAACCAGCTAACAATCATGAAAAGATGTTTTAGGGTCTTCCTTTACGGATGGTAATAAGAAGTGTTTCACAGAAGCAGGTGCTAGTTTTTCTCACTATTTGGTGTAGTAGGGGCAAATGTTTTTGATTTATTCAGGCTTGGTTAATTTTAAATTTTTATTTCTTATTCAATTTCAATAAATAAATCAATTACCAGAACAGCCTGGCCCATAAAATTCTAATTTTTCTGTTTCTGTCATTACCAGTTCAGAATAAATCTATTCGGCAGATGATAGCACACTATCGTTGAGAATCTTTGGCCATATAGATCTCAGAAGAATAATCCTAAATCTTGCCTTTAGAAATTCAATATTACAGTTGTGCAGGAGAAAAAAATACAGTGAAAATTTGGTTTTTGATGGGACAAAAAGCGGAAGAAAGTGTAGACGCAGACAGACTGTAAGTATATGTGAGCTTTATTTGTGCTTCCAACTAGGATGCATTGTAGAAGAACAAAAGACATGTTCTAAGTTTCCTTCCCACAGCACAAAGCCTAGTTGAAGAGATAGGCTTTGATGTATATTAAATATATAGGAACAGAACAGTGGTTCCTCCTAAGCAGGGCACTTAGTCAACTTTAGAAAGAAATAGACCAGTCCCAGCTGAGCTTGGTGGCTCATGCCTGAAATCCCAGCACTTTGGGAGGCCAAGGCAGGTGGATCATGAGGTCAAGAGATTAAGACCGTCCTGGCCAACCTGGTGAAACCTCATCTCTAATAAAAATACAAAAACTAGCTGGGTGTGGTGGCATGCACCACCTATAGTCCCAGCTACCAGGGAAGCTGAGGCAGGAGAATCACTTGAACCAGGAAGACAGAAGTTGCAATGAGCTGAGATCACCCCACTGCACTCTAGCCTGGTGACAGAGTTTTACTCTGTCTCAATAAATGAATGAATGAATGACAGGCCAGTCTCTAGTCACTTAAACTATAAAATGAGGCTTAGGACTATAATAAACTCTAGAGTCAGTTATACCTAGGAAACAGTCTGGACACTGTACTGCCTTGGATATGACAGGATTTCTCATCAAAACTTCATACTATTATCTATAAAATGAGGACAGTAATATTAGTGACAACTTTATTTCCATGAAGATTAAATGGGATAATGCAGGAAATGAACAGAACAGTGCCTGACATTTTATGAATGCTCATAAGTGTCCTCTATCAATATGAGCAGCAACAATAGTAGCACAAGTAGTAGCAGCAATAAGCAAAACCTGATAGGAAAAAAGGTAAAAAATGGTTATTGATATGATTTGGATGTGTCCTCACCCAAATATCATGGGGAATTTTAATCCCCACAGGTCAGGGGAGGGATCTGGTGGGAAGAGATTGGATCACAGGGGTGGATTTCTGCCATGGTTTTCTCATGATAGTGAATGAGTTCTCATGAGATCTGACAGTTTAAATATGTGGGGCTTCCCCCCTCACTTACTTTCTCCTGCCATCATGTAAGACAGGCCTTGTTTCCCCTCTGCCTTTTGCCATAATTGTAAGTTTCCTGAGGCCTCCCCAGCCATGCAGTACTGAGTTAATTAAACCTATTTTCTTTATAATTTACTCAGTCTCAGGTAGTTCTTTATAACAGTGTGAAAATGGACGAATACAGGTATAGTTAGAGAAGGCTCAATAATGTATGTGGGAGAGAGCATCTCAAGGGGTCCCAGGTCAGCTCTAAGAGGATTACTTGAAATTGGCTCACCAGAAGGAAGAGTGATGCCCAAGGGGCTAATACTAAGGGGAGCAGATAGAGGAAGTAGCTTGAAGCAGATAGGGAAGAGGCACTGGGGTGTGGAATAAATTCAGGACTGATGTGCAGGGACTCAGACCCCTGTATTATCAAGGTCTGTAGCCACTATATCCTGCAGAAGGTGCAGTATCTATCACATGACCACATTGTTACCACTCTCTCCCAACCCAGGCACAGCTTACTGGACCTGGGTTAGCACCTGAGTAGGGGTTGCTCATCTATGGACTGGCCAGTTTCTGTCTCAAGTCTAGGAGTCCTTCTACCTGGTAGAAGGTAGTAAAATTACCTGGTAGTAAAATTTCACTCCTTCTACCTGGAGTGAAATTTTAATTCCAAATGGTGGACTTGAGAGATTCATGAAAGTAGAGATTATCAGTTCATGCACAGTACTGTTATAAAGAATTAAGCTTCTTTATAGCTTCTCAGATTAGGACAAAATTAATAGAGCAAATATGCAGAGAAACCCAGAGAGATCATGAGAAGGAGAGTTGAGGCTGAGAGAACAGTGGCATCTGGGAGCTGTCATTCTGGAGGTTCAGGTTCTGATGTTGCAGAGACTTGGCACTCAGCTCTTCCTAGATTCTCATGAAGCCTCTCTGTATTTTTTACATGACTTCACTCTCCACACCTTTTATTTGCACTTGCTTTCCTTAGTTGCCAAGTGGAATAGAAACCCTATCCCAATTCTAAAAGCAAAGATTTGAAGTAGCCAAAAGAGCAAGCTTTCTTCTCTCATCTTTTTTTTGGAGAAAAAGAGCTGGCTTTCTTTTTCTAAAGTTTCACTTCCCACTAGCTGATGTTTGGGATTATACAAGAAGACCATAAGCAAAAGTATCCACAACAACCTGGGAACACTACAGGTAAGCCACCTTGTATCTAATCTAACAGAAGACATAGTTTCTCTCCATAAAATGCATCTCTTTTGGTTTGGCTGGTGGGAAGGCTAAAAAAGAAAGAAAAAGGAAAAATAAATGCATCTCTCTGATGCAGTCCAGACCCTGCTAAGGGAAAGTAAACCAGCACTCTGCAATTTCAGTGACCAGTATTTGAAATAAGTCTTTCATTTACTGGTTTACCTTGGATAAGCTTTATCACCTCTGTAGGGCTCATATTCTGCATCTGTAAATTGGAGGTAATAATATTTACCTTGAATGAGTTCTGCACAAATTAAATGTGATAGTGCATTAAACTTTCAGCCTGTGAACACACAGTAGCAGCCCATACTGCCACGAGCCCATACTGCCTTTATGGGATAAGAAAAATGTACTCTTTCTTCTAGACGAGCAACTGGCAAGTAAGGTGTAGAAGCTGAAGAGCAGTACATAGCAACAGTTCTTAAGAGTCATTAAGTGTTAATCATTAAATTGTTGCAGATAATTATGTCTAAATTCATTTATTTCAGAAATGCAGCATAGCTCCATATAACAAACTGTAGTTTATATAATTTTCCCCTGGAGATGGTTTCAACTAGTTTCGTAGTTGGTGTCAAAGTGTCATCAGGTTTCAGAGGTTGAAAATCAATGCAGCCCAGAGGGCTGTCCATAGTAATGATTACAGCTCATTGGTCATGATGGAAAGTGGTTGGAATTTATTTAACATGGATTATTTTTAACTTGATGCCTGCTTATATGTCACTCTAAACAATGGATAAGAGCAGGTTGACATGAAAATAAAACTTATCTCTGTCTTCCAATGGCTCCATTAGTCACCTATGAACAGTTGACCTATCTATACCACAGAGTACATAATTCAAAATGACAGTAAATGGTCAGGCATGGCAGCTCATGCCTGTAATACCCTCATTTTGGGTGGCTGAGGCAGGCGGATCATCTGAGGTCAGAAGTTCGAGACCAGCCTGGCCAAGTAATGAAACCCTGTCTCTACTAAAAACACAAAAATTAGTCGGGCATGGTGGTACATACCTGCAATCCCAGCTTCTCAGGAGGTTGAGGCAGGAGAATCACTTGAACCCCAAGGTGGAGGTTGCAGTGAGCTGAGATCGCTCCACTGCACTCCAGCCTGGGCAACAAGAGTGAAATTCTGTCTCAAAACAACAACAAAGTGACAACAAAGAAAAAAGAAGTGAGAGATATCCAAGATGGCCAATCACTAGCAGCTCAGATCGTAGCTCCCAGTGAAAGCACAGAGAATGAGAATTTGCCACACTTTCAGACAAATTTTTGTTGCTCACGGACCAGGAGATTCCCAGCAGAGGAGCCCCACAGGTCACCAGCACGACTCTTGTGGCCGGTGCAGCAGTTTTAGTGGCACCACGGCTCTGCAGTTCTCGGTGCAGAGTAAACGGGACTGGATCCCCTTTTGGTCAACCTTTGCAGCTCTGGGAAGGCAGAGTCACCCATTCAGCTGATGAAGAAGGGATTCAGGAGGGAAGCCAGACTGGAGATTCCTGGGCAGAAAAGCACCAAGAATCTTGATGCCACCGTTTTAGCCAGTGCAGTGGGTTGCTCAGATTTCAGTGGCACTGGGAATCAACAATTGGATGTCCACTCAGAGACCTAATTTGAAAGTCACTAATTACAAAGACGACAGGTGGATAAGTTTAAAATGACGGGAAGAAACCAGCATAAAAAGGCTAAGAATACTCAAAATCAGAATGCCTCTCCTTCTATAGAGGATCACAGTTCCTCATCAACAAGGGAACAAGGCCTGATGGAGAACAAGTGCATTCCAATAACAGAATTAGGCTTCAGAAGGTAGATAATAAGAAACTTCTGTGAGTTAAAAGAACATGTCTAGCCCAATGTAAAGAAACTAATAACCTTAAAAAAGGTTTGATGAAATCCTAACGAGAATAGACAATCTAGAAAGGAATATAAGTGAATTAATGGAACTGAAGAATACTATACGAGAACTCCACGAAGTATGCACAAGTTTTAACACTTGAATTGATCAAGCAGAAGAAAGGATATCAGAAGTTGAAGACCAACTTAATGAAATGAAATGAGAAAACAAGATTAGAGAAGAAAAAGCAAAAAGGAATGAGCAAAGTCTCCAAGAAATATGGGACTATGTGAAAAGACCTAATTTACGTTTGATAGGTGTATCTGAATGTCATGAAGAGAATGAATCCAAGCTGGAAAATATTCTTCAGGATATTATTCAGGAAAACTTTCCTAACCTATTAAGGCAGGACAATATTCAACTCCAGGTAATACAGAGAACAGCACAAAGATATTCCTCAAGTAGAGCAACCCCAAGACACATAATCATTAGATTCACCAGGGTTGAAATAAAGGAGAAAATTCTAAGGGCAGCTAGAGAGAAAGGTCAGGTTATCCATAACGGGAGGCCTATCAGGCTTACAGCAGATCTCTCAGCAGAAACCCTACAAACTAGAAGAGAGTGGGGGTCAATATTCAATATCCTCAAAGAAAAGAATTTTCAACCCAGAATCTCATATCCAGCCAAACTAATCTTCAAAAATGAAGGAAAAATAAAATTTTTCACAAACAAGCAAGCACTCAGAGATTTCATCACCACCAGGCCTGCTTTACAAGAGTTTCTGAAAGAAGCACTACACACAGAAAGGAACAACCAGTATCAGTCATCCCAAAAACTTACCAAAAGGTAAAGAGTATCTTCATAATGAAGAATCTGTGTCAACTAATGGGCAAAATAACCAGCTAGCATTAAATGACAATTTTAAACTCACAAATATCAATATTAATCCTAAATTTAAATGGATTAAACATCCCAATCAAAGACACAGACACACAAACTGAATAAAAAGTCAAAACCCATCAGTATGCTGTATCCAGATCCATCTCATAAGTAAGGACACACAAAGACTCAGAAGAAAAGGTTGGAGGAAGACTCACCAATCAAACGGAGAGAAAAAACAAAAACAAAAACAGGAGTTGTAACTTTCGTCTCTGACAAAATAGACTTTAATAGTAACAAAGACTAAAAGAAACAAAGAAGGACATTACATAATGGTAAAAGGATCAATGCAACAATAGGAGTCAATGACCATAAATATATCTGCACCCAATACAGGAGCACCCAGATACATAAGACAAGTTTACAATGACTTATAAAGAGACTTGGACTCCCTCATAATAATAGCGGGAGACTTTGACACCACATTGTTAATATTCAACAGATCAACGAGATAGAAAATTAACAGGGACATTTATGATTTGAACTCAGACCTTGAACAAGTAAACTCAGTGAATATTTATAGAATTCTTCACCCCAGGTCCACAGAACATACGTTTTTTTCAGCGTCACATTACACCTATTTTGAAAGTGACTGCATAAATGAAAGCAAATCACTCTTCAGCATTTGCATAGCATTTCACAGATTTAAATGAAATATTGGTTGGCTGCTTGTTTGTTATTTTCTTTCCTTATTCCTACCTGTCTCTGCTGTTAAGCACAGTAGAAGAGGCATAAATAGGTTTTTAATACCTATTTTAATACCTCTTTTGGCATAAAATAGGTTTTTAATACTTGTTTTTAGATTGCATTCCAGCCTGGGCAATAGAGCAAGACTCCTGTTCTCTCTCCCCCTTTCTCTTTCTCTTTCTTTCTTTCATAAAAAAAAAGAAAGAAAGAAATGGAACCCACTATAAAGTACCTAAATGAAGGGAACTTACTGTTATTTAAAATTCCAATCAATGCAAAAAAGAAAAAAGAAGCTTGTATGATTTCACACACACGTGGAAGCTAAGGATTGCTGACAGATTTATGGGTTATAACCTGCTGAAGACTTTGTGTGGAAATGTTTCACTCACTCCTCTTTGCAGACAAGCAAATTCTTTCACCTTCAGGGCCTTTGGTTACATTTTCTCCAGGAGCTGACGGACTCTAAATCTGTCAAATAGGGACCTATTAAATCTGACTTAATGCTATAAATGGTAGCAGCCTGAAGCCCTGAGTTGTAGCAGCTCTAAAGATGATACACACTTCACCACATGGCATTTTATGGTCAAGGAAAGCAAAGCTATTAGAATTGCCATCTTCTGAATTAGAAACCAAAGGGAGCATTTGGAATTCTTGCCCCTCTTGGACACCAAACCCAAGTATTGTGGCCACTACCAAGCCAGACTGTGCTTTATTTTCACTTTTCAATGATCAGCAGTTAAGGATGAAAGAATTTAGAATCATGTGATTATCTCATCTCCAGAGTAAAGGGATGATGGGTGTCTGAAGGGAGCACTAAGAATTGGTTAAAGAAGACTGGAAAGAGGTCATATGTTTGTTCCCACATGTGGCAGCTCCCAGATATGAAGCCTTCTGAAGGTATCATATTTGGGAACTCTTTGACCTAACATATTCTCTCTGCGATTAGATTGTTCAAAATCTAAGAATGACAAAGCTTGAGCAAACCGAGTTCTCTATAGTTGGTATTTTACCTGTCTGCTTCTAGAAAGCAGTGTTTAGGTACCAGAACCTAATCAAGAAAAAGAGGAACAGAGCTTCTAGGTGGGGAAGTGGGACTGTGCCTCGCAACACGCCTGCCTTAGGATAAGCTTTAGTAAGTGGACCTTCCTCACTTGCTTACACAGGGCACTCCATGCTTCAGACCGAGGGGGTTTTCCTTACCATGCAGGAAGGAATAATCTTAACTCTATCCAAAGATAGGTGGACCTCAAGTTTCTCAGGGTCTGTTGGAGGCTGGTTTTCCAGAAGTAAATAAGATGTAGTTTGACATGCTGGAAATCTATTAAGAGCCAATGCCTGGGTGAGAGTGTTGCAGGGAGCAGAATTGGTCAGAGGCAGAAGTCTAACTGCGAGGCAGGTGTACAAGGTCTTGACCAACTCCACTGGAAATGCGAGAACACATCTGGCTTGTCTGAGTTGTCCCACATTGGGCCAAAAGGGCCCAGCTTTTATAGCTCTGCTTCAATATGTCACTGAATATGGGCCACCCCAGGAAAGCCATGAATGCCCTTAGGGAATGTAGGTCTCTGTATGAAGCAATCCGTGAAGTGAAAGAGTTGAAAGCTGTTTGATGGCTGCTGGGGCAACAAAACCTCCTTCGAAAGGATCTCCTGTTCTCTTCCCAGTAGGCTTTAGGAAGGTAGACCTTCTTTGGCGGGGCTTTTAATCTTTAGAGCTTAGCCACTTTGATGCAGCATGGGGTCTTGAATTTTCTATTCCCTTCTTTCTACTCCTAGAGGTAAGTGCCTCTTTGTAAGCTCCCAACTATGCCTACCCTTTTCAATTTACTCTTTTCTTTCTGTTGAATGTTAGTCTCCTGGAACCTTTTTCTTCTTCTTTTTTTTTTTGAAATAGGGTCTCTCTCTGTCACCCAGGCTGGAATGCAGTAACAATCATTGTTCTCTGAAACCTTAAACTCCTTGGCTCAAGTGATCCTTTTGCCTTCACCTCCTGAGTAGCTGAGACTACAGTCATGAGCCACCATGCCCGGCTATTTTTTTTTAATAGAGATGGAATCACACTATATCCACCAGGTTTATCTCAAACTGTTGGCCTCCAGTGATCCTTCCACTTCAGCCTCCTAAAGTGCTGAAATTACAGATGTGAACTACCATTCCTGGCCTCCTGGTACTTTTCTGTAACAGCTTTTCCTTCAAATCTTGATGTACATTCTACTAGGGGTATCATGCTACCAACTGGACAATATTATAACTATAGTGTTCTCTGATCATATTGCTCTCAGTGAATCTTGTTCTCTCCTACTACCAATCATAGATTCCAGAGCAGAGCTAGACCTGACCATTGTTAGTGATACTGTCACCAAAATGCCAGGGATTCCCTTTAGGTCCTGATGCTTGCTGCACAGAAAGCCAATCACTGAGACAATGAGTATTTCCAGGGAAGAAGGCTCTATTCGAGTGTTGCATTCAAGGAGATGGGAGATCAGTCTCAAATTTATCTCCCAGACTGGAGTGAAATTGGGGTGTTTAGGCAGCAGAGAAGGTGGGAAATCAGGAATTAGGGAGGAGTAAGGAAGCAATCATGATGAATGAAGAGTCTGGTATCTCATTATCTGAATGCAGTGGTCTAGTTAGTTTCAGTTCCTTGCCTGAGGGTGAGTTTCCTGAGGAAGAAACTCAGATAAGACAAAGGCAAGTTTCAAATTTTAAAAGGAGGGAAAGTCAATTTCTATATTTATTTTTAAAAATTGTAAATATAAGTTCTATGGGATAAGTGGGCTAGTTGCAGTATGGGTGCCCTCCTTAATCCTAATGGCTTTGGTAATCAGTGTATCCGGTAAAGTATGACCATCTGTTAGATACTCTGGCCTTACATAGTGCAGGAGTCCAGCATGTCCATTTCCCTGAGCCCTTTGGTCTCTTCCTCCACTGTCTGCCATGGCAACTCTAGCATTTCAACTTCACTTAGTGGGTCATAACTGCTTTCATGCTTCTAAGAGTCATCCTAACTGCTTTTTCACCATTTCCCAGGATCCTCACCAAGTTGTGGTATCTATGGCTTCATAGAATACTCCCTAACCAATTATCTCTCTTATTATTCAATTGGACTCCCTTAAACAGCTATACCCATGCACCCTTAATTTGGTAATTTCCAGGTAAGTCTACAATCAGAAATTGGTAAGAGAGATCTGCTGTCTTACAGAAAAAAAAGAAAATCAGCCTATTTAAAGGCACTGAAAAGTCATGGCATCAAAATCAAATTTGCAGTCAGAAAAGGAGAATTTCCCTAATGGAGAAGGCTTCAAGTAGAGGGGCTTCTCAATAAGCCAAACAATACCAAGGCATCATTATATTCTCCACTAACTAAAAGCAGATGATGCTGATATTGGGGGGGTGGGAGGGCAAGGAAGTGTTGGATAGAGAAGGGCAGGGTCCCGGGCAAGGGCTCTACCATCAGGCCTGTGCCCATGTACCTAAGTGAGAATAGGCATTCCTGTTTTTTTTTTTTTTTGAGACAGAGTTTTGCCCTTGTTCCAGGCTGGAGTGCAATGGCGTGATCTCGGCTCACCGCAACCTCCGCCTCCTGGGTTCAGGCAATTCTCCTGCCTCAGCCTCCTGAGTAGCTGGGATTACAAGCACACGCCACCATGCCCAGCTAATTTTGTGTGTTTTTAGTAGAGACAGGGCTTCACCATGTTGACCAGGATGGTCTCGATCTCTTGACCTCGTGATTCACCTGCCTTGGCCTCCCAAAGTGCTGGGATTACGGGCGTGAGCCACAACGCCTGGCTGGCATTCCTGTTTTTGCACCCAAATGTTGCATTTTTCCAAGACTACTTTGGCCTGCCACCTCCTCTATCCTTTGCCCATACAAAAACCGAGACCTTAGTGGGCACACACACGAGTAGCTACACATTGAGAGGAGCAGAGGACCAGACACCAGCAGGTATTGGCAGACCAGTGATGGTGGAATGACATGGCAGAGAACAAGAGGAAAGGAAGGACATCTGGATGCCAAGGGAAATTCAGCCAGGGGTGGTCAGAGAAGAGTCCAGCTTCTGGGCATCCCAACTCAAGGGGAAGATCACCTTCCCACTCCATACCCTTCTTCCAGTTCCCCAACCATCTCACTGAGAGCCATCTCCACCATTCAATAAAACCTTCCTTTTGTCCTTCTAGCCCATATGTGATCCAATTTTCTGGTATGCTGGGCAAAATCTCAGGCTGTCACACTGGTCTTGCCCTTGCAATAAAGCAAAGGGTCTACTGAGCTGATTAACATAAGTCATCTGTAGATAGAAAGAGCACACTGTAACACACGTCCACTTGGGCTTTGGTGGTCATAGATACCTACCCCTAGATGCTGCCATGGGACTGGAGCCCAAAAGCACTTCCATGATCTCTGCACCTGCCCATTTGCACACTCCCCCTAGTATTTTGAGCAGCAGGAGTAAGAGAAGGAGTGAGCCAGGCCCCTGTCACATGTCCTGTGAGGGGGATAAGGGAACTCTCCTGCTTCAATTCTAGGATTGATGATTGCAAGCAGCTCACTCAGGTTTTTAATGGAGGAGGCTTGGGTTTCAGAGCCTCAGCAAAGAAGGCAAAACTTTTATGAATAAATGAATCACCAAATCACACAGCCACAGGTTTTCATGAACATTAATTTTGCTGAATATTAAAAATATTTAAATGCTGAAAATATAAACACAGCAAATAAAAGAGCAAAAAATACAACTACTGGGATTATAATGTATGTATAAAAATCAGTAATCAAATGTGCACTCCAAATAGAACACTATATAAATACTAACTACTCCACCATTTTCTACCAATAATAATGTTTCATCAGGACAAGGCTATACCTTAAGTACTTTATATTCTCTGCCATTATTAAGTTATTAATCTCACTTACATGGTTAGCGGGGAAATCCTAGGTCCGAATTAGCGATCAGAGGAAATACATCAGAATTAAAGGCAAAGGAACATTTCATAACCTAGCAATTATAATGTTGCTTTGCTAAATGAACTGTCCCCAACTCCTAGCCTTGACCTTGAATCCAGAAGAATCTACCCTAGAGACACTTACCAGAGCTTTCCAGTTAGACCACCCACACATTGCCATAACTCTGGTCCAACTCAGTTTCTGTTAAAGCATTCATATTTCGATCAGTTCAATTAAACTAAGTTTTGTTCTGTATGTCAAAGAAAGAGGACAGAGAGGAAGGGTATCTAGCGACCCCCTCCCCAACTCCAAACTCTGTAAGGTTGTCCATCTTAAAATTGAAATACTCTTTGGGAGATAAGGGGTAGAGTAGAATGGTTCACAGCATGGACTCCAGAATCACACAGACCAGGCTAAATTCCAGCTTAGCCTGTACCTGAGTAAATTTAGGGTATATTATTTAACATCTTTGAGCCTGGGATCTCTTATCTACAAAAAGAATATAATAGAAGTACTTATTGTTAGGCTTATGAAGAAGACCATTTAGAGAGAAGGAGGGAGGGAGAAAGGGAAGGAGAGAGGGAGGGAGGGAAGAAAAATAAAAGGGGAAGGGAGGAGAGGGAAGGGGAGGGGAGGAGGAGAGAAGAGGAAAGGGGACGGGAAGGGAAAGGAGGGGAAGGAGAGATAAATGAAACTCTGAAGTCAACTCTTTACACAAATTATCTGCAATAGGACAGACTGGAGACGTCTTTCCCAGCACATTTCTACCGCAGTCTGTTCTTGTTCTCCAAGTTCCCCTGAATAATTCATGATCAAAAGGATATGAACATGGAAGAAGCAGCAGCCCCTAGGAGCATGGGCCCAGAGGCTTTCTAAGCATCAAGCATACTTACTAATGCTGTTTGTGGGGAAGGAAGAAGATGCTGAGTTTTCTTATGCTCATGTGTCCCAGCTAAGAACACCAGCAGATGAATGGCCTTGCTCTTGCTCTGCAATTGCAGACACCATTACATAGCCAGGTTAAAGCAAAAGAGCCTATAACAGCTTTAATGTCTGTTATCTGCCACTCTGCCCACACACATCCTCATACTCATTAGGGGAGTCACTTGGGTTCCAGCCCTGGTCTGCTGAGATCCCTTCTCATTGTCAATTGGCATCTGCCACTCAAGGCAGCTTTTCTCCCCATTTTGCATCCAGTCTAGAGAGGAATGTGGTGATGGCCAACATTGTCTCCCCAGTGAGATTCTCTGGCTCTAAGACCATTATTCCCATAAAACTGATGATACACCCTGGTGATATGGTTTGGCTGTGTCCCCACCCAAATTTCATCTTGAATTGTTTTTCCTGTAATCCCCATGTATCATGGGTAAGACCTGGTGGGAAGTAATTGAATCATGGGGGTGGTTTTTCCCATGCTATTCTTGTGAGAGTGAAGAAGTCTCAGGAAATCTGATGGTTTTATAAAGAGTAGTTCCCCTACACATGCTCTCTTGCCTGCTGCCATTAAGATAGGACTTTGTTCCTCCTTTGCCTTCTGCCATGACGATGAGGCCTCGCCAACTATGTGGAACTGTGAGTTCATTAAACCTCTTTTTGTTTATATATTGCCCAGTCTTGGGTATATCTTCATTAGCAGCATGAGAATGCACTAATACACTTGGCTTTGTGGATATCAGCTGCAGCATATGGAGAGTGACCGTATACTTTATCGCAGAAACCTAGGCATGGTTAAGAGTGCACAAAGTATATTAATTCCATAAGCAATGGATGCAAACTAGGACTATCTGGAGGCAGTTTATCTAAATATAGACGAATGCAGTGGATGCAGAGTATGAAATTAAGGTTTTATGCTGCAGAAATTCATTTAAAAAGCAAGTATGGAATTCTTATTTGTCATCTCCCTTTGAAACTATTTGTCCTAGGCTAAATCATGGCCCCCAAAAATATCAGGTCCTAATCCTTGGAACCTGTAAATATTACCTTACATGACAAAGATGATTTTGCAGAAATGATTAAATTAAGGATTTTGAGATGGATGGATTATTCTGGATTATTTAGGTGGGTCCTAAATTCAATAACATGTATCCTTATACAAGGAAAACTTGACTGCATACACAGAAGACAATGTGCAGATGGAGTAGAGGTAATTAGAAGACACTGGCTGTGAATGTTGGAGTTAAGTAGTCACAAGCTAAGGAGTTCTGGCAGCCATCAGTGCTGAAGGAGGCAAAGAACAGATTCTCCAGAGGGAGTGCAACCCTACCGATTTGGGTCCAGTGAAACTGATTTGACAATTCTGACGTCCATAACTTTAAAAAATAATTTTAATTGTGATCATGCCACTGCACTCCAGCCTGGTGCCTGGTGACAGTCTCAAATAATAATAATAATAATAATAATAATTTTAATTGTTTTAAGTCACCAAACTTCTGCAGCTACAAGAAACTAGTACACTATTTTAATTCTTTTTTTCTTTAGTAATGATTTCTAAAAATAAAATACTTTTTAAAACTTTTAACAAATAATGCAAAAGCATACACACACAAAAAAAATCGGTTTAAAGAAATCACTGTAAAGTTCACCTCCCAAGGAGGGGAAAAAACAGCACTACCATTTGCTGAACACAATTTCTGCTGTCTTTTTACTTATTAAGAATAAATATATAAATAGAAAGATAGTTATACTAGACCTAAATCAATGAAATTGTAATATGTATATTTTTTAAAAGAATTTAAAAATTCACTTTAGTATGACAAAATAAATGAAAATTTAAAAAGAACTGTTGAACTGAAAATAAATCCTTCTTTATAACAAGGAAGTTGAGCTTGCTTTCTTTCCTTTTCTTTTCTTTGTTCCTTCCTTCCTTTTTTAAGAGATGAAATCTCACTATGTTGTCCAGGCTGGTTTCAAACTCCAGGGATCAAGTGATCCTCCCATCTCAGCCACCCAGAGTGGTGAGATTATAGGCATGAACTACTCCATCCAGTCAGAGGTTGAGTTTCTATTTCGAAACTCTTCTGTCTCTAGAAGATTACACACCACAATCCTCTTTAGACATAACCTAAGTTCAATGTCAGTTTAACTTTGGTTAAAGCGAAGGTTGGCCTTCAAGTGAATTAGGACAGTCAATGTGGTGATGAGGCTGAAGGAACACAAAAGATACTCCTTCTGACAAACATGTCCCTGTGGTCCAAGTATGGGATCAGTAATTTTTACCTCAGACACTGGTTTGGGGAAAGGCCCCTGGTTACATGAAGAAATAATATTTGGAAGGTTGACACCATAGGAGAAGAGATTGATGAAGGCAGGAGAACAAGGCCGTTCATCCAGACTTGCTACTATCTGTTACTTATGATTTTTTAAATCCAGGTTGCTCTGCCTTCACTTAGGGATTGTTTGAAGATCAGATGGGAGAGATTATTTAAAATCTTCAAAAACTATAACTCGAAGGTATGGTTACATCAGTAGCCCTTGCAGCCATTCTGCATTTAGAACCTTGACCCAGGAGCAAAGAACAAGCAGAAAGTTACAGTGAGATGAGTTATATGTCTATGACCCTGACTCAGTTTCTTAAACTTCCTGAGTCTCAATTTCCACATCCTTAAAATGGGGAAAATAATAATACTCATCTCATAGATGAGTGTGAGAACTAAACGATGCATTCTCTAAAATGATTATAATATGGATTCTAGGTCATCATGAACATTTTATAAGTGACAACTAACAAAACTAAACCAAACCAATTTTCAGGAAGAGAGTTTGTCAGGGAAACTGCAGGAAAGCACTTTCTGGGATAGACAGGCCTAAATAGCATATGGTAATGAGACCCAAGGCCATGGCAGCCCTAGAATAGCACGATGGCAGCCCAGAATAGAAGCAGGCAGAGAAAGCCCCACTCTTCATGTCATATTTGTACCTTACTCGGCTCTGCTAATCAGGGTTTATATTTAACACCAGCAAATGCAGACTCTGCAAAACACTTTATAAGACAGAGCAGAAACATGGAGGCAAAGAAACAAGACGTGAATTCAACCACTGGCTCTATTATGAACAGAATGTATGATCACGGGCCGGTTACTTAACTTCTGTTTCTTCATCTGTCAAATGGGAATAATAATCCACTTCATAAAAAATGTAAGAGGATTGTGTTTGTGATATGTGCCCCACAGGCTCTGTTATAAAAATACATACTTTAGAAATTGAAGCTACTTTTATCACTAATTTTACCACAACCCATCTTTTAGGAGGTTAAAGCATAGCTAGAGAGAATAATCAAAATGAAATAAACATGCAACAACAAAACCTGGGAAACATTAAGAGCTAAAGTCAAGGATTCCCTTCATTAATATGTATTAACTATGTATTGTAGCAGTAACTCTGGATCACTATGTGTCAGCTATTGTGCTATCTGCTACAGAAATAGCAGTGAATAAAATGGTGACAGTCTCAACCCCAAAGCATTTACAACACAGGGGTGCTGTTGACTCAGCAGTTTATTGTATGGACAGTCCCACTTCTATTGCTCCCCAAAATTAGGAGGAAGAAAGTTTCCTCTACATGTTCACTGCCTATTTACAGTCCTGCTTCTAGCTATGATAAAATAGAGACACTTGCAGAAATTTTTGTTAATACCCAGATCTAAATTTGCAGAGTCAAAGGCTGCAGCCCTGGAGGCTGAATTGCATTCATGAATATGTAGGAGTAGGATACTGCCTTACCAAGGTGACAGCATCTAAGAGTCAATATATATTGTAGTGGTTATTTAGTGTTAGACTAGACCTGAGAGGTAAACTTTGAAATAAAGGGAGACTGGATCAGAAGAATACCATTATTCACCAAGGACCTACCCTGAGTCAGATGACAGATGCTGTGAAATGCTATAGGTAGTTTAATATAAACTGATATAAGGTGCTTGGTGATTTTCCTCCTATCACAAATAAAGAGCCAGAGGCTCAGAAATGTTAAGTGATTTACCAAAAGCCACAAAGTCAATGAGGGGCAGATAAAAATTTCAAAGCCTAGTCTGCTTGCCTCCAGTTCATTCTGCCTTATCACAGAGCCTCAGCAGATATTCTGGCACAGGCTCTGTCACTAACTTGTAGCCACTATAGACGAATCATTCATTCCCTCTTGGTCTTTGTGAATAAGTGAATGGTTTAGACTAGAGGATTTCTGAGTTATTTTCTTTTTTTAAAATTTTTATTGCATTTTAGGTTTTGGGGTACATGTGCAGAACATGCAAGATAGTTGCATAGGTACACACGTAGCAGTGTGTTTTGCTGCCTTCTGCCCCCTCACCCATATTTGGCATTTCTCCCCATG
>CM052660.1:23189524-23208690 GCA_028533165.1 Leontopithecus rosalia | reverse complement strand
AATAGGTTTCCATGTTTCCTTTATCTTATTTTCCTACCAGATACAAATGAGCTGTATAACATTTGATGACAAGCTAATCATCAAAACAAGCTCAGATGCATTATAACACATTGAGAAGGCTACCATGTGGGAGTGATCTAGATAGTGAAAATTACAAAATGTTGATGAAGGAAATCAAAGGAGACCTAAACAAATGAAGGCCAAGACTGTGTTCATAGATTGGAACACGCAACAGAGTCATGATGTAATTCTCCCAAAATTAATATATAGGTTTAATGTAATGCCTATCAAATTTTCAGCAAGGTTTTGTAGACACAGATATATAATGTCTTGAATGAATATCCAGGGATTTAAGGTGAGTGTGAAAAAAAGACAGTTTCAAAAGATTACCTACCATATAGTTTCATCTATATGATATTTTTGAAATGGCACAATTTTTAGAACTGGACAGTTTATTACTGATCGCCAGTGGTTAAGATAGGATCCCCATCCACCTTTGGAATGGAAAGGGTTGATGTGATTCTAAAAGGGCTTTGTCAAGGATCTTTTCGGTGAGGTAACTATTTAATATCTCGACTTGGTCCATACACAAACCTACGCATTTGACAAGATTGTATAAAACTGAACATACACATAGGTCCAAGTTAAACTTTGGCAAATATGAATAAGAAAGGTGGATTGTATCAAGGTCAACGTCCTGGCTGTGATATTATACCATGGATTTGCAAAATGTTACATTTTGTTACAAAATGTTACAAAATGTTACATTGGGGAAAACTGGGCATATCAGTTTCCTAGAACTGTGATAAAAAATACCACCAACTGGGTGGCTTTAAACAACTCTCATGAACCTTTTTCACAATTCTGGAAGTTAGAAATCTCAAATCGAGTGTTAGGAGGTCCATGTTCTCTCCAGGGATTCCCCCCACCCTTTCTTTTTTTGAGATGGAGTCTTGTTCTGTCACCCAGGCTGGAGTATAGTGGCACCACCTGTGTTCACTGCAACTTCCACCTCCCACCTTCAAGCAATTCTCCTGCCTCAGCCTCCTGAGTAGCTGGGATTACAGGCACCCGTCACCACGCCCAGCTAATTTTTTATTTTTTGTAGGGAAAAGGTTTCACCATCTTGGCCACGTTGGTCTTGAACTCCTAACCTCGTGATCCACCCTCCTTGGCCTCCCAAAGTGCTGAGATTACAGGCGTAAGCCACCATGTCTGGCCTCTTTCCAAGGATTCTAAAGGAGGAAACCTCCTTGTCTCTTCCTGCTTCTGATAGCTGCAGTCATTCCTTGGTTTGTGACAGCATAACTCCAATTTCTGCCTCCATCGTCAGGTGGCTGTCTTCCCTTTGTGTATCTCTACCTCTGTGTCTCTTCTCTTCCTTTAGGGGCACCAGTCATGTTAGATTAGGGCCCACCCTAATGATCTTAGATTGATTAAATCTGCAAAGACCGTTGTTTCCACATAGGGTCCTATTCACAGGTGCTGATAGTTAGGACTTCAGCATATCTGTTGGTGGGAGGGACACAACCCAACAGTAACATGTGTAAAGAGCATGTGGGCTCTCTCTGTATAATTTCTCACAAGCTGCATATGAATCTATCATTATCTCAGTAAAAAATTCAATTCAAAATGAAAAGCAAGAAGGTCACAGCAAGGGCAACCAAAGTAGTTGGTATGTAACATAGGGGCCACTTTAAGAAACAAGTTTTATAATCTGTGATGTGTATAGTATGTTGCAAAGTAGGTTTAGCTGGGTGTATGAGGGCAGGACTCAGAGCAAATTATAACAACCCGGTCCAGTCAATTACACTGTGGCACCCAGAAAAAATCTTCGCTATGACCCTTGCCCCACCTCCCTAGGACTGATACACCTTATATTGCTGATTCAGAGGCATAGTGGATACATTGATACTTTTTGTGTATGACTAAAGAAAGCACAAAGTCTGACATTCTTCAGATTTGCTTGGGTTTACCCCATGTTTTTAGTAGAGTTAGTTTGAAGACAAGCACAAGATGCTGTCATAGATGAAATTAATGCATATTCATAGAACAGTTGAAATGATTCAATAAATCTATGTAAAACCCAAAGTACAGAGCCAGACACATATTGTTGAATAAATGTAAGCAAGTATTATGTTGTCTATGTGTAATTCATTAGCTGATTTGAATATCAAATGGATTACTTTCATCCCTCCAAAATGCCTGAGGTCTTTTGGGGTGAAAATGCAATTAGACTGGATATATCTCCAAGGTGATGAATCTGGGATAATGTAGAGAAAAAATATCCAGGCTCTTCTGGCTTCAAATTCAGACACAATTAAATAAGCGATCATTTGAATTTGTACATGTAATCACCCAAGAGTTTATATGATCTGGTACAAGCCCCTTGCAACTTCTAGGGCTTCATAACTTAATCAGTCCTCCCTGCTACATAGAAATTGAAGAGCTTGTAAACATCTCCCTTTTGGAGTCAGGCAGGAGACCATCTTTCAGTTGCTTAATAAGAGTTCAGATTGGTGTCAACAAACTGACTTAAATAAGACAAGAGTTTGATTTGTATTTTTTAAAACCTCAATACGTTTACTTTCACCTTTTCTGCTGTTTAATGCCTCTATTTTTGTTCACTCCTTATCCACAAAGATAAAGTATTTATTTAGATTTTTTTAAAAAATTGTCTCTTTTCAAATGAAAACCGTTTATGAAAAGCACATTGATAGGAATGTACCTAAACAAGGATATACCTCCTAATTAGCTCTTTTTAGTTGCTCACATTGCTGTAATTAAAGCTCATTGAGGCCAATTCAAATGAAGGACTGTCTTCTTTATTTTTTAAAGTATCATTTCACATGATTTTGAAACTGACATTATCCTCATTATCCCTTCTTAGAAATGATTCATGATTAAAGAGGAGAAAGTGAGATGAGCTCAATGGTTGATAAAAGGTTTATTATTGTTTTCCTTCCTTTTGTTTTTGACCTTTATACTTATTATTTGACCTTTGTTTTGCACTAAAACTCTCGTAATATGCATATGTTCACAACAGACTGAAACCACTGAAACCAATTTGCAAAAATTTTAAGTGAGAAAATGATGACAGTGAAAAAGATCTGACCTAATCAAATCCATTTGTTTCCAACCTCCAAACCGTCCTTGTTTATTCCTGGGCATAGGCCAAACTAACCATGGGAGGAGCCTAGTGTGTAGTTTAACTTTGAAACTAAGATGATTACAGCCTTTTCCCAAAACAAACATCCTTCCTGCCTGGGGACTAGATGGCCTTTGTAGGACTAATGTATTAGCCACAAGGTTAGAAATTGTGGATCAGATATCATTCAGCTAGAGGCCACAGATTCTAAACCTCCCAGGTTCCCCCAAGGGATAACATCACTATTGTAAAACCCAAAATTAGTGCTTGAGATATTTTTAAAACCCTGCACTTGCTGGATCCACCGGTGCCACCCAGATAATAAACTGGCTTACTTGGTCTTTTGGCCTTCACCTAGGAACCAGCTCGGTGCAAGAAGACAAGCTTCAACATCCTATGATTTCATCTCCAACCTCACCAAAGAGTGCTTTCCACTCCTTGGCCCCTTGCCCACTAAATTAGCCTTAACAAATCCCAGTCCCCTAATTTTTGGGAGACTGATATGAGGAACAATAAAACTGTGGTCTCCTGTTCAGTTGACCCTCCAAGAATTAAACTCTTTCTCTATTACAATCCCTGTCTTGATAAATCAGCTCTATCTGGGCAGCAGGCAAAACTAACCTGTTGGGCGGTTGCAGGACTCCTTGAGAGGAGCAGGGCCAAGGCTGCTTTGGGATTGATGGAAGCTTTCCTGAAAGAAGGCAAAATTTGAGCAGGTTTCACCAAGTTCGCAGCCAGCCAGAGACAAGAAGCTCGCTCCTCAACTTTTCCATTCCTAGGGAGCTCTATAATTTCCAATCCCACAATCCACTCTTCTGCTTATTCATGATACAAAAGAGACAAATGAATCAATCACCCGATTATTCAGTTAAATCCTGGCCATCTCTGACTGTGGCTGAGACATAGGATCTGAGGAACCTAGAACAACTGTCATGGGGACTAAGTTCTGTTTTTTGTTTTTTTTTTTAAATCTTGCCCAAATTCCTAACTAAGGAGTCTGGGAGTCATGCGCTACAAACCATAAACTATCATTGGAGGGTTTTATTTAACTCTATATATTGTGACTTACTTTCCAATCTGACTCTGGTGTAACATTACGAGACAAGGAAAAGAATCAAAATACTTTTCCCCTGTTAAGTGTGTTCTGAATGAAGGTACTACCTAAACAGGCTTTGTGTAAGCAACAAGGCTGTTTATTTACTCAGGTGTGAGCAGGCTAAGTCCACAAACAGAGTCAACAGAGGGCAGTGGGATAGGAGCTGATTTTAGAGGTTGAGGGTAGGCAATGGAAAGTTACAGTCCAGGGTAGTTTTTGCAAGCAGTGCAGGGGGTGGGGGTGTTACAGGGCTCTGTGTTACAAGGTTGGCTTATCAGTTGAGGCAAAACAATGGTAGAAAGTCACAAAGTTGGTTAATTAAGCACTGCAGGAGCTAGCTATTTTTCTTTTGTGGTTTTTCTGTTACCTTAAACTTTCTGGCTCCAGGAGGTCATCCGGAGGTGTACATGTGGGTCACAGGAGTCACCATGACTTGACTATGGTATAGTCCATGATGCAGTCAGTTTAAAGGACTTTGCAGCCCCAAGACATGTTTCTCTGCCTTATCTTGAAGTGGCCCTGCAAAGCGGTCCTTAGTGGGGGAAAATACCCACCTGTAAAGATTCTCTATTAACACAGCTAGATCTTCTTCTTCTAGGCCCTCCCGATCCTAAAGAGCTTAACTAAAAGTCTAGCACCCTTTAAAGATCTGAAAAGGAAATATTTGTCATTTATTGTGTCTAAGGGCAGCCAATATAAGACTTCAAAAGAACCTTGGTCTCTGGAATCTTTTATCTTAACCCGAACATTTCCTTTTTATGGATCACAGGTGTTTAGACAAACTCAACTGTCAACCAGAAAATGTTTTAATTTATCTACACCCTGGAAACCCTCACTTTGAATGGTCCCGACTTTCCGAACCAAACCAATGTATTTCTTAAATGCATATGATGTCTCATGCCTCCCTAAAATATATAAAACCAAGCTGTACCACAACCCCCTTGAGAATATGTTCTCTGGACCTCCCAAGGGCTGTGTCATAGGCCATGGTCACTCATAGTTGACTCAGCATAAATCTCTTCAAATATTTTCAGAGTTTGACCCATTTCACTGACAGTCAGATAGGATGATGCTCCCTGCACGATGCTTTCTGATGATTCTTCTGATGGAAGATGGCTGAAGAGGAACTTTTGATAGCTTCAAAAATTTAGTGAGATTAATCCCTGCAATGAACATTCTAAGAAATGGACTCTTAGTGTTCCCTTACGGATTCTCCCCAGCACACTCTTTTCTTGCATTTTGAAGTGTTGTACTCCAGGCATCCTTGGGGTCCTGCTGAGGAAAAAGCCTTGTTCTAAAAGGGGATCCAAAGAATGAGAAGTTTATGTAAAATATTTAATTAACAATAATTACAGTTTTTCAATACATAATATACTTTCATGGTCAAGATTCAATTGACAGCAAATAATATAAAATAAAAATTCTCTGATATGGTTTGGATTTGTGTCCCCATCAAAATCTCATGTTGATTTGTAATCCCCAGTGTTGGAGGATTTCCCCCTTGCTGTTCTTGCAATATTGAGTGAGTTCTCATGAGATCTGGCTGTTAAGAAGTGTATAGCCCCTTCCCCCGCTCTCTCTTCCTCCTGCTCCAGCAATGTAGGTCGTGCCTGTTTCTCCTTCTCCTTCTGCCATGATTGTAAGTTTCCTGAGGTTGGCTCAGCAATGCTTCCTATACAACCCATGGTACCTTAAGCCAATTTAACCTCTTTTCTTTATAGATTACCCAGACTTGTAGTTTTTTATAGCAATGTGAGAACAAACTAAGACACTCTCTTTTCCATTCCTGTGCTCCAGCAATTCAGCATTCCTCTCCATAAGTAACTATTATTATTTATTTCTTATGCAGCCGTTCAGTTATATTTTATGTATGTGTGGCAGGCCAGGTCTTACTAACATAGGCCTCCATTACAACTGTCCCAGTTGACTGAGTAGGTTAAATATTAAAAACTGATTGAGTCAGTGCCCCTATACAGAGGCTGGAATATAACAAAGAACCCCCCTACCCCCACCCCAAGAGTGTGGCCTAGGTTTTTCCTGAGCCTCGAAGCATGGCAAGATAATGAAGGAATTCTGAACAGGACCCTTTTAGGATTAAACAAGTTTTTCTGGGGGTCTGAAGAAACTTCCCAGGCCTCCACAAACAAGTTTATTGAGATCTAAAGGAACTCTGCAAACCTTTGGGATTTAGCAGGAGACAAGATGAGGGTAATCACCCCAGCACCTAGACCCATTTAGATTAAGTAAACTTACTGAGGCTCCAGAAGAAGGTCTTCAGGGCTCAAACCTTAGTTATAGATTAAAGTAAGTTACTCACTTATGTCTTTAGATGAATGCACACTTACATGTAGACTTATAGCTTAGAAGCTATATAAGTTCTGGAAAACTTTGTAATTTTGAGCTGGGCTGGGGATAATTTCCAGGCCTTTTCCCTGTAACCGGTTACAAAAATAAAAACTTTATTCCTCACCAGTTCATCTGCATCTTGTTATTAGGCCATGAGAAATAGCAGCCTGACCCTCAGTTTGGTCCAGAAACATATGTACCTAGGAGTCTGTGCATCTTCTTTTTACTTTTTTCATAAAACACATAACTGATTCTCATCAAGATTTTTGTTGTTTTCCTTCTCTTTTAAAAAACAGTGGTGTAGTGTTGTGTCTTAGAAACAGATACCCCAAAGTATGGCTTTTTGACATGCTGAACTGAAGAAACCTCAAGGTCCCCAGACCTTCCTCCTTACCTCCACTGTTTCTCCAAAGAAAAAGATTAAGTTGTTCCTTGTAGTTCCTTTTTCTGCCCAAAGTCCAGAACCACCAAAAAGAACAATTGTTCCCCACCAATAGTATTGTCTCATTATCTACTACAGAAAATAAGACCAAGAATGTAACCACATTTGAACAAAACTTTTTACAAAATAACAGCTGCCTCTAAGACTCATTCAAATTCCAGAGAGAACTATTTGCCAGTTAATCTCTGTTCTCCATCAGTTCATTCTCTCTAGTAATCATATATTGCCCCTCAACATAATTTCCTTTTTCCCTACAACATAACCTGTTTTACTAGGATCCAACCCCCCATTCTTTTTGTAATGTTAAAATGATGCATTAGCTTTAGTACCTCATTGAGGGGTTGGATCTTCATTTTGAAGGCTTCTGTGTCTATATGTTAAACAAAGTTGTATGATTTTTCTCCTGTTAATCAGTCTGCCTCATGTCAGTGATTTTTCAGCAGGCTTCCAGGGATCCAAGGACCTTGGCCCTACAATAGCATCCCATGATAAAGATGCACTGTAATTTATTTACCCCAGCTTCTTCCGTGGACATTTGCATTGTTTCTAACGTTTAGCAGGTAGTAGTATGATTGTAAGCTAAACATTTGAAAATCAGTTGCTAGATCAAAGGCTGTGTGGATTTGCCATTTTGACAGACGTTGCCAAATTGTTCAGACTAAAAATTGTACTAATTTGTATTTCTTCCATCAACATATAATAATGTTTCCGTAGGCACTTGACAGCATGTACGTATGTGATCATAATTTGTCTTTGCCAGTAAAGTAGATGAAAACATATTCCATTATAGTTTTATAATTTGCATGTGCAATGGATTGCAGACACTTTTTCCTATTTTTAAATTGGACATGTCAATTGAAAAGTGGGAGGTTCATAAATTTGGCAAGAATAGCTTTATTTTTCATAAAGGGTTGCAGCTTGCAGAGTGGCCATTCTGACAGGCTGGGAAGCATAGTCTCTAGCCAGAAGCCAGAAACCAGAAATGCACACTCAAGGGAAATAAAAAGGGAACAGGTATTTATGCTGAGTGGGGTGGATGAACATACATATTTAGTAAGCTATAGGATAATTCATGAATATTTATGAGAGGTGAAACCCAATTATGGTCAACTGAACTTTATGCCTCTCCATGGGATCCAAGTTGAGAAAACAATGCTGTTAGCACGATATGAGGGTAGAATTTTCAACCCTTTGGAATCAGAGGAAAATATGATGCTGGCATCTGCTCATGTTCTCTGGAGGCCTCGGGAAAGTTTCAATCATGGCAGAAGGTTAAAGGGGAGCTGACAGTTCACATGGCCAGGAGCAGGAGGAAGAGAGAGATGGGGGAGATACTACACAATTTTAAACAACCAGATCTTATGAGAACTCACTATACAATACCAACGGGGGATGTTGCTAACCCATTCATGAAAACTCCACCCCCAGGATTCAGTTGATTCCCACCAGGCCCCACCTCTAGCACTGGGGGTTACATTTCAACATAAGATTTGAGTGGGGACAAAGATCCAAACAATATCATTGTCCTGTGAACCTGCTCTGGGACATAGATGGGAAGAGATGTTACCAGATTTTCAGTAGAGACAAAAAGTATATGCTGAATTATCTGGACCCTTGCTTAGCTTTTCTCTTCCTGAAACCTCTTGGATGACCTATAACTAATGCACCATATAAAAATATGAAACTAACAAATTAAATAATAAATTATTGTGGCAAGCAGTTATGAATGACTGGCCAAACCATATTCTAATCAGCTTTTGAAACTGGCATAGTTTACTAATCGACAAGATACTGAAGCACTGGGTTTGTACCTTTCCCATATCCTGTCTAGAAACTACTACCTTCCTCTCTTCATGCTGTAAGTTGTAATTTATAAATGTGTCTCTTTACCCATGAAGCCAGGGGAAGAAATTAATCATGACTGTCTTTGGCTGTTCTAATCTTCAAAGGTCAGAGTTGACATTTTAATACAGCACCTGGGCACGCCAGTCATTTCTTGCTTTATTATTTCATTGGAATAGCATTCCTGCAAGAATAGGGCAGGTGTTAGTGAAGCCTGTTAAGTAACAGATGATATTGTTACTTCCTTTAGAATAGTGTCACCATAGGGCTACCACTTCTATCCAGTTGGTAAGAAAGAGAGAAGCATCTGTACAGACAAAATTGGCACCCTTCTTGATAAGGAAAACTGACAAAGGGAGCACTTAATTTAAAATAGATCTGGCTTTAAATCATTCATTAGAATTCAGAATTTCAAATAGGATTTCTAGAAACTTTTAGGTATATTGCAATTATAGCACTCTCCTGTGGGAAGGATTAAAAAATGACAAATGGCTTCAGGTAGAGAGAAGGGTTTGTATGGAGTAAAAGGTGTCAGCACTAGAGATGCCAGATACATCTTTATGAAAGAGAAATTGACTCTATCTATGCACTGGTTACTTTCATAAAGGCAGAAAGAGGATGGTTTAGGTCAGAATCAAGTCACAGAAGCATAGAAACTGGTAATTGCTAAACCTGTTGAAGCAGGTGATTGAAGTTGTGTTAGTATAGCCTTTCAAAGGTCCTGATCATTCTTTCTAACATATTGTGATATATTCAGAAGGGAGGATAATAGTGGAATAACTTTGGGGTCATCATTTGCAGAAGTAAAAGGTAGGATTAATCAGCCTTTCATGTTTTCTCTGATGACTTTGAGATTAGTTAAATTATTATGTACTGTATTTATTAATTTTTATACATACCCGACATCGTGAAGAACAAATGTAACCCACCCCAAAGAAAACCAGAGGTTTTCTTCAGAAACAATGGATTCTAAATTAGAGTGGAGTTCTACATTATAGTTGGGGAAATGTATTTCTATGGAAACAATAAACAATCTGACTGCAATAATTTGCTAATTTTTAACCATTTTTTATTTCTCCATTGCAAAATTAAACTGTTTGCATGTTTATGTTAACATTATGTGTTTTGGCCCATTTTGCTTGTGAAAAGGACTTGTTTTTTTTTCTCCAGCACACCTCTGCTGCAACTATTATACTAAAAAGGATCTAGTTCTGCTTTATCAACTCTTTTCTCTCTGGACCATGTGAGTCAGTTCTCCATTTTGATTCTAAAAGTTAGGATATGCATCTCTAATCTCAGGTGGCAAACAGAGTAATACTTATGATGCAGTCACTCCCAAGTTTCATTTTTCAGTCCAGTATTTATAGTTTTAATGAGATAAATATTTCTAAATCGATGTCATGTGGAATTTAGGGGGATGTAGAACATTGATGGGTAGAGACTATTTGGTTGAACCACAGACAGGTTGGAAAGGAGACAGAATAAGATTGTCAAGTTAACAGGAAAAAAGGAAGGTTGGTTGGAAAGCAATGCAGCTGTTGGCTAGAGGTGTGAGAAGAGATTCCAGGAATACAGGAAAGCTACTTATGCGTGAGTCTGATTAGAGAGAAGGACCCAGATAGCAGATTATATCTTAAAGGATTTCCACTATCTTTCATTTGGATCGCTTTTAGAACCAAAACTATACCCTTTGCTTTCACAGGTAATATGGGGAGAGCAAGAATACAAATATTCATGCTGAATTTTATAAGAACGTGCCATATACCAATCTTGTTCTTAAATGCTGTACAAGCTTTTGTGACATTTGTATTAGATCTGTTTTATACAGCACCTCAAGGTATATCTCAAAGATGCTTCACCACAGCTCTATGAAGTTAGTACTACTAACACTCCATTTTAGAGATGAGGACATTGAGGCTTAAATAATTCAACTAACTTGAACCAAAGTTCAAAATTGCAAATGGTGGTGATGGGGTTTGGATCTAGATCTACAAGAAAAGAAAACTTAATTATTGTTCTGAAGAGCTAGAATAATAGTATGAAGCCAATTTCTTCAACAATAGGAATAAAAGAAGTATTATGCACATTTTAAAAAGATTTTTTAAAAGTGTGATAAGCATTTAAGTGTCTCATTTTGTGCAATTAATAATTTGTGTCTTCTGCTTGCCACCAGGTGCCCATATAATTAACCAAGAATTATTGAAATAAGCTTTAAAATTTAGGAATGAGTGTTGTCAAGCAATTAGATGAGAGCCTGTGATAAAAATTAGCAGTTTTTATGCAGAAATGAAAAGATTTTAAAAGAAAACTCTATTATAAAACCATCAACTTCTTACATAAGGTAAAAATCCTACAGCATGGTGAAAAATACATAACAAATGAGTGTAAATCATCACCTTGATCTTTGCTCCTGTTGTGTTTATGCCTGAGGCCCTTTTACTTGATCATGGTTTTATTAATGAACTTGAACCAATGTACAAGCTTGTGAAAGTGGTAGTACCTGTGGTATAAAGTATATTGTCTGAAGAATGACTTTCCCCTCATATCCAAGTGTAATAAATCATGGAAGTCAATTTAGCATGGGTGGGATATATGGTTGAGGGCTGTGAAAGTTTTCAGAATTACTCCATAGCCAATTACTCCATAGTGGAAAAAAAATTCATAAGATAGAACAGCCTTTCTCCAATGTGCATTTGGTTAAATTATTATGTTTGAAATTCTATTTTCAAAGCTTTATACTTTAGGCAGTTTCTGTCATTCACATCATATGTTATAGGGCATACAAGATCAGGAAATGATTTATCTTATTAACTATGTATAATAATTAGATTTTGAACTCCTACAAGGGGAAATACTAGGGCACCAGAGTGCGGTCCCTTATTACAGATATTAAGAAGGAAGAGATATAGAGAAATCTGATTTATTTTTTCACCTATAGAACTGACACACAGAGAGGAAATGTTTCATAACATGTGAATGAATAAGAGGATGAACAGGAAGTGAAAAGGTGGGAAGCATGCAATGCCCCGAAACAGAGCTCACCTTCATGATCTATTGCTCTAGAGCAATTTTTTTTATATGAAAAAATTAATATATGGCCGGGTGCAGTGGCTCAAGCCTGTAATCCCAGCACTTTGGGAGGCCGAGATGGGTGGATCACAAGGTCGAGAGATTGAGACCATCCTGGTCAACATGGTGAAACCCTATCTCTACTAAAAATACAAAAAATTAGCTGGGCATGGTGGTGCGTGCCTGTAATCCCAGCTACTCAGAAGGCTGAGGCAGAAGAATTGCCTGAACCCAGGAGGCAGAGGTGGCAGTGAGCCAAGATCGCGCCATTGCACTCCAGCCTGGGTAACAAGAGTGAAACTCCGTCTCAAAAAAAAAAAAAAAAAAGAAAGAAAAAATTAATATATAAAATGGCTATATTTTAAGAAGCATACATTCTTCTACTGTTATAACCAAGCAAACCAGAAGGAAAGCACCACTCTCTGAGTTCCAAATTAACAGTCCTTTATTTGCTGGTGACTGAGAGACAGCTAATGCTCAAAATTCTCTTGGCTCCGAGGAAGGGGCTTGATTTCCCTTTATATCTTGATTTCAGTAGAGGAGGGGGAGCCTAGCTGAAGTGAAATTTTACAGAAGCAGAACAAGCAAGTAAGTAGGAGGACACTGGTAACCAGGAGGCAGGAGTTTCCCATAGTTGCTGGTTACTAAGAGTATTTCCATACAATCATTAAGGGAGATAGCAGGGGGGACTTTCCATACAATCAGTCACCAAGAGGGGTATTCACAATAGCAGGTGTGCTTGCCAAGCAGGATGTAGTTACAATGGTTACAGGTACTGAGCACACTGTTGACCCAAACCTCAACAGTTCAAGGCTCTGAGTACAGCATGACTCGGTAATGCACCTGTGGGGGCTGTGGCAGGGAGGGAGAAGCTAAGCTGGAGCTTACAGCTAAGATGGAGTCGGTTAGGCTAGCACAAGTTAGGTTATCACACTACTGTATATCAAACCTACATAATTTGTATCTGGATGGGATTTGGAGGAAGCTCAAAGAAGTTGAGATATAGAGCCATCCCTAAGATAACAGAAGAGCTGAAATTAGACTATAGATTTTCTTATATTGCCTTCAGTATGCAGATTTTTCCCCCAATAATTTGAGCCCATGGATAAAAAGTAATAGAATATTTAAAAAAAAAGGAGTTTACTTCCAATTATTTTTCTTCCATCTTTATTGATGATGGAAAAAGAAATCCACTGAATGGGAGAAAATATTTACAAATCATATACTTTATAAAGGACTTATATCTAGAATAAATAGCATTTATCACTCAATAATGAAAAGATATATAAAATTTCATAAGTTAAAAATGGACATTAGATTTGAAAATACATAATTCCATAGAAGATATAAAAAGGACCACAAAGCACATGAAAACATGCTCAACATTATTAGTTATTAGGAAAATACAAATAAAAGCCACAGTGATATATCACTTCACACCTACAATGATGGCTAAAATTTTAAAAAGGCAGATAACAGGTTTTGGCAAAGATGTAGAGATATTGGAACTCTCTCATGCATTGCTGGTAGAATTGTGTAGCAACTTTGGAAAATAATTTGTCAGTTCCTTAAAATGTCAAATGTAATGTTTGTTATATGACCCTGAAACTCTATCCTTTGATATATATTCAAGAGGAATGAAAACGTATGTCCATACAAAAAATTACAAATATTCATAGATGTGTTATTCATAACAACCCCCAAAATGGAAATAACCCACATATCCATGAACTGATGAGTGGATGGATACATGAAATGTGGTATATCACTACAATGGGATTTTGTCCAGCCATGACAAGGAATGAATTACTGATACATGTTACAACATGAATGACTCTTGAGAACATGCTATGTGAAAGAATACAGACACAATAGGGAACTTAATGTATGATTCTGTGCGTAATTAATGAAGATTATACAAATGAGAACAAGCAATGTCTATTTATTCAGAGATTGTTGTAGCAAGGAAAGCAGCCACCATTACTTGCATTTATCAGAGGCTCTAAGGCAGAAGAGTGGCAAGCTTTATAATGGAAAAAAAGAGAACGCAGGTATGTACTGACTGGAGGATGTTGACATGGGAAGCTGAAGGTAGGCTAACTATAAGCAGAGTCCTAAGTAATTGATTAGGGTGTATGTTTGGCATTCTTGAATTGGTCTTGGAAACAGCAGCAAGAACTAGGAAAACCTGTCAGTTACTAATCAAGTTCTAGCAATTGTAGGCCTATTGTTAAGGGTTTATTGTCTGATTTTCTAGATTGATTACTGAAGGTAATAGGTTGACATCCTGGGCCAGTTGCTGCAGGCTGCAGGCCAGGGTTCTATTTTTTGATATATAGACTATCTATTGTTCTTCTGTGTCTTCAGTCTCTAAATTCATCATAAGAAATATCCAGAGTAGGCAAAATCTTAAAGGCAGGAAGTGGATTAGGAGTTGCCGAGTTCTGGAGGGGTGTGGTGAGGACTGATTGTTAATTTAATGAATACACAGTTTCTTTTCAGATTGAAGAATATATTCTAAGATTAGATTATGGTGGTACTTGAACAACTTTGCAAATTTTGTAAAAAAAAATTGGGGGTCTGTTGGGGGGAAATAAGGGAGGGACAGCAGCGGGTGGGGAGTTGGGGAGAGATAGCATGGGGAGAAATGCCAGATATAGGTGAAGGGGAGGAAGGCAGCAAATCACACTGCCACGTGTGTACCTATGCAACAATCTTGCATGTTCTTCACATGTACACCAAAACCTAAAATGCAATAAAAAAAATACCAGAATCTCTAGGTGCAGCTGAGGCAGTGTTAAAAGGGAAGTTCATAGTACTAAACACCCACAATTACCAACCTAACATCACACCTAGAAAAAAAAAATGAATTTTATACTTTATATCGGTAAACTTTATGTTATTTAAATTATATATCAGTAAAGGTAAAATAACTTACTAATTATTTTATTGATTTGATACAATGTTTTGAATATATTTACCCAAATGGGAATTCATAATTAAAATTAATTTTACTTTTTCTTATTGTATTAATTTGACTATTAGAAATTCTAGCCTGGTGTGATGGCTCACGCCTATGATCTCAGCACTTTGGGAGGCCAAGGCGGGTGGATCACCTGAGGTCGGGAGTTCGAGAAATTCTAAACATCCTCATGTGTCTAACATTTAATTTTTGTTTTACATATTTGGTCTAATTGGAAGACAACATTGAAAAAGTGATTACACATGTAAAGAATGTTATGAAAGTAGAAGTTTAGTAGAATCGTTGGTGTTAATATTTTGCCTTTTGTGAACACAGAAGAGCAAAGTGAAATTCTTAAGAATTTGTTAGTAGATACAGCAGCAAGAACCCTTTGTACTCTGTTTAGAACTCTTCTGTCTCACAACTACCTCCATGGCGTGCAAAGAACTACAGGCTTCTATGAGATGTTAGCAACTTCAGAGGTTCGTGACCACATTGAGAATACGATAAAGGTTTTTGATATTTTTCCCAAGGAAAAACACTTATTAACTATAATGAAATCTGTTGTTTTTGTCTGTGTAAAATTCATCCACATTTCTGGTAACACTAAGTAAACTTTTTGTTGGGGAAACATCCTTCTCCCATTCACAGTCCTTGTGATTTGGAAGGGCAGGTGAGGGATACTCACCTGTTCTAGTTTCAGTGATTGTTTTAGGAACGAAGGCTTTACTTCAATTGGCCAAATTTGGAGATTTTGGGAAGAAAGAACCCCTCTTTTGCTGAACTCAAAGCACAGAGTCTAAAATTTTAGGGTCTATCACGTGGAGACATCTTGCCTGAGACATGGAGAATAATAAACCCTTAAATGTCACTTCAGCCTCTGAACCCAGTCCTGTCAACAAATTTATCAGTTACAGAAGTCAATCCATAAATAAAATGTTTTTGATTAAGCTGATCCTAGATGGGTTTTGTAACATTTACAACAGAAAAACAACAAACAAATAAGAAAAACCCTTGCTGTTTTCCAACCTAAACACAGGGGTTTTTACAGATATCATTTGGCACAGCCACAGATTTGATCTTAAGTAACCCTGGGCTATATCATTGCTAAGCTGAGAGAGTTGCTTTCTGGAGTTTGAACAGTGCATAATTATTGTGCTTAGACTACATATCTTCTTTGTGAATCCTCCTACCTTCTTGTTTTGGCAGGGTGGGATTTATACATCACAGGTCTGTATCGTCTCTTTTTCCTGACAGGTGAGATGATCACCAATCAAATCCAATCATTAGAGAGTTATATTTAATTTAGACTTTACCCAAATCATCCAGGTATTTACAATGTGATGGTCCTTGGACAACATAGAAATATATAGGTTGATTTTCCCCAATGCTCCCCGCTACGCCTTCCCCCGACCACCCCACCTGTGCCCCAGTCCCAGCATAAACTCAGTCATTGTTAGAATTTAGTTTCGATATCAAATAAAATTATAGTTGCAATAAAGTATCTTCTGAATTTGATTTGCATACAGTCCTCTGTGAATACTACGGGGGAATTTTGAGGAATATTTTGGTTTGTGGCTAAGTCTGTCACCTGAGTTTGGAAACTGTGAAAATATGTGTGGATTTCTTCTCTCTTCATGAGTGTGGGAAAAGACGTTTCATGGCATAAGTGCTCATCTACAAAGTGGACTCAGGGGCATCTGTCTGCTTTGGGGAACAGAAGGCATCTGATAGATGGGAGGAGAGCAACTGTAAATTCAAAGACCATTTGCACACAACATTCATTACTAGAGGGTTTGCACAGGACAATGCTTTACTTACTTTCTGGAAGCAAGTATATGGAACAGTATGGGTTCAGAGATGCCTGATCACTTTTGAAAAGTGTTATGTTAGGAGAGAAACATTCAGGATTTCACAGAACAGTCGCTGGAATTAAACGCTGAAGGAAGCTGCCTGCTCCAGCTGCTAGTATAAGGAATAGAAAGCCACTGCTCTTGTGGGAGCAGCTGCTGAGCATTATCACAGCACCATCCGTACTAATTAGGTACTATCCATCTGCAAGGGTTTCACCAGCTCCCAGAGGGTGGTCAAAGAAGGTAAGGCACAGCTCCCGCTCTAGGCAATCTTGCAATGTGGAAAAAGACTAAGCCATTGTAAGTGCTTCACCTATGCAGTGGGGATGGCAATAACTATCTCTCATGGATTCCAGTGGAAATTGAATACTGAATTTTTTTATAATGTGAAAACCTTAATCTTGGACCGTGGTAAAAGTCTCTAAGTAGGTGGTTGACGATGATGGCTCTTATCTCCTCATGGTAAATCAGGAGATATAGAATAATCTTTTTGCTTTTGATAGGTCAAGAATTGGACAGCCATGATCAGGATGTTTTGTTTGATTGCAGTAGAGGGAGACAGGGACACCACCATGAGTTCATTGGGAGTGTCTTTATTTTTTGCATTATCCCAGCTGGAACCTTGGAGTCATGGCTTCTTCAGCCATTTACAGATATTGTCTTAATTCAAGCATGGGCATCTGTGTGTATGTTTAACTTCATCCAAGATATTATAATGGCTTACTTGGCAAGTTTTCAAAACGTGTCTAGGAAACAAATATGTGACTCATGTGATCCATTTTCCTAGGTGACAGGCATTTATTGAGCCCTCAATCTATGCCAGGCACTGCATTAAGAATATTTCATCTCATGTAGTGTTTACATAAACTATGCAACCTGGGTACTAATATTATCCCTATTTTATAGATAAGATGAGTGAGGCTAACTTTCTCAGTAACACAGCTGACTGTTATTAGAATTGGGCTTTAGTCCCAGCTGTTCTTATTCCAGAGGTCACATTTTTAGCTATTATAGTTTTGAGATAGCCTGATGGATGGTCTGAGGTTTTCAGAGCATTAGGATTATTGATTCTAGTCCACATGCTCCGTCTTACTTCTGGGAAAGTTTTGGTTCTGTAGATACAAAGTAACAGAAATGCTTTTCCCAGGCAAGATTCTATGGCACACTGACAAACTGTGACTCCCATGTCTTAAAATACACAGAATAGCCAACCTCCCCGACACAGCTCTTGAAACTCACCCATAATAATCTGCTGGGTTAAGCCCAAGCGACATTAAATATTTCATTGTTGATCTTCTCCATCAGAAGCATTTAGCTGACTCTCTACCTCCAGAATCCTGAAGACCACCTAGATGGGAATCAGCTGGGGAATGCAATTAGTAAAAATGTAGATATAGGGCCTGGTGCGATGGCTAATGCCTGTAATCCCAGCACTTTGGGAGGCCAAGGCAGGTGGATCACCTGAGGTCATGAGTTCAAGACCAGCCTGGCCAACATGGTGAAACCTTGTGTCTACTAAAAATATAAAAATTAGCCAGGTATGGTGGCAGGAACCTGTAATCCCAGCTACTCAGGAGGCTGAGGCACAAGAATCACTTGAACCCAGAAGCAGAGGTTGCAGTGAGCTGAGATTGTGCCCTTGCACTCCAGCGTGGTTGATAAGAGAGAGAATTCATCTCAAAAAAAAAAAGTATTTACTCCGAGAAATTCTGAATCAGTTAGCCTTGTTCATAGCACAGCTATCTGCTTTTGCTGGAAAGTGCCCCCAGGTTTTCCGAATTAAATTTCTGTATCACACTGAGGAATATTAGTGTATATATACATCAGTTTGCCAGAAAATGTGGTCTTTGTCCTTAATATTAGAGTTGTATTAAAAAATAGAGTTGTATTAAAAAATATTAGAGTTGTATTAAAAAATAATAATAAATATAATTAAAAAAATTAAAAAATATTAGAGTTGTATTAAAAAAATATGTTAATATGAGCAAATCTAAATGATCAAATTTAATATAATTTTATATATACATTTAAATATATTTGTATACTAAGTGGACACAATATCATTTAATATATATTAAATATAAATATCATATGATTAATGATATAATCTTTAAATAATCATTTAATATAACTAAATATATTCATATTCTTTTTTAGTTACAAACATCTGACTTCCCTGCTGTGACCATTTTATCTTTTTCAAAGTATTTTCATGTCTGAATTCTATATAAAATTCAAGAGATCCAAATGAGGAAAACAGGTGTCATCCCCATTTTACAGCCAAGGAGACTGAAGCTAAACAAACTTAGATGACTCTTTTAAGGTTTTTTTTTTGAGATGGAGTTTCACTCTTATTGTCCAAGCTGGATTATAGTGGCACTATCTTGGTTCAGCACAACCTCTGCCTC
>CM052660.1:23059710-23189024 GCA_028533165.1 Leontopithecus rosalia | reverse complement strand
TAATGCATCTGAGCTTGTTTTGATGATTAGCTTGTCATCAAATGTTATACAGCTCATTTGTATCTGGTAGGAAAATAAGATAAAGGAAACATGGAAACCTATTTAAGACATTTTTGTGGCGATTCTGGAAACTTTAGAAAACAATAGAATCAAACTTGATGCTTCAGTCCCTCATTGCTGAGATAACGCTAATACGGGATCTGGGGTGTTTAGATCAGTGCCATTTGTTCATACCCCAGGAAAGTTTCATATACTACACTATGCCCACCACTGCTACTACCACCAACACATACAAACGACAGGCCTAAAAAATAAGACACTAAATGTCAGAAACCACTTTTTTTCATTCTTCCTTAATAGCTCATTTTTAAAAAAGGACCATAAATCAGTAGGAAAAAAGTATCTACAATTTCCTAAGCAAAGTTTTCAGATAAGATAGGTCATCAGTTATCAGCCGCTGCATAAGAAACCATCCTCAAACTCAATGGCTTAAGGCCACAACCATTGAATAAGATCTCATGAATTTGGGAAGCATTCAGCTAGATGGTGCTTCTGCTCTACACAGCATTGACTAATCTCATTCAGTGGTATTTAGTAAAGCTGTTGGGCTAGTCTAGAGGATCCACATTGTGTCACTCAGATGCCTGCGGTGCCACGACTCTTTGGAAGGTGGGCTCAGATGGAAACTCTCCTCCTCCCTGTAATTTCAGAATCTCTGCAGGTAGTCTCTCTCCAGGAAGGCATTAAGCTTCTTGACATGGTGGCTCAGGGGTCCAAGATAGAATGTTTTAAGAGACAACAAGAGAAAGTTTCAGTTTCTTAGGACTTGGGCCCAGAAAATGACATGGTGTTAATTTCGCTGTATTCTACCAGGCAAAGCACTCACAGAATCCAGCTAGATTTAAGGAAAGGAAAGATAAAATCCAACCTCTCAGTGGGTGAAATTCAAAGAATTTGCAGCAAGCTTGAATCAACAGCAGTCTATCAATGCAACCTTCTTACAAAAGGAAGATTAAAATGCACTGCATTCACAGAATTTTCATGCTAGCTCTGCTACTCTGTGGTTGAATGGTTTAGGGTAAGTCCTTCTCTGAGCAAGTAGCCTCTCAGAGACCTAAATTTCTGTTCTGTAAAATGAGATTTGTGATAATGCTGCATAGCTCCTAATTGTGAGAATTGAAGAGAATTTGTAATATGAAAATTGCACAGTATCTGGTACATAGGTGATAGCTATAATGTGGTTATTAAGTATAAGAAAGTCTGTTAGCTGTTTTGAGATGCTACAAAAATGTTTTATATCAGGAAACTGTGAGCAAAAGATTTACATTCAATAAATGTGAGTGTTCTGAAGTTGAGAGAAAATTGACATTCTGACTTGGGTTATCTGATGAAGCATTAGAAAGCTTCAGTCCTGAAGTCTGTTTCAGGTGTGACAGAAAACAGTGGAGGACCCCACACACAGCTGTGCTCAATGAGAACACATGGACACAGGGAAGGGAGCACCACACACTGAGGTCTATTGGGGGAAATAGGGGAGGGACAGCAGGGTGGGGGGGAGCAGGGGAGGGATGGCATGGGGAGAAATGCCAAATATGGGTGAGGGGGCAGAGGGCAGCAAAACACAATGCCACGTGTGTACTTATGCAACTATCTTGCATGTTCTGCACATGTACCCCAAAACCTAAAATGCAATAAAAATTAAAAAAAAAAACAGTGGACCCCACACACAGCTGTGCTAACCCTTTGACAGATAAATGTACTGATTTTCTCAATAATATGGGAAAATACATTATAGTCACACGATTATTCCCTCTTGTTTTGTCAATGGAAAAACAAAACTCTCCTGTGTATCATCTTCAGCCACTTCAGTCACATGGTGACACTTAATTCCACCCACATGCCTCTTCATGCATGTATGTGAGAGCCACCATACTCCACAAAGAAAATCAGAAGGGACTGACAGAGACAAAAGAAAGGGGTGGTGCAACAGTAGAGATAGGGCAGCTCTCCCACCAGATACAGCAGTGAATCTTGACTTCACCATTTGCTGGCTGTGTAGCCTGAGACAAAGTCAGTCTTTGCATCTCATTTTCTCATTTGTCAGTCAGACATACAATAACCTAGCTTGATGGGATTTTGCAAAGAGTAAGGAAAAAGGGAAGAAAATGCATATAGATTGTATTAGTCTGTTCTCATACCGCTAATAAAGATATACCCAAGGCTAGGTAATTTTTAAAGGAAAGAAGTTTAATTGACTCAGTTCCACATGGCCAGGGAGGCCTCACAATCATGGCAGAAAGGAAAGGAGGAACATAGTCATGTCTTATGTGGTGGCAGGCAAGACAGCATGTGCAGGAGAACTCCCCTTCATAAAACCATCAGATTTCATGAGACTTATTCACTCTCACAAGAACAAAATGGGAAAAACCCACCCCCAAGATTCAATTACCTTGCATTGGGTCCCTCCCATGACACATGGGTAATATTATAATTCAAGGTGAGATTTGGGTAGGAACACAGAGCCAAACCATATCATAGACCATAAGCACCCAACATTATAAACTAACTTTGTAAAAAGCATGAAATCTTCTTAGTTAAGATTCTCCGGAAACACATTTTGGAAGAGAGCTTTTTCTAAGGGAGATTTCTGGTGAGTACACTCAGAATTATCATATGCAAGGCAATGAAGGAAGTGGGATTGGAAGAGGTAGAAGTTGAACTGTGATGAACAGTCAATGCAAAGCTCGGCTGTGGGAAGCTCTGAAGTCTTGGTAATCTATTGGAATTGTTTAAACTGAGGCAAGGGAACTCAATTTGTTCATTGATACCCACCCATTTTTTGATGAACACAGTCCGTGGGAAGAATCATAACCCTGGGCTCCCTTCAGTGGAGAGTGATGCTAGAGACAGACACAGATATGAGTCCTAGCAGTTAACATTTCTTGCAGAATGGGGGAATGAATGGCTCTGTCCTGAAGCAGAAATCCAATGAGACATAGCAACGTGTGCCTTTGTGTTTCCACACACAACCTCAGGGCTGGACTCGGCTCCACATCTATCTTAAGCTGAGCACAATAGAGAATATCAACCGTATGACCCTTTGTGTACCCTAAAGTGATAGGTCCAGATGTGCAAAAATTGGATTGGTTCTGTCACTAATGGATGCCCAATACCTATCACAGAGCCTGCACATAATAGTGGTTCAATAGTTGTTGAATAAATGAGTATACAGAATGAGCTGGATTGACTCTGAATGCAGACATAGAAGAAACATCTAAAAGGTAAATGTGGAGGCCTTTCTTCACCAAAACACTATATAGATTCTTATAAGTCACTCAAGTTAATTCAGAGTTTATTATACACGTTTCAAAAAAAGCCAAAGACTTAATGATAAGGAATGACGAATAATCCCAGGAAAGTAATGTAAATCTAAAACTTAGTCTTTTTATATCCCAGAATGAGTATAGCAACAAAGATGCTTTCTACAATAGTCATTAAAGCTCTCCAGGTTTGAAGCAATAAAAAAAGGCAGAAATCCATTTCCCTGGATGACAGCCACCAATTTTCTAGCAATCATAAAGGAGATGCAGAATTAGCTCCATAATATCTGCTATTTAAAAATGTCAGCCTGATATTACTAAGAAGACACATCCCAGGCACAAGAGCCAGCTTCTCACACAATGCATTTCATGGATATGCTGACCTGTCTAATGATTCTGCAATTAGACCAAAGGTTGAGGTGACACTTGCCTAGAGGTTGAGAGAAAATAAATTTATGTGGCCAGAAATGACATGTAGCCTTCTCTGTGAAATGCAGTTTTTCAGATTTCTACTTTTAACATGATTTCCATCACACAAAACACGGAGAGCCAGCCAGCACTTTCATGCCTTTGATTTTGGTGTAATTATTTTTAGGCTGAAAGATTTTTACTGTCTTTCTATTCCTTTTGCCCATAAGCATATCAAGTTAATTTTTTTCTATTCTGTCTCCTCTGTTTAAAAGATGGAAATAGAAATTTCTCAAAAAAGTATTTTCAAAAGCAAATGATTGCCAAAAATCTCATCAGAAGAGGGAGTGTTATGCTATTGCAGCCGAGGGAGCATTCTTCAATCTGACAGAGCCTGGCTTGGGGACTGGAGCAGGCAGAATCACATGAATGCCTAAGTTCTAATTCACCTGCCAAGGTGCTGGCTGCGCACTCTCACCAAGACTGCTGCTATGGTTCCCAACTCATCTCCCTGCTTTCTTCCCTCTTGGTCCTCTTTAACCCACCCTCCACAATCAGTGTGAGTTCATTCAGCAAAATCAGACTATATCATTCCTCTCCTTGAACTGTTTCAATGCCTTTCCTAACTCTTAAAATAAAAACAAAAGCTCAACATCATGTCCTTTGTAGTACTTATGATCTGAGTTACTCAGCAAAATCTCAGAAATAAGAGTTTTAGAATTATAGCCTTCAGTAATTATAGCCTTTTATTTTTTAAATAAAAATAAAAGCTCAACATCTGTCCTTTGTAGTACTTATGACTTGACCAGTAACCTTATGAAAGGTTTGAGAGAGAACAAGTATAGGCTAGTGAAGTTGGTATTTGTCTACATGGTAAGGGTCTAAGAAATGCTCCCTGGAAAGCGACCAGCAGACCTCCAGGCACTACTTCTCTCATCTCCCATGAACCACTCCTTTCTGAGACCACAGACTCTAGCTCCATGTCTTAAATAGTCCTCGCATGTGGTTCTTTGCTTTTTTACTAAACTTTTCTTTGGCACTGGACTAGGAATAGAGACAATAGCGCTAAAGTGGAATTCAGACCTGATACTTGGCAAAAGTATGATGTTCACTCTGATGATTCTTGCATTTGATACTTTTATAGCTTCTAATTTAATATCAAAGATTGACTCTATACCAACATTCTAAACCATCCTTCCCAGTTAGAGGCACATATTAGGATGCAAGAGAATGTTCTTTTAAGAGCCTCTTGTGCTTAAGCAATGAAATTAGTATGAAGAGAACAGATTTTTCACTTTCAGTTCCACAGCTCAGTTGCCCTTAGTTCTTCAAGTGTGTCTCTTTCCACTGCTGCGGCTCCAATATGTTTGGTGTGTTCAGTGAGTAGGTGGTAATTGACAGAGCAAAAATCTTAGAAAACCTTCATGGTTATCGTGCTTACACCAAGAACAGGTAGAGAAGGAATCTGTGATAACTTCTAGAGTTTCATGGGAGGTTTAGGAAAGAGAAGACTCTGGTTTAAAACAGCAAGCAGTGTTAATGAAACTGGAAGAGGTGGAGCTGCTACTCAGAATCTTAATGAAAAAAAAATCTGCAAAGATGAAGCCCAGAGACTAAGAACACTGATCTCTGAAAGCCTCACTGACCTCTGTGAAATCCTTCTTTCTTACTCTATGACTATTTAATGACATGGTCAAGTTTATTGATTTATTCAACTATAGCACACAAGGACCCTAGCTGTGTTGTGTAAAAATATTTATGATTACTTAATGATACATAAAAATATTTATGATTACTTAATGATACGTAATCTCAGTTATTGGTTATTAATTAATGTATTATAACTTGAACCTCTCTTCTGACAACTGTGAGAACAAGCTATTTATCCATCAACCAAAATTTTTATTGCTGACATGGTGAGAGGAACCTAATCATTTTCATCAAATTTATTGGATGATACCATCGTTGCCAGGTCTCACAATGAAACGCAATCTATAATAATGTGAAGGCACTAAATTTATAGTTGGGTGATTAACTGTAGCTATGAAACAAGAAATGATAAAGAGGCCAGGCGCGGTGGCTCAAGCCTGTAATCCCAGCACTTTGGGAGGCCGAGGCGGGTGGATCACGAGGTCAAGAGATCGAGACCATCCTGTCAACATGGTGAAACCCCGTCTCTACTAAAAATACAAAAAATCAGCTGGGCATGGTGGTGCGTGCCTGTAATCCCAGCTACTCAGGAGGCTGAGGCAGGAGAATTGCCTGAACCCAGGAGGCAGAGGTTGCGGTGAGCCGAGATCCCTGCCATTGCACTCCAGCCTGGGTAACAAGAGCGAAACTCCATCTCAAAAAAAAAAAAAGAAAGAAATGATAAAGATAGTGACATCAATAATTTTAGAAATGAATGCTGGAGGAACCTATCATCTGAGAGGAACTCCTTCTCATGTGTCTCTTATGTGTTTTCAGAAGAATAAAGATTAAGAAGTTATTTTAAAAATTAAATTTTTTTTTAATTAAACAAAAACAATTACCTGTAATCTCAGCACTTTGGGAGACCAACACAGGCAGATCACGAGGTCAGGAGATCCAGACTATCCTGGGTAACATGGCAAAACCTGTTTCTACTAAAAATACAAAAAATCAGCCAGACATGGTAGCACATGCCTGTAGTTCCAGCTACTCAGGAGGCTGAGGCAGGAGAGTCGCTTGAACCCAGGAGGTGGAATTTGCAGTGAGCCAAGATCATGCCACTTTACTCCATCCAGCCTGGGTGACAGAGTGAGATATCATCTCAAAAAAAAATTCAGAGATACATAAGAAGTGTTATCAAATGTATCAAATGAGCAAGGAGTGTGGAAACAAGTTCTTACATACTTTTCCAGCAAAAGTGAGAAATTGATAGCACGATCATGAAGCAAAGAAATCCCAAACTTATACTATAAATGAAAACTCATACTATAGTCTCTGTTTGAAACGTTTTATTTGGAGAAAATAGTGAGTCACTCAGCAAAATTTCAGAAGTAGAAGAGTTTTAGAATTACAGCCTTCAGGAATACGATTCATGACAAGTCTCTCTGTCTGCAGGATCTAATCCCTTCTTGAATTTAGAATGGTGTACCTCCTAAAAAGGATCCCTAGGGGAGTCCTGCAGTACTTTAGGGGAAAGTACCAATGAAATTATCATTGATTCTATTTACACAGCTACAGCACTTTTAGAACTAGGCTTCTGACTGTAGTACTATTTTCCCTTCCTGAAAACTTACTAAGAATTTGAGGACTTGGGCAACCTATTTAATCTCTCTGTTTATTTTCCATGTCTATGAAATTGGTTAATACTACTACTTTTTGGTAGAGTGGTTTTGAAGATTAAACAAGTAAGTAAATTAAATCCTTAAAGCAGAGCCAGTCTAAAAGAGAGTTTTTAGTGATAGCTGTCACATTAGCATCATCATTACCATCACGTATCAACAACTATGGGTTCTGAGCTACTTGGGGTTGACTTTATGGTAAAGCAACCCTTGATACTTCAGTACAGTAGCATCAACTCTGTCTCACAAATATTTCATGATGTATGCTTCAACAGTGTATGCTAAATGTTCTGAGTAAACAAAACTATCTCCACTACTTCAGTAACATATGGTTGGACAAAGGCCTGGTTGTGAGCTGAAAGCAATTATACATTGGCCAAATAGGAAGATGGCAAACCAACTCTGAGGTAACATATATAAAATTCTTCCCAATAAGAGTAATACAAATCAGATGGGCACAGGAACCCCAATTGAAGTATCTCTTTTTAGAATATAAGCATGGAGAAATGGGCCATGAGTACAACAATCACTGTTTTAGTCCATTTTCTGCTGCTATAATTGAAACTGGATAGTTTATAAAAAGCAGAAATTTATTTCTCACAGTTCTGGAGGCTGGGAAGTCCAAGATCAAGGCACCAGAGGGTTTAGGTGTCTGGTAAGAGCTTGTTCTCTGCTTTTAAAATATTAAATAGTTCCTTAAACACAACGTATTTGAGTGGGGAAGAACTGTTCCTCACATGGCAGAAGAGTGGAAGAGAGGAAACCCACTCCCACAAACCCTTTTTATAGTAGCATTGATTCATTCATCATGGAAGTGCCCTCATGAGCTAAACACCTCATTAAGCTTCATCTCCCAACACTGTTGCATTGGGGATTCAGTTTCAACCTAATCTCCCAACACTGTTGCATTGGGGATTCAGTTTCAAACTAAGTTTTAGAAGCAATAAAACATTCAAACCATAGCAGTCGCTAAACTTAAGTATAGGCAAAATGACCCTATGCAATTTTTGTGGTTCTACTTGAGAACCTAGAAATCTCAGTTTCGGTGCTGATAGCCAATGCTCTTGAAGAAATGACACCTTTTGCTGTCCTGTAGTGTGTTGTATTTGTATATACATACTATAGCACATACTATAAGGCACACACACACTACAGGCACTACATATGTTTTCCTTAACTTGCAGATGGTCATTTTCTCACTGTATCGTCACATGGTCTTCCTCTGTGTGCTCATGTCCCTCATGCCTGTGTCCAAATTTCTTCCTATACGGACAGCAGTTCAATTGGATTAGAACCCTGTGATGATTAGATTTATGTATGAAGCTGGCTGGGCCACGGAGCCCAAATGTTTGGACAAACATTATTCTGGATGTTTCTTTGAGGGTGCTTTTAAAAGAGATTACTCTTAAATCCATGGGTTTTGAGTAAAGTAGATTGCCCTCCATAGTATTGTATATGGGCCTCATCCAATACATTGAAAGCATGAAGAGAACAAAAGGCTGACCTTGCTCTAGAAAGAGGGAATTCATCCATCAGATCACCTCAGACTTTATCAGCAACACCACCACCAGCAATCTGTCTTTGAACTTGAACTGTACCCCTTTCCTGAGGCTAGCCTGTGAGCTTACTCCATGAGATTTTGTACTTGCTAGGCCTCCCTTCACCATTCCATGAGCCAATTATTTAATAACTGCCCTTCCCCCACCACACCACACACATGCACATTGAATAGGTACACAGTTCAGGCTGGAAATAAACTGGGGATAATGTAGCCTTAGCCCAGGAAGGACTGGCAACCAACTGGCCAAGAGGCAAAGCCTGACTGATAATGAAGGTAATTAAGAGATGATGTTAATATTATTAACACTGAGCAACAGTGTGGAAAAGAGCCCTTGTAACCAGCTATTCTTGAGCCTGCTGGCAAGAGAATGTAATTCAGTTGGTCTGGGGAGAAGTCTTGCTACTTAAATTTTAAAAAGCACTCAGATACTCACTATAAAGTCGTTATACAGAGTACACTTTGAAACATCATGATTTGTCTCTCTGACTTCTCTCTGGACTCAGATTCTCTTCTAATCTGGCTCTTTTGCCAAGTAAGGCCAAACAACCCCATCTAGTTCCCCTAGTTCAGTGAATCTGGGTGTGTGGCCTTTTAAGCTGGAAGTGCTCCCACAGCAACTTACATTAACCTACACAGACATGCATACAAATTTGTACCTCTAATTCTTCAATGGTTACTTTTTAAAAATGTTGTGTTCTATTTATTTATTTAGTTAGTTAGTTGTTTACCCACAGGAAAGGCTGATTCTCACTCCTAACATAGGGTTTGCACACAGAAGTCCATTACTGAATGAGCGTGTGACCTTTAGCAATAATACCAGCAATGGTCTTTCTTTGGTGATCCCTATACAGGTATTATTTTCCCTGTTTTCTATTATTTTTATGGGAACCAAGTAAATAATTTTAGTTTCATGACTGTCAGCTTGGAGAGCTGTTAAAGAAGCTTTTCTTTTTTTCTTTTTCTTTTTTTTTTTTAGATGGAGTTTCACTCTTGTTACCCAGGCTGGAGTGCAATGGCGCGATCTCGGCTCACCGCAACCCGTGATCCACCCACCTCGGCCTCCCAAAGTGCTGGGATTACGGGCGTGAGCCACCGCGTCCGGCCCAGATGCATTTTTTCCTTATCCAATGCAGCTAAGTAACTGCTTCGAATTGGGGTTTCTTCAGACACTGTATTTTCTGGGATTATCTGCTTATGGTGATCAGAGAAACAATACCCACATTTATACTTACAACTAAGGAATGTAAAGTAACAAGTATACAAATTTTTAACAATGTAAATAAATTTCTTTGGAATAAAAATGACTGGAGGAGATACTCCTAGATCTCTTCATTGATAATGAATTTGGGCAGCAAATAACAGCTTGGGAAATAGTCACTGTAGCAGAAATGGCAAAGCAGCAAAATTAATCTGGTGATGTAACTATCTTTTTCAAATAGCCCCTATTCTGTTCATGAGTTACAGGAACCTCATCTATTTCCGTTTTCTTTTTTATGTTTTGGTTTATTTTTTATTTTTCTTGTGAGACAGGGTCTCACTCTGTTACCCAGGCTGCAGTGTGAGGGTGTGCTCAAGGCTCACTGCAGCTTCGACCTCCTGGGCTCAAGTTATCCTCTTGCCTCAGACTCTCTAATAGCTTGAACTATAGACAACTTGCCCAGCTTTTTTTTTTTTTTTAAGTTTTCTGAGAGACAGAGGTCCTGTTACATTGCTCAGGCTTGTCTTAAAATCCTGACCTCAAGTGATCCTCCCTCCTCAGACTCCCAAACTGCTGGGATTACAGGTATGAGCCACCAAGCTCAGCCTCCATTTTCTCATATTAGCAGAAAGGTTCTAGAAACTATTACAAATCATTCAGGGAAGAAAGAAGAAATGAAGAATGGCATTTTCTAAGACTAGCTGTAGTCACCTGCAAATCTCCTATTTTCCTGAGGTTAAGCCTTGCAGTTTTTTTCTGTTGCAATTTAAAATTGAAAAAATACTTACGGTTAAATTAAATTATCAGTCTCACATTTATCAACAAAGAGATTTTCGTCTTTCCCATATCAAAGTATTTTTTTAGAATAACAAATTTTTCATTTTCGCCTTTTAATGCCACAAATTCTATATTCTTAATATATTTCAAGAAGACATTGCCAATATGTGCATTGAAGAAATATAAAGAAAAATATCACCTGGGCCTGCCAATCTGTAGAGGCTGTGGGGATATGCAGTGCTGTTAATTCCTCTGAGCTCTATCTGTGGGAATGATGAATCCTAGCCACTATGGAGGACTGTGAGGTTAAATTAATTAGGTTATTCCATTATACTGCAGTATTCTGGAAATGGTGGCCACTTTCCCTATAAATGTCATCATTTCTAGATCTAGTTAGCAGCTGATACAATTAAAGAAGAGATAATATAAATTTAACAATACAAATAACAGTTCCTTTCATGTATATTGAAAAGTGCATGAAGAGAAGGACCAGCCAAGTTATACATGCCCACGATGAACAAATGACATCATATAACAGAATTCATATTTTAAAAGAATAAAGTAAAACCAGCCAGTGTGCACTTGGATTCTTCAGTCAGTTCGTGAATCAATGCTGTCCTCAATAACATTAATATATCCAGTTACAAACACTTGCCAATAAGAAAGAAAATATGCTCTGCTATGCATCCTTCTAAATACTTTTTAAAGAATTATGCTTTTTTTTCATTTGGAATTATAATTTTGATTGTCTGCTGTATCTTGCAGTCTCCAATGGATAATAAGTACACACATTTAATTCCCTAGGCTAATCACCTGAATTGAAAACAAGGTCACATTAGTAGACCCAATAACATCTCTCACCTTGTAAAAAAGGGGCACATGTAGGCATAAAAATAACACTAATTATGATATTTATTCTGCTGCTGCAGAAACAGATCAAAAAGACTGGTAGGCTAATGAATCCGTACAGTATTAAAAACACAGATGTGTTCCTATTGCATTAGAGAATAAGAATGTACTATTAATAGGTGATAGACTGTACATTCTAATAAAAATAATACAACTTTTTAAATGTTTAAACCTTCCAAGGAGTATTTTACTACTCTTACAGTTAATAAAAATTTTCACTGGAAAGAAAGACCAAGAATGGTATCTTGAACTCATGGGCTCAAGCTATCCTCCTCCCTTAGCCTCCCAAAGTGCTGGGATTACAGGTGTGAGCCACCGCACCCAGACTACCTTATGTATTTTTGTAGTAGCCTTTGACCAAGGGTAACCCAGCCTGATGTACCAATATTAATTTCAAAAAATGAGCAAAAGTAGTATATCATGAAGAAAAAATAGCATTAAATTAAATAAAGAGAAAGCAGCCTAAAGAGTGGCAGGTATAGTCTTGAGCTTAGAAAGTAGATGAGAGAGAGAGACAGATGAGACTTCCTCTAAACCTAATGGGTTCTCAGACATGGATAAAATGAGGAAGTAGGAGACAGAGAGTAAATGAAAGGCAGAGCTACCTGGGAGCCATTTCTATTGCCCACAAGATTTGAAGAACTTTTAATATAGAGAAATGTAGGTTCAAAATTCTGAGTTTATCTACCCCCAACCAGGTTTTAATCCCAACTTCCATCTCTCACACAATAAATTTGGAGCAGAGGAGTAATTTTCAGCTTGGGAAATATTTTCATTTAATAACTAATGATATGAATGACTACATTTTAACTGATGAATCCTTTTGATCCTATGACTCTCCTCAATTTGTCCAAGACCATTCTCCCAAAATTTCAAGAGCCATTGGATGGTTTTATCATTAGTGCAGGGAAGATTATTCAGCCTATTGTGAGTGAAGGTTTCTAGTCAGAAGCCCACTCCTCCTCAGGTTTCTCTGCCCCTTATTCCACTCAGTTATAAAAATACTCCCAAACATATATTTAGATCTAGAAAAACATATATTATGTAAATAGAAATGATGCACATAATCCTAAAAGACTAATTTTACTGAGACTTCTTCCTCTATCTCTTCTGGGTACCCTGAGAGTATGTGCTAAAAGGTTTCTTCCCCCCATCTACATGAAAGGGTATATACACATTATTATTGATCTTAGGTACTTAGCACAAAAATACATTTCTTTCTGAGTGAATGATTGAACAAACAGAATGAGAGTAACTGGGAGGCCAAATCAATATGCAGAAACAATCACTACTATTTCTTTATCAGCTGTTTTCAATTATTATTTCATAATGACTTTCGTTAAAATTGGCTCATTTATGGTCAAGTTTAGAATTAGAGCAAAGCATATTTGTTTTAGCTCAGATTCCCCAGGAAACAGCACAAAGACAGTATTTCTGTGGAATTTATCAAGGGAGTGTTCCCAAAAGAAACCAGGAAAAAGCAAAAGCAGCAGCAAAGATAAGAGGAAGACGCCAAGCAGGGTGCAGTTTTAGGCATCATACTAGACTTCAGCCTGAGGCTGCAGGGGGCTGTGGAGCACACTCAAACATTACAGGGCCTGACAGGCAAGGGAGCTAGCTGGGCTTTCATATTCCTTTGCAAGCGCCTGGCAACTCTCCAACTGAAATTAAACTCCAAGGCATTTCTGGCTCCTGGTGTGTCTAATCAAATGGTTCCAGAGGCCCAAGGGTGATCCTCTACACAGGTTGCAGGTGTGAGCCCTTAGGAAGCACTAACAGACAAGCAGGCTTTACCCATGGAACTGGTAACAGAGGTCTGTGGGATGCCAACAGCATTTGCTACAATATTTGAAACAACTGGGGAAACCTGAACACACTTACTATATCATCCAACAGAGCCGAATTTAAGGTGCACTTGAGCACTTACACCTGTGCCACGTTAGGCAAATTACTGCAGCTTCTTGATCTTTAGTTCCCCGGTATGCAGAAGGAATGTGACAGTAACTGCCCCCATATGTTTGCAAAGACCAAATTAGAAAACATGTAGAAAGCAATGAAAGAGTACCTTCTATGTAATAACTGCTCAATAAATGTTCATTATCGTCATCACCATCCTCTTCCTTCTCTTCATTGTCCTCGTCATCCTCAACATTGCTGAAATGAGAAAACATTTTGGTAAAACTCAATATTTCAACATTTTTTAATGCCTAAATTCCAAGCTTTCCTGTGTTTTCTAGTCCAAAATATTCAACTGTCTAGCTCAGCTTTTAGGCTTCAAGAAATATGCTTGCTCTCCTCCTCCACTTCATCCTTCTCTTTCCACCTCTGTCTGATTCTCATGTCTGTATTTTCCCTGACCTTACATTTAGAGACAGCCAATTCATTATTCAGCTAGTACCAGGCAGACTCAGAGAGGAGCGTGGATCCAAAGCTAATAGATATTGTCAGTTATCTGCACCCTGAAATTAAGGAGATCATTGCCAGCTCCTTGGAAGGTCTGCCAGAAAGCAAACGTGACAGAGACTTCTGGCAGCAACAGTCCTGGGATAATCAGGCTTTATTAAAAGCCAAAGATAGAGATAGTATAAAATACAACTGCTGGGGCTCAGAACTGCTGAGAACCTTGGGTAGTCACAGAACCTTTGAGTATGATTTCATTTTCCTTAGGTGATAGATTAATTTCTGATTCATACAAGAAGGATGAGAAGAGCAGTGGGAATCCTGACCTGAGAACTTCAAATATTGAGCAAATGAGAAACAGAAACAGCTTAAACTTTTAGGGCTCCCAAAAAACTTGTCAGGCTTGTCATTAGTCTTACATGCTGCTGTGGTCATCTTTCTGTTGTCAAGAATGTCCCCTTTCGCCAGCTTTAGATCTCTCTTTGGGTTTTCTGTCTTGCTTCCAATTAGAGAAGAGTCTAACCTTTAATTATAAATATGATGCTCTTAATTATGGAACTCTCTGACAGATACAATAGATTCTCAGAATCTGGCCCCAGCACTCAAGACAAAAGACTCCAGTGAGATACTCTGCTGACCCAGTGGGGAAAGTATTGCCCTGTGGTTATGTGTTATTATCGTCTTCAAGCTGCCTAAGGATACAATAATTTGAAGATTAGCGAATGACAACCGAATGATTCACATCCTTAGATCATATTTTATATTTGAAAGTAAAAATTATCCTATTTTTCTCTCAATCAGTTGATTTAACATAAATCATCATCTAAGATGCAAATTTAACATAGATTGAAAATTCTTTATTGAGGGATGCTTCCTGGAGGCATACCAATTAAGCATGTATTGGATTTTACATGACATTTCATTGAAATTTTTTTGCTTATTTAAGATTCCAACTTGGCAAAGGAGATCCCAGGAAATGATCATACTTCCAAAAATTTATTTTTGGTCTTGAAAGAGAAATAGTACTAGAACTTGAAGCCAATTCTCAGAACACACTGAGGCTCACATGGCCCCAACCTATAAATCTGGCAGGGTATTCAATAAATAATGTATTAGAGCACAAAATATTAAATACATTGTGGAATACTGTTGGCTGTATGAAAAAGGCAGAGTGAAAAGCTTCTTTAACTTCAGCTTCATTCCTGGGCTCATAAGATGGGTTTAAGGAAACTGTGTAATTTTGTGATGCTGAGCCCTGAAATCTGGACTCTTGCTCCCTCAGTGACTAGCAGCAAAAATGAAAACAATATGATAATTTAAATTCATGATTTTTGTTTTTTTGGTCTTATGTAAGTCTGGAAAGAAAAAAATATTTAAATAAATAAAGAAATAATACAATGGTAGGCATTTTCAAGACCCAATGAAGCAAGGAGCCATAATGTCCTATTTTTTTACAGCTATTATGCCTCCTACACTTGGTTCAGCATTGGTGGAATAATGCATCTGTTTATTTAATACATGCAGATAGCATAGTCCAGTAGAGAAGGCAAGACTATGTGTATGCAAAATAAATAAGAAATGATTCAAAATAGAGTAAAAGATCACTGGGTATACTGAAGTTGTCAGGAAATGTCTTGGTTGAAGGGAGGTTGATACTGCTTGGATGTTCCTCCAAATCTCCAGTTGAAATGTGATCCCCCATGTTAGAGGTGGGGCCGTATGGGGGTGATGGGGTGGGTACCTCATGAATGTCTTGACATCCTCACCATGGTAATGAGTTCATGTGAGATCTGGTTGTTAAAGTGTCTAGGACCTCCCTCCTCTCTCTCTTGCCCCCTCTCTCCCCATGTTAAATGGCTGCCCTCCTTTGCCTTCCCTCCATGAGTAAAATCTTCCTGAGGTCCTGACCAGAAGCAGATACTGGTGCCATGCTTCCTGTACAGCCTTCAGAATTGTGAGCCAAATAAACCTCTGTTCTTTATAAATTACTCAGTCTTAGGTATTCCTTTATAGCAATGAAAAATGAATAATATAGAGATATATGACAAAATATCTTAAAGCAGATCAGCAAACACTCTTTATAGAAAGATGATTACATTCCTGATGGAAAAATGTTAAGCTGGCACCCAGGTACAGTAGAGGCAACCCCAACTTTCATCCCTGAATTTCTTAAATTATGATTCCAGAGAATTCTCTGAGAAAAGAAGGATTCATGTGTTAATGTCTCTATAGTACTGATGGTGATACTCATATGTTTCTCTTTGTGCTGAGACCTTCCAGTGATGTATCAGGGGTCTCAGGACCCATGCTTCTCCTTGTTCCTCCACCTGCTCAAATCACCCTCATTCTTCTAGGCACAACTCCAGTTCTGTTTCTGCAAGAAGCCTTCTCAAATGGTTCAGTCTCTATTACTTACTTATGTTTCACATGTTCAGCTTGCTTCCTCCAAATGGATTGTACTATAATTTTAAAAATAAAGTCTATGCAAAGCAAAGTAACATTATATGTTTATCAAACCATGTCATTTCCCTGACTGATGAGAAAAACAAATGAAAGACTAAATTTTCTAGGTGAAGTCATTTGACCACTTTTACCTACTAGTACGTGAGAGGAAATGTTGTTACCTTTCCCCAGCCCAGCCCTGGAAAAACTCGCCCTTCATGAATTTCTTGTACCATTTCTTTTCCACAAAGAATTATATGTTGATAATAGCTACGTCCAAAGACAGAAGGAGCCTGGACCCTTGGGTCAGTGCCTGGAGAAGAGGTTTCAGTACTCCTGACTAGCAATAATCTCAGAAACATGAGCAAATAACAAAATTGTATTATATTAGGCCACTGAGACTCTATGGTCGCTTATGTAGCAACTAATATTTATTATCCTATTTAACATAGTTGTTTTTCTACTTATTTTAACTTTTAATTGAAGTATAACATATACATACAGAAAAGTGCCCCAATTTTTAGTATATAGCTTGATGAATTTTCACAAAAGGAACACACTTTGCATCCAGCACCAAGATCAAGAAAGAAAACAAAATTATCAGCTCTGTATTAGTCCATTTTCATGCTGGTAATAAAGACATACTTGAGACTGGGCAGTTTACAAAAGCAAGAGGTGTAATGGACTTTACAGCTCCACATGGCTGGGGAGGCCTCACAATCATTGTGGAAGGCAAGGAAGAGCAAGTCACATCTCATGTGGAAGGCAGCAGGCAAAGAGAGAGTTTGTGCAGGAAAACTCCACCTTATAAAACCATCAGATCTTGTGAGACATATTCACTATCAGGAGAACAGCAGGGGAAAGACCTGCCCCCCATGATTCAATTTCCTCCCATCATGTCCCTCCCACAACATGTGGGAATTCAAGATGAGATTTGGGTGGGGACACAGCCAAACCATATCAAGCTCCTAAGAGTCATCCTCATGCCCTCCCCCAGCCACAGCCTTCAGGAGTTTCCAGTACCCTGGCTTCCAACATCAAGGACTAGTTTTGCCTCCTTCTGCACTGTGGAAATGGAATCATGAGACTGAAGTTTGATACCCTCTCCTGATATCAGAACATAGTTTTCCTCACTCTGAATTTGACCTAACCTGCAGTATCCTGAGCACTTACCTTCATCTTCTATAATACAGGCAATGGTTTCTCATGTCACAGAGTGGGAGGAAAGAGGGAGAAGTGGTTCAACACCAGGATTTCTACATGTCTTGATCCTCAGTCCCAGGGTTATCAGGGAGATTTGGGGGACACCACTGAGTACAAAAGCAACATCTGGGACTTTGTCCTCAAATCTCATTGCAATGTGTCAATGAGCTAGTGTTGCCCAAATGATCAGTGAGGACTGCTTCCTTCCAGACAAATCTCCCACTGTCTCAAGGGCCCTTTATTCAGGCCCAAAGCCTAAATTCACCTTCATAGATCTTATCACCCTAATCAAGGTAAGATGAAGGCAAGGAAGAACACACATAAGGAAATAAATAAGGAAAAGAAAAAATTAAGTAGCGTAAAGAGGCTAAGTATACAGACATTGGAGTCAGGCAGAGCTGCGGATTGTGTTTGCCACCTCCTCAAATTCATGTTAACGCCTAATCCCGGCTGTGATAGCATCAAGAGGTAGAGCCTTTTGAGAGGTAATGAAACCATAGGTCAGAGCCTCTTTTGTGAGATTAATCCCATTATAAAAGAGGCCCGAGGGAGCTTCTTTTTTCCTTCTACCACATGAGGACACAGCTAGAAGGTGCCACTAATGAGGAAGAAGGCCATCACCAAGACCTGAATCTGCCAGCACCTCTATATCAGACTTCCCAGGCTCCCTCCAGAAGTAGAAGAAATCAATTTCTGTTCTTTTTTCTCTCATTTAATTTTTCTTTTATTATACTTTAACTTCCAGAGTACATGTTTGTGTTCTTTAGAAGACACCTGGCTTATGATATATTTGTGAGAGCAGCCCAAACTAAGATACACAGCTAGGTTTGAATCATTACCCCATCATTTATTATATTTGTAAATTAGGCCTCTAATTTGTTATTTTTGGTTTCTGCATAATATTTCAAACTGCAGCTGCTATGTAATTAAGCCATAGTCCCATTGGGACATGTGTGTGACGACCAAGGGATATGGCAAGGGAGTTTTAGGTTTTTTTAGTGCTTAATTTACGTACCCTCACTTTGTGTCCAGTGGTTTGCCACTAAGTACAATGCTGTAATAAACATCCTGTATGTATACCTTTAAAAACCCAGAGCTTTTATTTTTATGGGAGAGATTCAAAGAGTAGGCCTTCTGGGATGAAGGCTTTATGTAGTTTCAAGTTTCAACAGCTGTTGCACTATTGCTTTCAAAAATTCCATGGCAATTTACATGTTCATCAGCAATGTCTGAACATCCTTCAACCCAAATTCCTGCCAGCAATGTGTTACACTTTTTATTTATTTATTTTGTTTTCTAAACATAAAAATAAAGAGTATAATAAACCCCTGAACACTCATCATCCACTTTTTATCAACTGGGAATATTCTGGTATTCCTATACCCTTATATTTTAATTCAGTTTATTGAGGTATCACTTATATATGAAAAAACAGATTCTTTTTAGTATACAGTTCTATGAGCCTTGACAAATGCATATTGTTGTATAACCATCTATGCAGACATGATACAGAGCTTTCCCTCATACTGAAAAGTTCTCTCATGCCTCTTTTTAGTCCAGTATTTCCCTCAAACCCCAGTCCCTGGCAAGCACTGGTATATAATTTTTTCTCCATATTTTTGCTACTTCCAGAATATCATATAAATACAGGCATCTATCATGTAGCCTTTTGAGTATGGTTTCTACACTTTAACATAATGCATTTGAGATTTAGTTGTATCATTTCTTATGTCAGTAGCTCGTTCCTTTTTATTGCTGAGTAATATCCAATTGTGTGGGCATTCCTGCATTTGTTTATCTATTCAACATTTGAAATCTGGGGTGGTTATGAATATAGCTGCAGTAAACATTGATGGCCATGTATTCATGTGAACATAAGCTTTTATTTTTCAGATGAGAACCTAGGAGTGGGCCGGGTGCTGTGGCTCACGCCTATAATTCCAGCACTTCCAGCGCTCTGGGAGGCAGAGGCTGGAAGATCACTTGAGATAAAGAGTTTGAGATCAGCCTGGCCAACTTGATGAAACCCCCTCTTTACTAGAAATACAAAAGAAAATTAGCCTTGCCTGTTGGCACACACCTGTAATCCCAGCTACTTGGGAAGTTGAGAAATGAGATTTGCTTGAAATCAGGAGGCAGAGGTAGCAGTGAGCTGAGTCCCGCCACTGCACTCCAGTCTGGGCAACATTCTCAAAACAAAACAAACAAAAAACCCTAAGAGTGGAACTACTAGGTCATATGACACACACACACACACACACACATTTTTATTAAAAAACTGCAAACTTATTTTCCAGAGTGGCTAACACATTTTACACTCCAATCAGCAATGTATGAGGGGTCTAGATCTTCTGCATCCTCACAAGCACCTGACTGTAAGCTTCTTTTTAAAAAAAAACGCCTCTCTAATGGGTAACTAGCACCGTCTTCTCATAGATAAATCTGCATCTTCCAAATGACTGATTCTGAGTACTTGTTCATGGTCCTATTTCTTTTCTTTGCTGAAACATCATTCAACCCTTTTATATTTTGCTAGAATGTTTTAATACTACAGAATTTTAAGAGGTCTATGTATTCTAGATACATGTCCTTTATCAGACATGTATTTGGAAATTGTTTCTTTCTCTTCCCCTTGTATTTTCTTAACAATGTTCTTATTTTTTAATGTATACAGCAATATTGACTTGTTGTAGTCTTTCAGTTATGTGAATTTTAACATATATAGACAGATCCTTCTAAACACCACAATAATCAATATGCAGAAAGTTAAATTACTACAAAATATTCTTTTACATTTTCAATTTGTTTTTACTTTCTGTTCCCAATTATAATCTCTGAGACAGTCTCCATACCTACAGTTTTATTTATTTTTTTAGTACTTAATCATGCAGCCTTATGATTAAACGTGGTGAGTAGTGCTCAGTAAAATGCCTTTGGAATTCATATAACTTCTGTGGATCACGAGTTTGTTCCTTTTTGTTGCTGCGTGTGATCTGGATGTGATTTTGCAGACACATTTCAGTTTGTTTATCCATTAACCTATTGGAGAACATTGTTTTTTGCAATTTGAGTCAATTATTAATACTCACTATAAATATCCATGTTGAGATGTTTGTGGGAATGCATCTTTTCATTTTTCTAACATGTATTTCCAGGAGTGGGGTTGGTGGAGTCACACAACAGAGTACTGTTAACTTTGCAGAAAACTGCCAAACATTTCCAGTGTGGCTATTCCAGGTTTCATTCCCACCAGCAATCTATGAAGAGTGCCAGTTGCTCTACACCCTTGTCAGTACACGTTATTGAATGTTTTGTTTTAGCCTCTCCAATATGCAGTAATATTTCATCATGATTTCAATTTGTAAATGTTAATGACCTTTATTTTTGTATTCTTTTCTGAAATGGCCAGTCAGGCATCACCACATGAGACAGAAGAGAGGCTCAGGAAAAACTAAGTTTATTATACTAACAGACTGTAGAGACAGGAGACATAGGAACACCGTGCAGGGCCAGATGGGAAAGACATGGAGGTGGTGAGTAGGCAGAAGGCAAGAATAGAAGGACCCTATGCCACAGTCTTTATGAGGACTTCCATGGGAAAAGAGAGAGCGGAATAAACAGATTAAGCCTGCCTAGTTTGATAATGTCAGTGGACTCTAAGCTATAGGGATTGTCCTCAGGTGTCCACACCAGGCATTGAGATGATTAAGCAAGAGGAATGTTGGCTCCCGGGATGTATAAGCCAGAGAGAGGAGGCAAGGCTCTGGATTATTTAGTTTGCACCTCAAATGCATGCTCCTGGCTGAGCCCTTGCTATTTCTAAGAATTGGGTAGCTCCAGGAAAGGCAGTCTTTCCCCAGCTAGAAAAGGTTTTAAGATGTCAAAACATCATGATACACAGAAAATTTAAAAAATATTTACAATACTACTATAAATACCTTTTTAAGTGCATATTTGCCAACTTCAACCCTCTTTGAGGAAGGGCATATTCACGTCATTAGACCTTTTTAGAATCAGTTTTTTAATTTTCACATGCATGAGTTTTGCAAGTTATTTATATATTCTGGGGATAGGCACAGCAGCTCACACCTGTAATCCCAACTTTTTGGGGGGGCTGAGACAGAAGGATGTTTTGAGGTCATGAGTTGAAGACCACTCTGGGAAACATAGTGAGACTCCATCTTTACAAAAAATAAAATACAAAAAGTTTATATATTCTCATTAAAATCAACTGTTTAATGTGTGTGTTTTACAAATATTTCTCCTAATGTGTAGCTTATCTTCATTTCTTTAATAGAATATTTTACAAAATCAACATTTTTAATTTAGATGAAGTCTAATTTTTCTAAGTGTACATTTTTTTTGAGATGGAGTGCAGTTGTGCAATCTCTGCTTACTGCAATTTCCAGCTCCCGGGTTCAAGTGATTCTCCTGCCTCAGCCTCCCAAGTAGCCGGGATTACAGGTGCCTGCCACCATGCCCAGCTAACTTTTGTATTTTTAGTAGAGATGGGTTTCACCATGTTAGATTAGGCTGGTCTTGAACTCCTCAGGTGATCCGCTGGCTTTGGCCTCTCCAAGTGCTCAAAGTGTATTTTTAAATGGACAAATAATAATTATATATATTTATGGGGTATATAGTCATGTTTTAATACATATAATGTATAGTAATCATTTTGGGGTAATTAGCATGCCTATCATCTCAAACATTTATTATTTATTTATGTTGGGAACATTCAATATCTTTCTTCTAGCTATTTGAAACTATATTTTTATTCACTGTATTCATCCTACCATGATATAGAACACTAGAATTTATTCCTCTTATCTAGCTGTAATGTTGTATTCTTTAACAAATCTCTCCTTACCTTTAATAGTCCATTATCACACTGCTATAAAGACATACCATAGACTGGGTAATTTATAAAGAAAAGAGGTTTAATCAGCTCCTGGTTCTGTGGGCTGTACTGCCTTTTATTTCTTGGAAGGCCTCAGGAAATTTACAATTATGGTGGAAGGTAAAGAGGAAAGAGGGATGATCTTCACATTGCCAGAGTGGGAGAGAGAGAGAGAGAGAGAGAGAGAGAGAGTGAAGAGGGAGGTGCTATCACTTTCAAACAACCAGATCTCCTGAGAACGCTATCACAAGAAGAGCAAGGGGTACTGCCCCCATGATTCAATCATCTCCTACCCAGCTCCTCCTCCAACACTGGAGATTAAAATTCAACATATTTGGATGGGGACATGCAGCCAAACCATATCACCTTCTCTTCTTATTCTTCCCAGCCACTGGGAAGTATCCTGTTCTATTTTTTTTATTTCTATGAGCTCACCCTTTTTTCTTTTGAGACAGAGTCTTGCTCTGTTGCCCAGGCTGTGGTGCAGTGGCACAATCTTGGCTCACTGAAACTTCTGCCTCCCAGATTCAAGCAATTCTCCTGTCTCAGCCTCCAAAGTAGCTGGGACCCTACAGGCATGTGCCAAGACATCCACCTAATTTTTTTAAATTTTTAGTAGAGATGAGGTTTCTCCATGTTGGCCAGGCTGGTCTTGAACTCCTGACCTCAAGTTACCCACCCACCTAGGCCTGCCAAAATGCTGAGATTACAGGTGTGAGCCACCACACCCGGCCAACCACCATTTTTTAGCTTCCACTTATGAGTGAATGTAATGTTTAAGTTTCTGCTTCTGGCTTATTTTACTTGACATAATGCCCTCCAGTTCCATCCATGCTGCTGTGAATAACACAGGATTTCATTTCATTTAATGGCTGAACAGTATTCTGGGGTGTGTGTGTGTGTGTGTGTGTTGTATGCATATATACCATTTTCTTTGCCCATTCATTTGTTGTTGGACACCTAGATTGACTCCCTATCTTGGCTACTGTAAATAGTGTTGCAATGAACATGAAGGTGCAGATGTCTATTCAATATAATAATTTCCAGTCCTTTTGACATACTCTCAGTTGTGGGACTGCTGACTCATCTGGTAGCTCTAGTTGTTTTTTTAAGGAACTTTATATTGTTCTTTTTAGTGGCTGTACTAGTTTACATTCCCACCAGCAGTGTATAAGAGTTCCCCTTTCTCTGCATGTTTGCCAGCACTTGTGATTTTTTTGTCTTTGTGATAATAGCCATCCTAACTTTAACTGAGGTCTGTATTGTCTGATATAAGTATAGCTACCCTTGTTTACTTTTGGTTTCTATTTACATGGAATATCTTTTTCCATTCTTTAACTCTCAGTCTATGTGTGTCTTTACAGATAAGGTGAGTTTCTTATAAACAGCATATAGTTAGGCCTCATTGTTGTTGTTGGTGTTTTTAATCTATTCAGCCAGTTTATATCTTCTAAATGGGAAATTCAATTCATTTACATCCAAGGTTACTACTGATAAGTAAGGACTTACTCTTGTCACTTCACAGATAGTTTTCTGTGGATGTTTTATATATTTTTTTTGTTTCTTCCCACCTCATTGTTTATGTTTACAGTTGGGTAGTTTTATGTAGTGATAGGATTTGATTCCTTTCTCTTTCTCCATTGAGTATCAACTGTACCAGTGAGTTTTATAGTTTTTGCACATTTTCATAATGATGATGATCATCTTTTCACTTCCAGATGTAAGATACCCTTGAACATTTGTTGTAAGACTGGTCCAGTGGAAATAAATTATCTTAGTCTTTGTCTGTGAAAGATTTTATTTGTCTTTCATTTCTGAAGTATATTTCTGAGTAAAATAATCTGCATTGCCAGTTTTTTCAGTGCTTTGAATATATCATTTTATTTTCTACTGCCCTATAAGCCTAATGGCATTTCTTTTAGAAGTGACTTGATGCTTTTCTCTTGCTGTTTTACAATTCTTTCATAATATTTGACTTTTGACAATTTGAGTACATCACGCCTCAGAGAGGACTTGTTTGAGTTGAATCTATTTAAGGTTAATTTCTTAAGTCTGGACGTTCATCTTTCTCCCAAGAATGAGAAGCTTTCTGCTATTATTTCATTAAATATGTTTTCCTCATTTTTTTTCCTTCGCTGCTTCTTCTGAAATGCTAGTAGGAATATTTGTCCCATAAATCCCAAAGGCTATCTTCATTCTATTTTATTCTTTACTCTTTTCGTTTTGTTTTGTATTCCTGTGTAATTTCAAAAGAGCTATCCTTAAGTTCAAAACACTTTCTTCAGTTTGACCTATTCTGTTGTTTAAGCTCTCTATTTTAGTTTTTGTTTAATTCATTAGCATTTTCAGCTCTAGGATTTCTGTTTTATTCTTATTAAATTGTATTTATCATTTTATTAGGTTTCTCCTTCAAATTATTTTCTGGATTTTATTGAATCATCTATCTGTATTTTCTTGTATCTCACTGAGTTACTTAAATATTATTATTTTGAACTCTTCCTGGCATTTTATATATTTCTTTATGATACCAGTCTGTTATTAGAGGATTGTTTTCTTTTGGAAATGGCATGTTTCTTTGCTTTGTCATGGCTGGTGTATTCCTATGTTGATTTCTATGCATCAAGTCAACTTTTCAAATTTCATATGGTTTTGTAGGAAACGTTTTATTTGTATGAATAAGTCTTGGGATATCATTTTGTGGGATATAATGGCCTTGGTTCTGGGTAGACACTGGGTACAGTCTTCACATTGAGTCTTCAGCTATAATCCACACTAGAGGTGTTTGTGAGTTTCTCAGTGGCTAGACTGAGTGAGTTTGTGGCAATGGTGGTGTGGTTTTGCCAAGGATGGGCTTTTCAGGCTGTTTCTAAAATCAGGAAAGTGTGAGTACACACGGTAGGTTTGCCAACTTGAGGTCGGGATTACTGGGTTTAGAGCCACGGAACTGTTCATGAGCATGTGGTTGCTAGGCCAGCCTGGGTGTGTGCCTGACAGGAGTGACTGGTATGGCCATTTCTCTGAGGTGCGACACAGATGCAAAGCTGCTCAGCCATCCTGGGGGCATGCTTGCTGCAGCAGCCCACAGAGATATTTCTCAGGCCTGGGACAGATTTACACAGCTGAACAGCTGGCCAGGGTGTATGTTTACTGAGAACGGTCTATGGACCATTTTTCTGGCTCAGGACATAGGCAAATAGCTGCTTAGTTGGGCAGGGAGCATGTCTGTTAGTGGCAGCTCACAGGGATGTCTCTCAGACTCTAAATGTGGATCCAAGGCTACTTAGCCAGTCTGGGGATGTGCCTGCTAGAAGTAGCCTACACAACTTTTTATAAGCCCTTATTGGAAGTGCCGGGCTATTGGGCAGACCAGGAGCATGTCTGTGAGGAGTAGGGGCACCGCTGGGCTGTTTTTCAGGTCCCAAGCACAGGCTCAAAGCTACATTGCCTCAGGGGCATATCAGTTGCTTGTAGGCTCAGAGACCTCCCCAACTTGAGGAAGAGCACATAGTATTTGGCCAGCTTGAAGGTATATTTGCCCTGGGTGTGACTGCTGGACTGTTCTGACTGATAGTGTGACAGGGGAATTTGGTTTTCATAATGTGCAAGACAAGAGTCACAGCCCATCCTGGGCTTAAGGCTGTAGCAGCTTGTCTCACAGGGAATGAGTTGGAGGTAGGGAGTGAACAACTTGCACTCCTAATTTAGGGAAATGCAGCTGTATGAATTTCTGGCGGCAAGGACTGTGAGATTATCCCTTGGTAAGGACTGTAGAATTATTTTGTAGTAAGGATTGTAGGTGCTTGTGATAGGAATGAGGAGGGTGGGTGTCTTCTGCTTACCATTTCCCAGCAATGGGAAATCTCTCCTATTTCCAGGTTGATCCAATTCAGGCAGGAGAGACAGGACTGCATAGGCTGAGTGCCTTCATGCTACCTTATGATACCATAAACGTATCTCCACTTCTCCACTACACTGCAACCCTCTCACTTTGCCACTTCAGTTAAATCTTATCTCTATTTGTTTTGGTCCATTCTTGTGGGAGTCCAATATATTACATTATTATTTCATGAATAATGCTGTGTGTCATGTCTAAAAATTCAGTACAAAATTCAATGTCAAATACATTTTCTGATGATTTTCTCAAAACTTCTACAGTTATAGTCTTACATTTACATTTAAGCCAATAATCTCTTCTGAATTTATTTTTGTATAAGTTGTAAGATTTAGATCAAGATTTGTTCTGTTTTATTACCCTGTTTTTTGCTTTATTGCCTATTGATATTTAATTGTTCTAGCATTTATTGAAAAAGCTCTTCATTAAACTGATTTTGTAGTTTGGTCAATAAATATTCTGTACTTATATGAATCTATTTCTGGACTCTGTTTTATTGAGCTATTTATTATGCCAATATCACACTGTCTTGATTACATGGTTTTATAATAAATCTTAAAATTGGATGACTTTATACTTTTTCAAAATTGTTTTTGCTATTTTATTTTTTTGTCTTTGAATATAAAGTTTAGAATCAGCTTATCAATATCTACCAAAATAAAATCCTGCTGAAATTTTATTGGTATTGAGTTAAATTTATAAATAATTTTGGAAGGAGTCTCTGCTTTCCTGTGATGATACTCCAACTCATGAACATGGTAGGTCTCTTGATTTAGATTTTCATCAGTGTTTTCTAGTTTTCAGCATATATAGCTTACATATTTTTATTACATATATACCTAAATTTTTCACCATTTTTGTTATTCTGAGTAATATAATTTTAATTTTGGTTTCCAAATATATGTTCCTAGTGTATAAATATCCAGTTGTTTTTTTTCCTTGATCTTGTGACTTTTCTAAACTCACCTATTAATTCCAGGGCTGTGTTATCTTTGTTTTTGTAGATTCATACTATCTACTGTGTTTGGTTTCTTCCTTTTATATGTCTGCCTTTTATTTCTCACCTTATTGCATAGGCTAAGACTTCTAGTTCAATTTTGAGTGAAATTGGAATAGGTTTATGACTTTCGCTAAATTTAAATTTGGAAGCAAAAAAGGACACCAATTGGATTTGGATTTTTGTCTTTGTGGAGCATTCAGAACATACCAACATGGCTACGCCCAAAAGGCTGTACTACTTGGGTCCCCTGGGAGCTAATAATGGAGAGAATATAGGGCAAATTACTTCTGCTGCCACAAACAATCTCCAACATTGTTAACTAGAGGCAATACCATCTTAAGAACACAGGCAAGCAAAAGCACAAGAGCTTGAGCCCAGTGGTCAATGGTATATTCTTTATAGTCCAGAGCCTTGAAATCTTTCTGTGTTTAATGTGAGTAAGAGTCACCTAAATCAAGGTGTTGGCACCATTCTAGAAGCACAATATCATGTAATCTTGTGAGGGAAACAGCATGCTGGTCAGAAGAAACATCTGACTTGCCAAGTCAGTTTCCTGAAATCAGACTAGCACTATGAATCCCTGGGGTAATTTCATAGTCAACAGCCCAGAATCACTTGGGGTATGTGGTCAAACCCCCATGAGGGATAGAGAGTTGGAGAGTTCCTGCAGAGGGAAAGGGCCAGAACTCATTATGGGTCTTGGTTCAGGATGGAGCACCCTGCCTCGATGGTATGGCTGCACTGGCTGGTCCTGGGCACCATAAAAGACTCCTAAATTCAAGGGATCCTGAAGCACACATCTTCAGTCTCAGGATTTCTTTTGCTTGAGCTTAAAGGTGGTACTGCTTCTGTGTTTGAGAGTCCAAGCAGGATAATATATATCCAATAGGAAAGTCATGGTTCCCATGGGAAATACAAGAAATCTTTCCAAAGCAAAGAGAAAATGATGCTTTGGCTGTCATAAACAATAGATATCAACTGAAAATGATTATGATGTTATAAAGCAATAATAACTAAATCTCTATAATGAAAGCCAACACTTACAAAATACTCAGTCTGTGCCGCGTAGTTCTTAAAACACTTTTTATATATTAACTCATTTGGCCTTCAAAACAACATAATGAGGGAAATATTGCCTATTTTTACAGCTAAATAAATAAAAACATAGAGAAGTAAATTATTTACTCAAAGTCATAGAGCAACCAAAGAGTGGAGCTAGGATTTAAACCCAGGTCACCAGGCACCAGGATATCAACCATTAAACTTTATTCTATATTGCTTAATGGACGTTTACAGATAAGGGGAGATAAAGACCTCAAAACATTAAGTGATTCCATTATATCAGTTTTTCCATTTACTGAAAAAGTTCTAAGATCATCATTTGACAGATTAAAAGTAAATTCGTGACCTCACTTGCACTGAAGGCTGGAAGATTAACCTACATACACGCAAGCATAGAAACACAATTTTTAATGATTTAACATGTGAAAATGGGATCTTAAAGTCTATTTTATGAAACTCCCCTATGTTCTGCAAAATTCTGGAGCATCAGTGCTGGTGTTATCAAACAATATCTTTCTTTTTTACTAAACAATTAGACCTTTCTGAAAGCGAGTGATATTATTGATACAATGTAAGTTCAAGTTTCTCCTGAAAAATATTGTACAGAGTCACATAATTGGACATTCAGCCAAGCAGAGCAGAAGGTAGATGGTAACGGCAAAATCATATACTGCCATTATCTCAATGCCTATAAACCCCAGAATTTCAAAGCGAAAAGAATTTACCAGTCTCCAGAAGGACAAAGAAAAGGAAGCCTCAGAAACAGACTGTAATAGCTGAGAGACGAGTACCCTTGAGAGGTTGTAGCAATAATTAAGGTTCAGCTCAACTATAGCATATGCTAAGGACACACAAAAAATAATGTCAATTAAGAAACTTTTATGGGGTTGATCTCTAAAACAGATGCCCCAAAGCAGAACTGATCTAAGAATATAACCTATTACCTCTAATCTTCCTAGCTGCAAGTATTCATTGTAATTATGACCTAAATTTTGTACTCACTAGCCCAATTAAAAATTATCTTACATGTGAACAGCATTGATACTCTTGCCCTTGATCCAAAAGCTTAATAATAATTTAAAACAACTTTGTACTTTTCTTTAAAAGCTATTCACCTTCATGGCCTTTCAAGACCTTTATATAATGGATCCTTACATTCAGCTTATTCTATTGTGATAGGCATCATAATAGAAACCACAGCAGAATCTCTGAAGACCTTTAGTAAATCTGCTTACTTGAGATGAAATATTAAAAAAATGTCAGTGCCTAAACATCTCAAATCATCTCCATGTCCATGTAAATCTTCTCATTTGTGCCCACCCATATGTGTCTTGGAGGACAGAGTCAGCAACTGCTTAGAAAATAAATGTTGTTAGAGAATTGCAGTACAGATGGAGATAGAACACAGAGGACAAAAAGCATTATGTTGAAAAGCACATTTTAATATACAATTATAGAAACTTACCTGGCACAAGAGGGAAGGTTGCAAAGTCGTTTTGACTTTTCTGCTATTTCTCTAATGTTTCACACATAGGAAAGAATTCTTGAAATTGAGAAGCAAGAGATCTCATTTTTGAAAAAGAGTAGGTGGTTTGCACAGGAAGTGTTTTCTATAGGTGTGACAAAATTTAAGGAAACCATATACTCAGGTTGTGTTTTCATAATTTGGAGTTTCTCTTCTCATCCAAGTAACCAAACTGGTATTTCTATTTCTTTTCTAAAAGGAAGGAAGGAAGAAAGGAAGGAAGGAAGGAAGGAAGGAAGAGAGGGAGGGAGGGAGGGAGGGAGGGAAGGGGAAGGGAGGGAGGAGGGGATGGGAGGGGAGGAAGGAGAGAAGGAGGGAGGGAGGAAGGGAGGGAGGAAAGGAGGCTCTAGTCTTAAGAAGTCAGCAAAATCAAAGAGCAAAAGTTTAACAGTAAATTATATTTACATAAAATGTACATAATTAAAAGAAAATGTGCTAGAATGAAAGTAAGAGGGAGGTCAGGAAGAAAGATTAGATAAGCAAGAGACATAGAAGAAATCTATGGTATCAAAAGTAAATACGTATTAGAACTGTCAGGTTGAAGAGGTTGAATGAATTCCCTGAGTTAAGTAGCAAACATTAAAGAAAGGAAAAAAAAAGAATTAACCATCTTGAGTATCAAGACTCCCAGAAGAACAGAACTGTTTAGACATTCATTCAGCTCACAGTAAGTAAATATTTAATATCATTTGTGTGACAGACCCTGTGCTAGATACTAAAATGTAAAGAATGGAAAGGGCAGTCTCTCCTCTGAAGATCTTATAGTCCAGACATTGAGACTTTTTGAGATTCAGAAGACGCTATTTGATTCTAGAGGGTTCAGCCAAATATGGAAAAGACATGAGAGAAAAAATGAGATAAGGAATTAACTCCAAAATGGGGTCCATTCTGAGCACAGTTGCCCAAAAGACCCTGTGAAGGGTAAATCAAAATCATGATACTTTGCTCCTAAACCTTTAACACAGTCACCATTTTTTAAAGAGCAAAATGCCCTTAGAGATCTATCGAGCAGGTCTGGGAGCTGTACCTTAAACCTGTAATCACAGCACTTTGGGAGGCTGAGGTGGGCAGATCACTTGAGGTCAGGAGTTCAAAACCAGCCTGGCCAACATGATGAAACACTGTCTCTATTCAAAATACAAAAATTAGCTGGGCATGGTGGTACACACCTGTAGTCCCAGCTCCAGCTTCTCAGGAGGCTGAGGTGGGAGGATTGCTTGAAGCTGGGAAGCAGAGGTTTCAGTAAGCCAAGATAGCACCTCTGCACTCCAGCCTGAGTGACAGAACAAGAATCTGTCACACACACAAAAATAAAACCTATAAGGCAATAGCAATGCCCTATACAGTCTAATCCTCTGTTATCCCTATGACTCCATTACTAATCTCCCATTCCCTCATTTGGTCCCTACAGTGCTGGAGGGACTAACATTACTGCCCCCTCTTCCCTCTGAAGGAGAAGGCTGAAATGCTTCTCGTTCAGCTATCCCCAGGGTTTACTCTTTCTACTTCAGATCTTAGCTAAAATGTCACATCTCAATATGGCATTTCCTGACCAGTCCATTATAAACAAACATGATAGCCCACTGACAACCATGTTCAGTCCTTACTATTCTCTCTGTTTTCCATTGCAGATCTCTAACCCATTGCATACCCCTATTTATCTTCTTCTCACCAATCATTATCTATCTTCTGTCACTGGAATATGAACCTCAAGGGAGCAAAGGACTTCGTTTTGTTTCCTGTTTTATCTGTAGCACTTAGAACAGTTGTTGAAACAGCTTACACCTTGTATAAATATCTATTGAAACAGGTAATGAATGTTGAAAGAAGAGACATGTATAAAAACTTCTTTTGGTGTGTTTCATATTGAGAAAACAATTATAGATTTTGTAGTGACAGAGGTCCCTGATCCCCCTTGCAGGATGTGTGATGGGTGTTGCCTGCCTCTTTGGTTGCTGGCTGCTGCTTAAAACCCTGAGGTGGGGGGGAGCATGCAGACAGGCAGGTGCAGGAGCCTGGGGCCCCACTGTACTATCTAGGGGTGGGTGCCTGCAGCCTCAGTGGTACAGTGCTCTCTTAGCCTTGTCATCCGCAGATGGCTATCAGGTTAACCAGCTCAATGGACCTTCTTTCACCAATTTTTGTTTATCATCCTTTTCCCCAAACCATTCATATTTGATGCCTTTACCCAAATAGGTTACCCTCTGGCCTAGCTCATCATTTTGCTTCCTCCTCTATCAGGTACTCCCTACACCATTTCCTGACAACTTCCAGGTACAGGAATGCTCTGAAATAAAGCTGTTGTTTCAGAAAAGGTTTGTGGGGTCTCTATTTCTATCCAAACAGAGTAGCTTCTGATTTCTAAATCCAGCCTCCCAGTGCTCCTGAAGCAGGAAAAATATCGTTGTAAAATTTAGTTTGGTGGCTATAGTGATAATCACAGGTATAGTCTTGTATCAATTTCAAACAAGATTGGATAAGTAGGAGGCCTGAGGCATTTGTCAGATGAGAAGCCAAAGAACACACAAACCAGAGAGCTGTAGGTATCTGAAACTGTTGTCCCGCTTGTCTGCATGAGGCAAATATTTGAATAACGATTGCTGGATGGAAAGTCTACACACATGCTCACACACATGCACATCACCAAGTCAAAAAAGTTGAAAATGCTCAATAAATTCTGCTGAGCAGCTAAAAGGAAACACTGGATTTTAAAAACAAAAAAGTAGAGTCTGCCCTGGTCCACAGTGTAAACACAGGTTTTCCCTAAGGGCTCCATATTTCTTTGAAGCTGCACACAGCAAAGAAATTTTTCGACAAAGAATTCAGACACCTCTAAAACCAAAAACAAAAGTGAAGAACAAAGAGGCAGGATGGGGTGACTGAGGACTACAGTTCCCAACTGAAGAATAGCCCTAAATACACAAATCATTCAGCTCTTACTAGGTATCATCTACTGTCTGGCACTCTGTTCAGAATCTCAAAACAGCTCTCCAAGATAGGATTTATTATCAACTTCATAGATCTTAAAAAACTGAAGTTTATGTCTATCTTGCTTTGCAAAGGAAAAAACTAAAAATTTTCAAAACTGAAAATTGAGGTATAAACTACCTACCAATTATTTCTCATCACAGGATTCGAACCCAGCGCTACATAATTTCAAGCTCTCTTTCTTAAGCACTCTTCTGTTCTGGTAAAAACAAAACAAAACAAAACAAAACAAAAACAGCGTTTTCAGCTCCTGCTTCATCATTGGAACTACTGCCTCAGCTTTTCCTGCATTTGTGGGGAGAAGTGAAAAATGAGGGTTCCCATTCCAGAAAGAGGCAGCCACACTTAGCAACCTAGAAAACAAGAACGGTCCAGTCTGTTGTTTTCAGACACGTTACTCTTTATAGCTACATAATGTTTAGCTACCATGACCTGTTAAATTCTTTCTGTGCCAGAAGTGCGAATTCATTGAAATATGCAACTGAACTTTATTTTTATTTAATTTCTCCCTGTCCCTTCAACACACCCTGAATCCTAAAGTAGTAAAGCAAATCTCATGTTAGTAGGCTTCAGAGTATATGAAAATGTCTGCATTGGCAGAAGAATCTAACTACAAAAGCACATAAAGAGACACTCTCTATTATGATGCTATATTTCTTCCTAGACTATACTGAAGAACCATGATTACATAGGGATTTTTGGAATTGATGGTGAATGTGGAAAGAGGCTTATTGCTTGGCTGTATGTAGAGTGATCATACAATTCATCCACATTTGAACTTTTTTAAGAAGAAAAGAGAATGCCAGTTGGACTAGTTGTGGGTCAAACAGGCATTAACTTGGAATTTCCTGGATAAGCTGTGAATTTTGGTCTGGCTGATTTTTTGTAATTTTACCTCCAAGAGAGGATGAAGAGTTTTTCACCAAATAAAAACTTTTAGATGCCACCTTGCAAGATTATTCACAACCCGGGTTGACACTTGGTTTGCTCAAAAGAAGATGATAGTTTGCTCAAATTTGGAGCAAAATCAAATAGAAAATATAATTCATTGCCACCGACTCCAATTATTTCAACTCTGCATAGACAAAAAGCATGTAAAATTATTTTCTGTACTTATTATCTGTTCCAAAATTAATACGGTTTTTGAAAAATTAAAACAGGATTATCCTCTCTCCCTACAACTATGTATAGGAGCCTTGTATGATTTTCTCTAAAAATAAGGGTCTTAAAAAACAAGTTTAAAATAAAGTTTTCTTAAAATCAAGGCAGCCAGAGGCCATTATTCTTACAAATTAACACTGGAATAGAAAACCAAATGCTGCATGTTCTCACTTATAAATGGGGGCTAAATGATGAGAATGCATAGAGGGGAACCACAGATATCAGGATCTATTTGAGGGTGAAGGGTGGGAGGAAGGAGAAGATCAGAAGAAATAACTAATGAGTAGCAGGCTTAATACCTGAGCAATGAAATAATCTATACCACAAGCCCCTATGACACAAGTTTACCTATGTAACAAACCTGCACGTGTATACCTGAACTTAAAATCAAAGTACAATTTTTTAAAAAAGGGTCTCTGTTTTAATTATACTGGCTGTATTTCCAATCAGCATGGTGACTGACATGATTTAAAAAATCCACACATGTTATCATAAGGATTAATGAGTTAGATTGAGAGTGGTATTGGCAAATTAGAGAGACTTGAACTGGCACACTCTTTGTGGGAAAAAAAAAGACTGCGCTGTGAAATTCACAATTACTCCTCTCATCCTATCTTAGATTAATTCATCTTTTTATAAACAGCTGGAAAATTCTGGTATAAAATGCCAAAATTTTATTGCATTGCTTAAAGAATCAACCAAATAGATCCATAAAGTCTTCTGGGATTCAGCTAGTAGACCAATTTATTTGATGGCAACAACTGCAATAATTTTCAATGACCACATACATTTCTCATATATAATTTTCCTACTCCAGCATATTGGACCCATCTGTGACTATGGCAGGGAGCCCACAAGCAAGGTGGCAGGCTGCCACCTATTTGGCATAGGTGGGGAGAGAAAAGACAGGGGAGAAGAGCTGATAGCACCTTTACTAGTAGCTAAAGACCACCAAGCCATGTCAAGTCCTTCTATGTCAGCCTGCTCAATTTCAAATCTCTTTAATTCCATTTGTGACCCTTAACATTGAGAAACTAATAAAAGCTAGGGAAATAAAATGATCAAAGCCACAAAATAAGAGGGCATGAGGAAATTTAGAGTTGTTTAGCTTGGAGAAGAAACAGAAAAGACATAGCAAAGACTTGGAACCAACCCAAATGCCCATCAACAATAGACTGGATAAAGAAGATGTGGCAGATATACACCATAGAATACTATGCAGCCATAAAAAAGGATGTGTTCGTGTCTTTTGCAGGGACATGAAGCTGGATGCCATCATTCTCAGCAAATTGACACAAGACCAGAAAACCAAACACCATATGTTCTCACTCATAAGTGGGTATTGAACAATGAGAACACATGGACACAGGGAGGAGAAGAGGGTTAAGAGTGCTAGGGGAGGGATAGCAGGGGGTGCGGGGCTAGGGGGTGGGATAGCAAAGGAGAAATGCCTAATGTAGATGACAAGGTGACGGATGCAGCGAACCACAGTGGCACATGTATACCTATGTAACAAACCTGCACGTTCTACACATGTACCCCAGAACTTAAAGCATAATAATATTAATAATTATAAAGTTTCCTGGGCATAGAATGAGGAGCTGGAAGAAAATAGAGTGCAATTTCCTCATTCTACAGCTGAGGAAACTGAGGTCCAGATCGGGGCAGAGATGTGCCTATTGCTAACCGAACTGCTCTGTTCTGCCCCCCCCCGATCACTTTGCATGTCTTTACACATCTTTACACATCTCTGCTCCCCTGTCTTTTCTCTCCCCACCTATGCCAAATAGGTGGCAGCCTGCCACCTTGCTTGTGGGCTCCCTGCCATAGTCACAGACGGGTCCAATACGCTGGAGTAGGAAAATTACATATGAGAATTGTATGTGGTCATTGAAAATTATTGCAGTTGTTGCCATCAAATAAATTGGTCTACTAGCTGAATCCCAGAAGACTTTATGGATCTTCTGGGATTGTGCACATCTTTGCACAAACTATATAAAGAAAGCTCAGCCATTCTATATAAAGAAAGATCCTTGCCCTACCTTAGTGTAGGCTGTAAAGCTGCAGAATGGAGCTGGTTCTTTAATCACAGGGTGACTCACCACTCATACTGCCTGTCATCTGGTCTCTTTTTATTCCATGTCATCTTATGGGACAAAGGACATGAGGAGCTGACATCATTGCTGATCTTGCTTTCGCTGTCTAAGCAACTAACAATCTGTCTGCATTTTTCTAGACTAAAACGTTTTCTTTACAAACAAATCTGTCAGCCTGTTTGACATTTTTCACTTTGAATTATACACCTTAGGGATTTAGGTTTCCCCCAATTTATAAGAATATTTATTTCTTTATCTTCTTTAAAAGAAAGTCTCATGAAGGAAAAGTGACCTTTCTCTACTATTTGGAATACTTGGCAGATGGAAGATGCCCAGCAAGAATCCTGGTGTTGGAAGTCAGCACAGTGTTGTTGGTAAGAGCTTGAGTGTTGAGCCAGGCATAAAAAGATCTCATAGCCATGATCTACTAGATGTGTTGCCCTAGATGAGTTATTGAACTTCTTTAAGCCTTATTTGAGGTGTCAAGAGAGATAATGTTATAAAAGCATCTTGCCCTGCCTGGCACCTAGTAGATACTTATAAATAGTAAATATAAATAATTCTCTACATCATCATATACTGTGTCTGTTGCAAATCATGTTATGATTTCTAAGTTTTAGACTTTTACATGTTAAAACAGGTCTTATTAGCCCCTCTTTATAGGTGACAGAACAACAGTTTAGGAAAAATAAGTGATTTGTTAATCACTTGAAAATTCAGTGAGGAAGGGAAAAGAGTTTATCAAGCTAGGCAATGAATCAACAGGTCATTTTTGAAGACTTTTAAAATTATACTTTAAGTTCTGGGGTACATGTGCAGAACATGCATGTTTGTTACATAGGTATCCACGTGCTGTGGTGATTTGCTTCATCTATGCCCCATCATCTACACTAGGCATTTCTCCTAACATTAACCCTCCCCAATCCCCCCAGGCCCTGCTATTCCTCCCCTGGTGCCCCCCCATCCCCGACAGGCACTGGTGTGGTATGTTCCCTTCCCTGTGTCCATGCGTTCTTATTGTTCAACACCCACTAATAAGCGAGATCATGCAGTGTTTGGTTATCTGTTCTTGCATCGGTTTGCTGAGAACTATGGTTTTGCAGAAAGCTGAAACTGGATCCCTTCCTTACATCATATACAAAAATGGTCCTAGGATGGTCCTGTGCTTTGTATTATTATTTGTTTGGGTTAATAGCCACCTTTTCAGACTGAACTCCCTGTCTATTTGTGACTAATTTTAAGATTCTAGTATAACCTCATGTACTTAAACAAACAAAACAACTCAAACAGCATATACACCATTACCATGGCTTTCTCAAAAATTCCAGTTAAGGTGATACAAAGATGATCTCTCAGAGGTACCACATTATTAAACAAACGAATCTGTCTTCCCTAATCCCAAAAGAAGAGACTGAAAATGCAAAATTGACATCAAGATTCCTAATTTATAAGCTTCCTTACATACCACTTATTTCAACCTCCAGAGATCTTGTGATACTTTTGCTTCCCAACTTATCAGTAGGCTAATGACAGAAAAACTAAATAACAGCCCTATCAGATCTGTTTAGAAGAATACATTGTTACGCAAGATAATTTCATTTTACAAAACCCCTGCATACTTGATGGATTCTTGAAAATATTAATTTATTCTTCAGGACTGACAGATCCCACTTTATGAAAAAAGATAACCCCACTGCAAGCCTCTAATCTTCTTGTTATAAAAATAGATCTAATAAAGCTGTATTTATTAAAATGAAAGGAGATGTTGCCTACATGAAGTAATTTTAGACACTTAGAAAAACCTACTGAGTCAAAGCACCTTACCATCTTTCTTCAATGGATATGAAAACTAAAGATTAAGACTTTCCTTCAACCATAAGATAGACAACTTAAAATCAATATCCTAAAGAAGAGAAAAATATGTACTGACTTTCATGATTAAGTATGATCATGATTGAGTCATTGACCAATACAATGACTTTTCTAAAATAAATTTTATTTGTGGCAGTGTCATGAAAAAGAGTATGCTGTGCAGACAAAATATAGACTTAATGGTCCAAGAGAAAATAGGGATTTCAGATTGGCCTCTCACTAGCTGTGTAATCCAGGGAAGTCCCTTACAGCTTTCTGGACTGGAAAGAGTGTAAGCACTGAAGAGAATACTTGTAATGCATCCAGCAGAGTACAAGGCATATAGTGGTGATAGCTCCTGGGAGAAAGAAACGGGACGCTGAGGGCTCAAGGAAGGAGACAGGCAGAACTAGGGAAAGAGGAACTCCAGAGAGGAGAACTTGGAAATGCTGGAAGGTAAATTGTTTATTCTCAACTCTGCCAAGGTTAGCACTGAATGGAGCACTAGACCCCTCATGATCCTTAGAGGTGGTTCTACACTGTTTATCCAATTAAAATTACTTTAATTGGCTTCGTTGTCAGTTAAGTGTCACTCTATGACAGTGACCTTTCTTCCCTCTTGTTGAATCTTTAATATTCATCTTTATTAATTATATCCTGAATGCACACCTGAGATGTTCTGGACCTGAGACAGATTTTATATTAATTATTTCACTATAAATAATAAATTGTCTTCTCTGTCTCCCTCACTCCTTGCCCCAGGTGTTACCCCTGGCACTACAAGACTAGAGGTAACAGATACAAGTGCCAGACACTCCATATAGAAAGGAGAAGGAAGAAATAACAACAAAAAAGACTAATTAAAACTGATAAATTTTAATTAAAGTAGAAAATTTAATTCATAACAAGTTAGAAATGTTCATGCATTTATTGTGGCAAATTTACCAAATAAATATATAATACTAATAATAGGGAAAACTGGGCATGGAGTAAATGAGAAATTTGTCCATCATCACAAGTTTTCTCTAAGTCTCAAACTCTTCTAAAATAAAATAATGAAAAATAAAATGCTCCCTAAAGTTGACATTTTATACATAAACACAATGGAAATGTTCTTGAAATTAACATTCACATTAAGAAGCTCATTTTCCTTGTTTCACAGCCTGTCAATTACAGTTATTTCTAGAGAAGCATGATTGCTCCCCAGTCATTCATACATTTAAACAGGCAATCAGTGCCATTAAATCAGAGGCTGTCTCAGTCAAGAACGTACATTTAAAATTTGTCTGATGGGAGAGGAAATTGCCAAATTTGATTCCCCGTTGTGTAGCTGGGGTAGTACTATGAAATTAAAAAACATCCTCTAACCTATGTTTAGTAACTGTAATAACAGACAAGAAAACTCTAGTGTTCTGCTTACCAAGAAACCAAAACAAAATGTAGAACTAGAAACAAATGAGGGAAAAGGATCCCAGGCTACGTTTGCCAGGAATTACATAGGGAGGGAGAGAGCAAATGACCAGAAGAAATATTTTACAAAAACAGAATAGAACAGTCAAGAAGACAAAGAATAAGAATCTAGATATCTGAAAACATGTTATTTTGTTTACATTACAATAATATTTGCTTATTTTAAATAATTCAAACTGTCTTTCCTAAAATTCAAAAAACATATAAAACATTATACTTAATCTCATAACTCAGGGATGATTATTATTAACCATTTGAAAATTAAAAGAGATATTTCCTTGTTCATAGAAGTACATAGGGTGTGTTATATACATACTATTTTTTCTGACTACTTTTGTCAATTGTCCATGAGCATTTTTCTAGATCAGTAAGCAAAATTCTACATTATTATTTTTATTGGGTGTTTTCATTTCATTACTTTATATATGTTAATTTATTTATAAAAATCTCCTTTTAAAAAATTGTTTCAAATTTTTGCCTTTAAAATCTACACTAAGCACATTAAGAATTTCTACTTTGATAATTATTTCCTTGGTATAAACAAACAGCTTTGGTCATGAGGAGCAAAATGCTGCAGTAGAAAAACATTAGACTAAGAATCTGGAGATAAAAATTCTAATTTCCTAAAGATATGTAGGGGGGGAATTATTTTTTTACAACATTGAAACTTCTAATGCATGAACATGTCTCCTCTTCATGTGTTCTTCAATTTCTCTATGTGAAGGTTTGTAGTGTTCAGTGCACAAGTATTGTACTTCTTTTCTTATGCCTATTCCCGTGTGTCTTTTTTTGAATGGAATTATTGTCTTAACTTCATTTTTTAACTGTTCTTTGATAGTATATAGAAATATAATATTGTATGTTAATCTTACATCCAGCAAACTTACTGAACTTCTTTATGATTACAGTTGTATATTTTTATTATTGTTGATTCAGTAAGATTTTCTATGTAAAGGATCACATCAACTGTAAATAAAGACAGATTTACTTTTTTTCTAACTGGATATATCTATATATCCATCCATCCAACCATCCATCCATCCATTTTCTTTTCTTTTTTTTTTTTTTTTGAGACGGAGTTTCGCTCTTCTTACCCAGGCTGGAGTGCAATGTCACGATCTCGGCTCACCGCAACCTCCGTCTCCTGGGTTCAGGCAATTCTTCTGCCTCAGTCTCCTGAGTAGCTGGGATTACAGGCACGCTCCAGTAAAATGTTGAGCAAATGTGGCTAGAGTAAGAGCCTTACCTTATCCCCAATTTTAAAGGAAACATTCAGTCTAATATTATTAAACATTATATTAGCTGTAAGTTTTCAATATATACCCTTTATCAAGTTGAAGTTTCCTTCTATACCTAGTTTGTTGAGACTTTTTATCATAAACGTATTTTGAACTCTGTCAAATGCTTACTCTGTATCTACTGAGATAATCATTAGTCCTTGCTTCTTTATTCTAGTAATAGAATTAATATATACTAAATTAATTGACATTCAAATGTTAAGCCAACCCTTGCATTATTGGTATAAATTAAAAAGATCCATTTGTCTTTTTAAAAAAATCTTTCTGGCCTTGATTTGTTAATATTTGGCCTAAGATTTTGACATCCATATTTAAGAGAGATGTCACTTTATGATTTTTGATTCCTATAATGACTTTGTTTTGCTTTGGTATTAGGGTAGTACTGGTTAGGGAATAAATTTGGATGTATTGTCTAATTCTCTGTTTTCTGAGAGAGACTAAAGCATTAGTTTTACATTTTCTTTAAACATTTGATAGAATTTAATCAGGGAAGCTTTCTATGCCTGAACTTAGCTTTGTAGAAAGACTTGCAATTACTGATTGAGTTTTCTTACTTGTTATAGGTCAACTTGGTTGTTCTTTTTTTTCTTGGGTCGGTTTTAATGATTTGTGTCAGCTTAGATGTTCGTCTCTGTTATGTAAGTCTTATAATCTTTGGTGTAGGATTGGTGATTATACTTCCACTTTTATTACCGATTTTGGTATTTGTACCTTCTATTTATTTATTTATTTTTGGTCTGTCTAGGTGAAGATTTGTCCATTTTGTTGATTAAAAACTCTTCCAAGTCTTGTGAATTTTTTCTAGCTCTCCTTCCAATGTAGAGCTAACTAAACCACATTGTACTAGTACAGCAAATGTTTGAGATATTGAAACTCTGCTTTGCATATTTGCACGGGATGAGATGGGGTCGCTGAGACTAACGGAAAGTTAGAGGAAATATAGCTCACTATGAACTGGTTCTCAAGTCACTTGATTGGGTTCCAACTGAACTCTTTTTTAATACCACTCTTATTTTTGGGAGGGGTGGGGGACAGAGTTTTGCTCTTGTTGCCCTGGCTAAAGTGCAATGGCGCAATCTTGGCTCACTGCAACCTCTGCCTCCCAGGTTCAAGTGATTCTCCTGCCTCAACCTCCCAAGTAGCTGGGATTACTGGCATGTGCCACCATGCCCAGCTATTTTTAGTATTTTTGATACAGACAGGGTTTTACCATGTTGGGCAGGCTGGTCTTGAACTCCTGACCTCAGGTGATCTTCTACCTCAGCCTCCCAAAGTGCTGGGATTATAGGCATGTGCCACCATACGTGACCTACACTACTCTTATGGTACCAAAAAGTATTAATTATGAAGTCTCCTCTTTATTTTTTCAATTTCTTATATAGTTTTTATATAGTTCATACATTTTTCCCCTAAATTTACTAATGCAATGTGACTTATTGTTAGTTAACAACTTTGAAATCTTTTCTCTATTGACACACTTCTCTTCTGATTAATTCTATCTACTCAATATTTTGTTTGAGGGTAAAGCACAATTACCAATCATTCCCTTTACAAGTCCTCTACATCTATGTACTCATTTTAGTTAGTATATAGATCACACAGATATTTAATCTTTATTACATAAATACTTGTCAACGAAGAGGTAAAGCCCTCTGCAATCATTTCTCGAATAGCCACTCTAAACATGTTCTGATATTCTCTTTACCAAAATTTCCAAGCATTTCTCCACCAGTAGTAGATACACTGAATCTACAGATTGCACATCTTGAAAATATTAATGATACTGACAAGCAAAATTGGCCAAAATGAGAGAGATCTGTATAAATTCTATAAAATATGATACTATTATATATAAATTATATAAATACATATAAAGTATATATAACATATTATATATAAATTATATAATTTTATAATATACTATATGCGCATATCATGGGGTGTAAGATGTATTAAGTGTTAAAGACACCACAAATAAGATGATCGAGTTCTAATACAGGAAGTGTTTTAGTTAGAAAATTTGAGCCAGAATAGACTAAGTCATGCAATTCACTCAGATGAACTTCAAATCATCAATCCAAAAATGTTCTGCCACCCACAAGCATACTCCTTTGTGAAAATGCAGATGCTACCTAAGACCAAAATCAAAATAATAATGGTTCATTTTAATTCATTCTAATAAGAAAATCTGTATAACTCAGAATTATCCTCAAATGGAATAAATCAGTTTAGCACCAGAAATATTCAGTCAGAGCCTGGAAGGGCAACATCGGGAACGCTGTAGGATAAATTTCTACTCTAAATGAGTTGTTGGACTTAATGACATTTAAGATTAATCCCATGTCAGAATCGAAGATTTTTTAGTAAATTTGAGCTGACCCCTGCTTCCTTTCTTGAAACTTAGGTGCGGGAACTACCCTCTGCTAGAGGCAGAACATCCTCAGTTACGGCTCCTCAATATAGGAGACATGACATAACAGTGAAAGCAAAGAAGACTAACCAAGGAGCCAGAACATCTGCATTATTCCATATCACCTCTTTGGACCTCAGTTGTCTCATTAGGAATATGGAAATAATAACAAGACTAGTAATTCTATCTGCTTGGTTTTATTTTCAAGATTATTGTCAAAAAACCTTTAAAACTATCAAAGGAAGTTTAAAGTAGGGGATCATAAGTCAGTTCAATGGGAAATATGATTTGTGGCTACTAAACTTATTTGCAGGGGTTCAGTCTTCCAAGAAGCAATAAGTTCATCTTTCCATATTAAATGATAAACCTGTAGTCCCTCAAATCCCATACATTCTGAGCCTATGAAACACGGTGCTTCAGCTAATACACAGATTATATTTGCCCAAGCAGAATAATCAACAGGGGAGGCCACTTTCACTAACTGAGGCAACCTACTGTTAGCTTATTTTCTGAAATTTCTCCAAAATATCTGTAAAAGTAATAAACCAATTATAGGAGCCATCTGTAACACAGCATAGAGGAAGATTATTTTTTAAATTTTAGTCTGAATAACTGGCACTGTCAGATAACATATAACAAGAACCAGGATATTAAGAAAGCCATTATCACTAAGGGAGGGATGAAAGAGACTTGTGTAAAGAAACTGTGATTGATCATTACCAAGTATGATGGGATCACATGACAATCCACTGCTGAAACAGGCTGAACATCCATCTTCACTCCTTCCTGAGTCTTAAGCCAGGACTCTCAGCTCATGCTTTATGGGAAGCAGGCCAGTCTAATGGATAGCTGATGACTATTCAGACACCTTTAGCAAATTACTCATGCCCTTAGGATATAGGACTCATTAGTAAAAATAGTGAGTTTTTGCCACAAACCAACCCTACATGAGCACAGAGTATTGAAGAAACACAAGAGAAAGGCTTCAGAGTTCAATCAACCAACCCATGCCGGTTCCAACACAAACTTCACTTACCCAATGGAATAGCTGATCCAGAAAAGACAACTAGATACAGAGCTACACTTCATCATTCCCCAAAGTGGAGAAAACAAAACAAATGTAAAATCCACAACCCAGAACTGTCCCCATTAAGTCCCAGGACCTGCTTTACCTGTCTACTCTGTCTAACTTCAATCAAGTCACAATGGAATTGGGTAGTTTAGTACAAGGGTTTTGGAGTCTGGCACCCCTTTCCTGAATCTCCTCTATGTTGTTTTGTAGATTTCAGATCATTGGAAAGCTTATTAACTCTCTAGGCCTCAGTTTTCTCATCTGTAAAATGGGGATTCTTAAAGAAAAACAAGTATCATTATTTGAGATATGATATTATTCATAAAAATGCAGTTAGTACAGTAGCAGGCCACTGGTAGTTCATACTAGGAGCTCTGTTCCTCCTCCTCCTACACTTCCTCCTTTTCATGTCCTTACTCCCTCATCTCCCTTAAAAATTAACATTGGAATTATTGCTTTGTAGTTTGATTGTATCATTATATCCCAATGACTGTCTAATTCCACAGAAACAAAATTGCAAATTATTCCTCCCTTAACATTTCCTCTCCAAAAGAAACAAACACAGAATTATAAATGTTCTGAAGTAATCAACACAAAATAAAGAATGAAAAAACAAAGAAACAAATAATCTCTTATTTTCCCTAAGCCACTGAGAAAATCTCAGGGACAGCAGATGGTTCTGGGCTTGACTCTGTTTCTTACATTCCACATGGTCTTAAATAGTCATTGAATAGTCTTAAGCTCAGTTTTTCTATCTGGTAAAACAACATATGTATTTCTCCTTCAGGACATTTTTTGAGTGTTAAATTGGAAAACTTATAGAAGCATTCTTTGTCACTTAAAAATGTTCTTGTGCATTCATATTCTTTGATGCAGTAATATTTTTCCTGTGAATTTATTCTAAAAATATGTTTTAAAAGCATGAAGCCATAAATTCAAAGATATACACTGTTTTTTAAAAGTAACAAATATTGCCAGGCATGGTGGCTCATGTCTGTAATCCCAGCAATTCTGGAGGCTGAGGTGAGAGGATCACTTTAGGCCAGGGGTTCAAGACAACCTGGGCAATGTAGTGATACCACACCTCTAAAAAGCAAAAGAAAAAAATTAACTGGACATGGTAGCATATACCTATAGTCCCAGCTACTTGGGAGGCTGAGGCTGGAAGATTGTTTGAGTCCAGGAATTTGAGGCCATAGTGAGTTATGATCACACCACTGCACTCCAGCTTGGGAGACAGAGTGATACTCTCTCTCTTTAAAAAAAAAATTATAAAAGTAACAAATAATTACAATAAAATTCTTCAATAATTTATTTAATATCTTTTAGATAAGCATAATGAAATATTATACAACCGATAAAAGCACATTTTTGTGTTCTCTATGAGTAAAGGCTCATGATTAAAATGTTAGGTTAAAAAGGGGGCACTAAGATATTAATCTTCAAAAATAATAAAGTGCTATATAAGTGGGCAAATATTAATAAGTTATACTAAAAAAGTAAGTTACATTAGATTTTATGCTATAAAAAGTGAAATAGACTAAATTTTAAAATGTTACTTGTTATTTAAAAATGTTATGTGTGCATGGTTGATTGAATCATTAGCCGTGTGACTCAATTTCCAGTCATCCCTTCCCTCCTTGAGACCAGACTATCACATGACTCAAAGGCCCAACATTCTAATCACATAGTTGGTCCTTATGGCATGACCTGAGTCATATTGTTAGCATAAATGAAGTAATGTGGTCCTAGGGGCCAGCATTAGCAACAAAGACACTCCTATCACAGGGAAACTTTCAAGAATTTAGAGGTTACTTCCCAAGAACCATAGGTAAAGGCCAACTGAAGTATTTTTCATAGAAGACCTCAACTTAAAAGTACAAAGTTAGCAGAATCGCAGTGCCTGGTATATCTTCCTTTAATTCAGATGCTCTTTCTACTGAAATAGTCAATGACAAACTTTGCTGTCTTCAGAATCACTTGAGAAACTTTAAAAAATGTACAAGTTGCTGTACTTTACTTGTAGAGACAGGGACTCAATTAAGGCCTGAGCATTAGTACTTTTTAAAGCCCTACATGATTTTAATGCTCAGCCCAGGAGAAAAAGCATTGCACTCAACCAGAAGGGTATTATGTAGCCCAAAATCTAAAAATGATACGTATCCATCAGAAAGAATATTCTAGGTTACAATTTATAGCTGGCAACTTGGAATATGAACATTTCCTCCTAACACAAATGTTTCCCACCTAAAAAGACAAGTAATAAGCAACCTGATACAGCTTAACAAGATGAGTTCTACTCTATGTCATCAGACTCATCTCAATATTTGCAAATAACAATACCATTACAGACATATTATACATTTTAGCTTACAGTAGATTTTTTTTTTTGAGTTGGAGTTTCACTCTTGTTACCCAGGCTGGAGTGCAATGGTGCGATCTTGGCTCACCGCAACCTCCGCCTCCTGGGTTCAGGCAATTCTCCTGCCTCAGCCTCCTGAGTAGCTGGGATTACAGGCACCATGCCCAGCTAATCTTTTGTATTTTTAGTAGAGATGGGGTTTCACCATGTTGACCAGGATGGTCTCGATCTCTTGACCTCAGCCGCCTTGATCCACCCACCTCAGCCTCCCAAAGTGCTGGGATTACAGGCTTGAGCCACCGCACCCGGCTACAGTAGATTTTTATATCCACCATCTTACTTAAGAATCACAATGAAATACAGATATTTTATGAGAAAATGAGACAATTGGGTCCTAGAATGATTCATTTGACCTACCCAAGGTCACACAGCGAATTAGTGTGCCAGTCCAATACTCATCTGATTATTCTACTCTAATTTGCTCCAGTGGTATTGTAACTTTGTGGCACCTCTTCAAAATAAAATGAAAGATCAATAATTCACAGAGAACTAATTGAGCAAGATTTAAAAAATAGATATAATCAGTTAGTTTCCTATGAAGCACTCCTAAAGCTCCTATGAGAAATACAACCCAACCAGCATTGTCATAGTTGTCCTTCCAAATAAAATATTTATATTCAAAATGCATGCTTATTAGCTTTCTTTTGAAATACAGATAAAAGTTTTTTTCCTAAACTACTTGCTAAGTACATTAACATGCCTTTTACCCAAATGTAATGAATGACACAATTAGACTATAAGCAGGTGAAATCATCATTAAAATCTATCCAAGTGCAAGAACACAATATACTAGCTAGTAGCTTTTTGACAAACCTACACTATTTGGTCTCGGCTCCCAGTATGTCCTTTCAGAAAAAACCACTTCATGGAGCAACTACACAGAAGATTACAGGGCAGAGTGAGAAATCAAACTAAGTGCCTGGAAGTGTTATCAAGGAACAACAGATGTTTGCTTGTGAGCTAGGCTCACTGGCTTTAAGTCACAGAGGAAAATGATCTTTAGCAATGAGACAAGCCCAGTGTTATCAGTTAACTTTTGTGGAATCTTTGCACACTTGAAAACCAGCCAAGTGTGAAAGCCAGCTCCATTCTGTGTGAGGTTTCTGGGAGGGACCGGTTCATTCCTCTTTGTGGCCTTTTGTTGATAACTTGCTCTTTATAAAACTCTTCTGAAAAATAGGGATGCAGTACAAGGATACTCAACAAATCTTTTGCACTGGGAAATGTGGACATTGGTAATTTAAGAGTTCGCAAAGAGAGAAGAAAATGTTCCTAAATTTTGGAGATGGCTTTTTTAACATTTAAAAAAGAGAAAGATTATTTGTTATGATTTCTGTTCTTTTACATTTGCTGAGGAGTGGTTTACTTCCAATTATGTGGTCAATTTTAGAGTAAGTGCAATGTGGTGCTGAGAAGAATGTATATTCTGTGGATTTAGGGTGGAGAGTTCTGTAGATGTCTATTAGGTCTGCTTAGTCCCTATCTGAGTTCAAGTCCTGGATATCCTTGTTAATTTTCTGTCTCATTGATCTGCTAATAGGAAAAAAATTTTTGCAATCTACCTATCTGACAAAGGACTAATCCAGATTCTACAAAGAATTTAAACAAATTTACAAGAAAAAACAAACCCATCAAAATTGGGCGAAGAATATGAACACTTTACAAAAGAAGACATTTATGCAGCCAACAAACATATGAAAAAAAGGTGATCACCACAGGTCATTAGAGAAATGCAAATCAAAATCACATTGAGATACCATCTCACACCAGTTAGAATGGCAATCATTAAAAATTCTGGATACAACAGATGCTGGAGAGGATGTGGAGAAATAGGAACACTTTTACACTGTTGGTGGGAGTGTAAATTAGTTCAACCATTGTGGAAGAGTGTGGCGATTCCTCAAGGATCTAGAAATAGAAATACCATTTGACCCAGCAATCTCATTACTGGGTATATGCCCAAAGGATTATACATTGTTCTATTATAAGGACACACGCACATGTATGTTCACTGTGGCACTGTTTACAATAGCAAATACTTAGAACCAACCCAAATGCCCATCAATGATAGACTGGATAAAGAAAACGTGACACATATACACCATGGAATACTATGCAGCCATAAAAAAGGATTAGTTCATGTCCTTTGCAGGGACATGGATGAAACTGGAAACCATCATTCTCAGCAAACTGACACAAGAAAAGAAAACCAAACACTGCACATTCTCACTCATAGGTGGGTGATGAACAATGAGAACACATGGACACAGGGAGGGTAGCATCACACACTGGGGCCTGTTGGGTGATTGGGTGCTAGAGGTGGGATAGCAGGGGGTGTGGGGATTGGGGAGGGATACCATTAGGAGAAATACCTAATGTAGATGACAGATGCAGCAAATCACCATGGCATATGTACACCTATATAACAATCCTGCACGTTCTGCCCATGTACCCCAGAACTTAAAGGATAATAAAAATAAAATAAAAAATGAAAAAACATTTTAAAGTCTTAAATATCCTAAAACATTAATTACAAATAAACTGCATTTTGTTCTTCAAAACAAGTTTTTGTATGTTTTATTCTTCAAACCAAGTATTTATGGAAAATACACAGATATGGGTTCAAATCCTTGTAGCTACTTAGTTTTGTGTGTGTGTGTATGTGTATGTGTGTGTGTGTTTGCATAAACATTTTAAAGTTAGATTCTTTCTTCTTTTTAGTAAAAGCTAAAAGTAAGCAAACAGAAAAGAATTCTGGGACATCCCAACTGGAGGCCGTAGCATTAAGTTGTCTCAGTTCTCCTTGGTGGGCTCAGTGGAGCTTATGTAGGGGAGGCATGCCTACATGCTAAACTCCTTCAGGATAGTCTTGTTGACTTAACATGTTGAGGTAAGTCTTGTTAAATTTACCGCTAGAGGCTCACACACCCAAAAGTGGTAAATAGACCACTCCAGCACCCATGAACATTTCCAATTTCATGAATTTGCATGACACTCAAGCTGTGACAGATGCATCAACATTGTCTATACCTCTGTTCATATATTCTTAGAGTGATAAATTATTTACTTAAGCTTATGTGCATAAGCTTGATCATTTGCATTCATTCTGACAACTCAGACAAGCACTTGTCCATAACTACTACCAATCTGCAATATCTGAATGTTTTGACTATGCTATAAAATTTCCAAGAGAAACAATATAATTTGTCTAGCTGGGACAAAAATATCTTTATTCTGATCCACAATTACCATATATGACAACATAGAACACAAATATACTTGGTGCCCTATTCTTTGACCTCTCCAAGGACCTGAGGTCATCAGGACTTGGGCAGTTACCTTAAAAAACCTTGACACAATTAGTAACTTTTCTCCCTTTGCCAGTTTCTTTATAGAAATGGAGACAATCACACCTATTTTCTACCATATCTACTTTATTATATTTTCATAGTGTCCTAATCTGCTGTATATTTTATTTACTTATTAATATAAAAATTATATGTTTTTCTCCAATGGAATGTAAGCTTTGTCAGAGGAGAGGTGTTTGTCTGATTTCTTCACTGCTAAATTCCCAGTGTCTCACAGAATGTTTGGCACAAAGTAGATTCTCAATAAATATGTGTTGAAAGGTTAAGAAGCAATTTCGTGTTATGTAGATGAAATGAGCTATGCAAAATATCTGCCATTATGTAAGATGAGCAACAAATAGTGGCTATCAATGTTCTTGTTTTTAACTTCTCAAAATATCATACTCCACTACAAAACAGCAGAAACAGTTAACACTTATGACAGATACATTATGTACCATGTACTGCTCTGAACATATTACATGTTCACATCACAGCCTTATGAGGTAGTAGATAGAATGTTATCTTCATTTGCTAAATGTGGAAACTTCAGCTATGCAATTTGCCCATGGTCACTGAATTCCCAGGTGGCAGTGCTGGGATTCAAATTAGAAAGTGTAATATTTAGATCCACGATGCTTTCCCAAATCCAAGACTGCAGAAAGTAGACAGACAAAAGACAGACAAGAATGAGCAGGTGAAATTTTTATGGTGAGAAAAGGTGGGATCCTGTACCCAAAATAAAAGCAATAAAAAGGCAACAACAAAACACAGTAAAGGGAACATCAGAATATACTCTGTGGAAGAAAAAAGATGGAAATAACATTAAATATTTCTACTGCTATTGTTGAATGAAAAAAAAACCCAGGATTTAGAAGGTTGTATATAATGTGATCCCATTTACAAAACAGAATTTTGAAAAGTTCATTCACATTATTTTAATTTGAAAGACTTATAAGTCTGTTAAAGTCCAGGTCAGCTTTATATGTTATTTTTGTTAGTATCCACTTCTCGTGGGAATTCTAATTCAACTGTCTAAGCCAATATATTGAAATCTTATGTCCTCAAAGACAGTGAATAAGAATGAAATAGGCTGATTATCGTGTAAGGGGACTGATGGGAACTGTAGAAAACTGAAAAATGTACACCCATCAGGAATTTTTTTAGCTGCAGGTGATAATTAGAGGAATTCAAGATCACTAATGCCAGATTTCACACTTTTCAAAATATAATAATCTGCATTTTTAATGACACCAAGATTTTTAAATAAAAGTAACTAATTAACATAATACAAATATTACACGGGCTAAAAGAAAAAAGCTATGAGGCAAATTTATTCAACTTTGGTTAGTTTTTTGCTCCAATGAGTCATAGACTCCTTGAGAAAAGAAAATTGTCTTCTGCTTCCTTTATCTTTCTCTACAGTCTCCAATAGCACGTAGAGCTCACTGCAGGCCCCCAGAAAAACTCACAGACCTAAAAAGGTCACAGATTGGCTGACCCCAATCTAAAACAAGGCAGAGCCATGATAGCTACCGAAAGTGAATAAATCATTGTGCCTCACCCCTGCGTTCTGCCTTTTGCAGTGGAACCAGCTGGCATTCAGATTCCCCTCCTTGTAATCTGACCACTGAGCAGAAAATTATTTTGTCCCCATACTCCACTCTCTGCCTGACCTTCCATAGCTATAAGGCATGATCAACTACTTGACCACACTCAAACTGTTAAGAACCTGAAAACACATGACTTTCTCATAGGTGGTGTTTATTTCTTAAAACGGTAATAGACAATGAATTTGGGGAAAAGGAACTATTCAAAAAGTCTATTGAAAAAAATGGGAAACAGATTAGCTCATAAATGCTAGTGAGAGCACAGATTCGGAATGGCTTAAAGGAGAGCAGTCCAGCACTACATATTAAAATGTAGAACATACACCTCCTCATGCAGTGAAGTAAAAAATAAAATCAGAATAGGAACAGAAGACTGTTCTAAAAGAGTATCTATCATTATAAAAGAATGATACTAGTTGTTTACAAGAGTTAGTTTAGATAGGAAAATTAGAAAAGAGAAAATGAGCATTGAGAGCTGAGGTGGCTTTAATGGAGTGACCAATAGTACAAGAAAGCAAATGCAATCAGTTGAGTACTAGATTCTGGGAACTGCGAATTCAGTCCTTGCAATCACACTGAGATGTTCACCCCACAGAAGAGAAAATAAGGCTTGGAAAGCTATGATTTTCCATTGATTCTGTGGCATAAATATGACTAAATAACTGCAAAAGCACATGGCAGAAAGGTCAGCGAGTCTCCATGGGAGCAGGGCATGAGGCACTGCCTTTATAATGATCCCATCTGGATTCCAAAATGGTAGCAGAATTTTAGAAAAGACTCTCAGGTATTCTGATTAGCAGCCCCCTCTTTCTCCTATGAGAATCCCTAAATTTTAATTAATACCTGATCATTCTGAGTCCAACGCTAGTATTCTTTGCATCATTAGCAGTAGACACAGGAGTTGGCAAATCATTTGACTGTACTTAGGAAAACTCATCATTTCATTTCACAATGCATATATGTATCCATTTTTATTAGTATATCCACTAACCATGGGCAAGAAAGAAGAGACACAGGGCAACTGATCATCTTATCAGGTTCAACAAATGCCATATTGATGTGCTAATAGTCTCTAGCGAAGACAGAAAATATCAAAATTATTTGATCATGAATACATGTGTTCAGCAGTTATTTATTTGGAATCTATTTGCTAGTCAGTCTGCCTGAACTCAGTGCTGCAGATTTGAAGATGAATGAGACATAGCCTCCCTGGCCCTAGCTGAGCTCATCAAGTAGAGGTGAGGCAGTGGGAAAGTAGGAATAGAGTGCTTTGGGAAACTGCAGCTAACTCTGCCAGAGGTGGCCCTGAGGGTCACACAGACTCGTCATGGAGAACTTACCCTACTCTGGGATGCTGGAGCACACACTAGCTCTTTTAAACTTTATAATTATCACGTGAGTTGGGTACTATATTACCCTATTTTCTAGCTCAGAAAGATTAAACTCAGAGACCTCAAGTTTTCCAAGGCCACACAGCTAAAAGTAAAAATATTCTAGCAGGGGAAATAGGGGAGGGACAGTGGGGGGTGGGGAGTTGGGGAGAGATAGCATGGGGAGAAATGCCAGATATAGTTGGATGGGGAGGAAGGCAGCACATCACACTGCCATGTGTGTACCTATGCAACAATCTTGCATGTACGCCAAAACCTAAAATGAAATAAAAATATATATATTCTAATTAACAATAAAACATATTTTTTAAAAGTCACTTTTGATTGCATATCATACAAATATTTTTAAAATACTTGGTCCTAAAGGAGTTTAGGAGATTACATATTACAATAATATTAAAATATCACCAGGTGCAATTACAAACTCCCAGATTTCAGTGGCTAACCACAATAGTTTATTTCTTACCATGCATAGTCACTTAATTGAGTTTCTTTTTGGTAAGTAACTTCCATGAAGCTCAGTCTTCAATATTATGAGTCTACCCTCAGATTCAATATGTTGTCTAATAATCATTTACATCCTGAGAGAATCTGGATATTCATGTGAGACAAAATAATGGGCCAGTCCTGGAAATAGTAACACATTTTACTTCTTCCCCCTTTCCGTTCACCAGAACTTAGCCATATGGTCACATCTAATAGCAATGAGAGCAGTGAGTCTGTAACGTGCAGATGAACTATATGTCTAAGTGGTAGAAGAAATAGATTTAACCGATTTTGATGAACACATAAAAGTTTCGGCCATTATGTTTAAAGTTACATATATTAAAAATATATTCATATATTTATGTATGTAAATATAAACATATTTACATATACCTATATAAGTATTATATATTTATATACATGTATATGTGTGTATGATATAAGTATCTATATCAACGTAAATTAAAGCAGCCATGTGATCTATATGATTTCCAAGTCATTATTTATTCCTCAGCCTTTTGTCTTACAAAGATATGGAAAAGATAAAATCAACTTCCATAACTACCTACCACATCTGTCTGGGGTTACATAATCCAAACCACGGCTAGTGTCCACAGTGAGGAAATGGTTTTGTCAAGGATGTGTCTTTCATTTCTCTATTCCAAAACTGTGATATAGAAATTTCTTTATTTATATTGGTAGTGATCCTGTTTGACTTACAGTTCTGCCCAAAAATCTATTAACTAAGCCCAGCACTTGAATATGCAATGTGAGTCACTGTGTGGACTAGAAATTACTTACCATATTTCAGGGTCAGTTGTTAGCTCAATATGAACATGGATAACAAGGGTGAGAATGAAGATGGGGATGATTAATAATTATTAGAAAAATTAAGGCTCTCTTCTGTAATTTTACCAGAGCTTTCTTCCAGATTGTCCCAAGCCTTTGTGACTTTCCTTATCATCATCATCCTAACAAGAGTGACAGGATTTAACTATGCCACTGCCTTTTGGTTTTATTTTCTAAAAGTCCTCTGATTTGAGGCAATGTCCTCATCATTGTTTCTTAACCCAGAAAACAGAGGAAGCTTGAGGAGAACATATTCCAGGATTATTCATGCAAATATGTTCTGATTCTGACCAGCGCCATCCAGCTCCCAGACAACAAACTACTTAGTCCTTCAAAGATAAAAATGTTAAGTGAGAACTAAGCTCTTCCATAATTCGAAGAGGCAAGGTATTAATATGAATTACCAATAAGAAATATTGAACATTGTATTAGTCCATTTTCACACTGCTGTGAAGACACACCCAAGACTGGATAATCTATACAGAAAAGAGGTTTAATTCACTCACAGTTCTGCACAGCTGAGGAAGCCTCAGAAAATCATGGCAGAAGGGGAAGAGTCAAGTCTTACACAGTGGCAGGTGAGAGAGAAAAGAGCGAGGAGCAAAGCAGGAAGAGCCTCTTACAAAACCATCAGATCTCATGAGAACTGTATGGGGGAAACTTCCCCCATTAGCCAATCACCTCCCACCAGGTCCCTCCCTGTACACGTGGGTATTATTAGGATTACAATTCAACACGAGATTTGTGTGGGTCACAGAGCCAAACCACATCAAACATGTAATCGAAAATTGGCAATGGAGCTGGCAACAGAAAAAGATGCAAAGCTCTCTTCCAATTCTTATTCATTTACCTTCTCACTCTCTTCCAAGAAAAGGGAAAAAAAATCAATCAAGCAACATTTAGTGAGTACCTATTAGATGAATGGTCCTATATTGGATATTTTGCCAGAAAAAATAGAAGGTATCATTATTGTCACTGCCATTATCACCATCCTTATTATCACAGCTAATATTTATCAAGGTTTCAGTCATGGTGGTAAGCGTTTCACATGCAGTAAGCACCTCACTTCCCCCTTACTGTAGTCCTATGTGGTACTATATTAACTAGGATTTTCCAGTTACAAACTAAAGAAGCTCAACTCAAGCTGACTTCAACAGCACAGCAACAAATAAAATTACCCTACTACCGTTACTGATACCAGTAGGCTAAGGGAGGTCCCCAAATGCTGGTGGGACTTTAACCCCAGCTGGTGTTCAGGCTCTTGACACTGTCCAGAGAAGAAATTAAAGGACTAGTTAGAAGATAAAGAAAGTAGGCCTGGCATGGTGGCTCACACCTATAATCCCAGAACTTTGGGAGGCCAAGGCAGGCAGAACACAAGGTCAGGAATTTGAGACCAGCTTGGATAACACAGTGAAACCCCATTACTACTAAAAATACAAAAATCAGCCAGGCATGGTGGTGCGTGGCTGTAATCCCAGCTACTTGGGATGCTGAGTCAGGAGAATTGCTTGAACCCGTGAGGCAGAGGCTGCAGTGAGCCAACATTGAGCCACTGCACTCCAGCGTAGGAGACAGAGCAAGACTCTGTCTCATAAAAAAATTAAAAAGAAAAAAAGGAGATTTATTGTAAAGTGAAAGTGTATACTCCAGAGAACGAGTGCAGACATACTCAAGAGAGAGCATTTCACCCAAGGAGTCTGGGGCTTCTATCTTTATTGGTTTCTTTAACCAAGGAATGGAATATTCATAAAGATTTCTGGAAGAAGGTGAAGATTTCTCAGAACCAAGGTGCCACCTGTTCTTACACTAAATATGGGTGTTCCTAGAACTGTCATGGCACTAGGGTGTGTGATATGGTATCTTAATGAGCATATAACAAGGTCCTGGGTGAAACCAATGCTATGTTGTGTCCAGTCAGTCTTAGCTAGTTTGGCCCACATCCTATTTTTCAGGGTCTTATCCACCCCTGGCTTGGGCAACTATTTCAACAATTTCCTTTTGCTAGTTTTGTGAAACTGCTGCCTGGACATTTCTATTCTCCTGTGACCATCCTGTTTTATTCATGTCCCATTACTACACTAATAATAACAATGCTAAAGTAAATTAGGGGGTTAACAGCTCAAGAAAATAGAAAGGATGGCTCTCGGTGCAGAATTATTTCGGGCTTGTTTGCTATGTTTCCCCATGCCACTCCACAGCTTTTCTTAACTCATTGGCCTCAGTCTCACCTTCCACGGATATGTGTTTTACTTGTGCCAGGAAGACGGATACCTGAAGTTGAAAAGGCAGTTGGCCCTACTTTCTCCAGCAGAGAAATCCTAAAGAACATCTCTAACTATTCGGTCTTGGGTTGCAAGTTTATTCTCTAACCAATGACTGTAGCCACAGGAATAGAGCTAGCTCTTCACTGAACAATCTTGAGTCAATATGCTCAGTCCTCAGATCCAAGGAGTGAGGCACAATGTTAGTAGTTTTGAATTTTGGAGGGTTCACATAAAATATATTGAAGTCCACTACAGGTATGTATACCATTTTACCATTTAATAGATAGAGAAACAAAGCTTAGATTGGTTAAGTAATTTATGGAAGATCATCCAAGTGCATCCAAGTACATGTAGCAAAGCAGGATTTTACTCCATGTCTATCTTTCAGCATTAATTTTAAAATCCATTTTCTTAAAAACAACTAAGCCTTATTTCTTTCCTAGCTTAGGCCTTGGAGCTGTTTACAACCTATTGCAAGGACTAATATCATTACAGTATAAACTCATCACTCATTCCTTGCAGCCTCAAAACAGAACTAGAATGATCAGTACACGGGAAGCTTTCTCGGATTGCTTTTGTTGTTATACAAAAGGATCTGCTCTGGCGTTGAAGGGTTCAGAACACATTTACTGGCTCATTCTGTTCATGTTTCTTACCCACTGAAAAATCAAAAGTCCATAATGTAGCACTGGTCATTAGGACCATAGTGATGAAAGAGAATTGTGCTAAGATACATGTAAAACAAAGAAAAAATAATCAAGTACTTCAATCATAGATAATGGCTTAGAATTAACAAGAAGATTATATTATTGGCCATGGGAAAGATTTCTATTTCACACCTGCTTTGTGGAGTCAGTGATATTCCAGGGGCTATTTGCAGGGACGGCTGCTTACTCACCAGTTTCCTAACTGCCCTGGATTTGATGGCTAGAGACCTATGGCTGGATTTAGAGTGCTTTCATTGTTGCCCTTTCAAATGTTTATTCAAAATTATTCCCTGCATACTTGCAAAGAAGGATCTAAAGTGGTGTAAGGTATAGTCTGCTGTACCAAGGCTGTGTTTTTTTACTGGCCCAGGCAGAAAAGAGAAAGAATTGATTTGTTCATCTCACCCAGTGCAGCTATGGGGCTTAGGGGTGGGTATGGGGCAGGGAGCAGAAATGGAGAATTGTTAGTGTTGTTACAACACTAAAAATTTATTACAGGAGTGTAAAGTAGTTCAACCACTGTGGAATATGGTGTAGCAATTCCTCAAGGACCTAGAAATAGAAATTCCATTTGACCCAGCAATCCCATTACTGGGTATATATCCAAAGGATTTTAAATCGTTCTACTATAAGGACACATGCACACGAATGCAGCACTGTTTACAATAGCAAAGACTTGGAACCAACCCAAATGCCCACCGATGATAGACTGGACAGGGAAAATGTGGCACATATACTGGATGGAATACTATACAGCCATAAAAATGATGAGATGAGTTCATGTCCTTTGTAGGGATGAATCTGGAAACCATCATTCTCAGCAAACTGACAAAGAACAGAAAATCACACACTGCACATTCTCACTCATAGGCAGGTGTTGAACAATGAGAACACATGGACACAGGGAGGGGAGCATCACACACTGGGGTCTCTGTGGGGGATCCAGGGGAGGGACAGTTGGGGGTAGGGAGTTGGGGAGGGATAGCACGGGGAGAAATATCAGACATAGGTGATGGGGAGGAAGGCAGCAAACCACACTGCCATGTATGTGCCTATGCAGCAATATTGCATGCTCTTCACATGTACCCCAAAACCTAAAATGCAATAAAATATATTTTTAAAAAATTCATTACAGGTAATTGCTGAGTCTCTTGCTTATTATCAGCCCTTTCAAAACTACACTAATACTTGGCATACACTCATCCCAGGGCTCTCAGGATTACCTAAGAATCTTCTTTGCAAAGCTACTTCCTAGACCCTGCTTCCAAGAATGAGTCAATAGGCTTGGGGTGAACAATATTCTCCAACTGATTAATATCCTGTATAGAATGTATTGATCAATCAGCATCACTTGTTCCTTTTCCCCCCATTGACATCTACTCCCACCTCACTCCCCCACTCCATTTTAATGATTTCCTATTCATCCTGTTGATGAGGGAGAAATGTTCAGAACTTCTGCTTTATAGAGACAAGAAGAGAATGTAAGACATCAGTCTCACGTAAGTCAGCTGTGTGAGAGAAACTGGCCTAAGAATATGTGTGTACAAATGTGTGTGTCTATGTGTCTGTGTGCTTGTACAATAAACCTCCAGGAGAATAAATTATTATCTCTTCCAAGCAAAGTTCAAGACAAGATTATGCTAATTGAAAACTGGTATCAAACATGAAGCCCTGATAATTAACTCCCCCTTCCTTCCACTACCATATATATATATATACACACACACACACACACACAGCCACCTCATTTTACATTATACATAGTTTCTATTTTATGTTATATATATATATATATATATATATATATATATATATATATAACATATATAATATAAAAGCGAGGTGGGAGACAGGGTCAACATGAGTTCCTCAAGTCATACAAATTAATTCAATCAATTCCATGTTATTCTGATGTAGATCCTTCAGTCTCTCCAACACATTCTTTCCCTGCCTTCTCCTTGGAAAACAATTTTCAAATTAACCCTTTGAGGTCCAGCCAGGACCAGGGTACTTACATCTCCAAGAGGATGGAAACGCCAGTGGCACTTTGTGCATGGACAACCATCGAAAATGAGTGGTGTTAAGCTCTCAGGATAAAAAAATAATGTTTCATACATTTCCATTTTAATCTATATATAAATTTAGCCAGTCTACTTTAAAATGGATTATTTGTAAATGTTTATGTTTATGTCACTTCTCTGTGGGAGATGTGTGCCTTTAATTAATGGTTTTGAAGCAACATTTTTACATTTTACAAAACCAGGTGATCATCTGAGAAAATAAAGAATACAGATCCACCTTCTATTTGAGGACAAAACCACTCAACCACATCTGAGCTGATTTAGAGTAAGGTTGACCTGAAAGCTACTGACTTTCAGTAATTTATATTCAAAGAACATTTGAGAATCTGAAGAAATATCTTCCAAATATACATCTTTCTAATTTCCACGTTCTCAATCAATATGAAATATAAAAGACCAATAATGATTGAAATGCTGCATTGTTTAGACATAGGTTTATATCAACAAAAATGGAATAAAAGACATTTATTCTTCTTAACCTCAGGTGTAGTACACTGAGGAAGACATAGTACATTTCCTTATGTACATTTCCTCGGAGAATAATTTCTGTAGAGGAGCAGTTAGGGCAATACTAGTTTTGTAACAAAAAACTGTCATGGTTTTGTGACTTAGGATATCAGTTTACCTCTTGTTCACATAACAAACCACCCTTTTTCATGCTTTTCAGTAATCCTAAATTTCTTTTATCCTGTGGAAACACCAGCCTTGAAGCCTGGTTGTGGTCCACACCCAGTGAGCCAAAGGCAGAAGAGTGTGGAAAGGGTAAAAGGGTAGTACCACTTCCTAAAAGCTTTGGCTGCACACACATTCTAACAGCCAAAACCATACCTTCCCCTGACTGGAAATGTGCTTATAGGATGGATAGCCAAGCCTCAGCATAATGGCTCTACATTTCAAGGAGAATATACATTGTAGTGGATATCTCTTAAAAGATAATTGCATCATTGAAAGCATTGTCGAAAAGGAAACACCATATATACTCACTCATAGGCGGGTGATGAACAATGAGAACACATGGACACAGGGATGGGAATACCACAAACTGAGGTCTATTGGGGGAAATAGGGGAGGGACAGCGTGGTGGGGGGAGCAGAGGAGGGATGGCATGGGGAGAAATGCCAAATATGGGTGAAGGGGCAGAAGGCAGCAAAACACACTGCCATATGTGTACCTATGCAACTATCTTGCATGTTCTGCACATGTACCCCAAAACCTAAAATGCAATAAAAATAAAAATAAAAATAAAAAAAAGATAATTGCATAGAAAGGATCATAATCCATCATCTAATATAGTGTCCCAGACCTGCTTAGGAACTAGCATTACCAGATCCTGGGGAGTTTACTTAAAAAATAGGAATTCTCTGCTGTGCCTCAGAAAATTCTATATAACTTCCTGACAACTTCACTGCCATTCCCACTGGATGGGATCCTGTGCAGTCTCTGTAACATCAAGTCATCGTTTCTGATTTAATCTGAGATTTCTGATTGTTCATGGGCAGCACCTTGGATTCAGAGGATGTCATGAAAGCAGGAATGTGACATTTTCAACCACAGTAATGGGAGGAAATGTTTTTTAGTAAGAAATTCTGCCAAGATAAGACAAAGGTTGGATGCTCCGTGTATACAGAAATAACAAATATCCACCAGACACAAAATTACATTATACTTAGGTTACAACAAGTAAAACTATTGTCTTTTGGGAAGATTGAAAGGAAATCAAAATAGCGCTTGGGTTTGGGTCAGTTTCTTTTCTATTTACCAATGTTCTCTGTTTTTCTATACACTATTTAAATATGCATGATTTGGGGCACTCTTTCCTCAGCTGAGACAAAGATCCGTTTCTGATATCACAAGTTGTGTATTTCTTTCAGATCCAAATAACCGTCTCTTACAGTATCCTGAGGAACACTCAGTACACATAAGTTGTCTGGTTAATTTAATGAGTGATGTGGAAAGAGAAAACAGGAGAAATTGAGGGAAGAAATGTGCTTGAAATACAAGAATATATGAGTGAATGATTTTAGGTGGAGTTAATAGAAAATGAACTATAAGCCCAGAGATAATTTCTTCCTTTGTTTTGTCCTCTTCATCCATTTCTTCATTATCATAATTATTATTAATCATTAACATCATCATCATGATTATACTATTTAGTTCTTGAAGAATATGATAAAATCAGGTCTGTCCATTCATCTCAATTATGATTTTTTCCTAATTAATAAAGTAAAACAAATCTCTAAATCAGAGCAAATTAAGCAAATGCTTAATGAAACTCAAGGTTAAATTAATATTAGTGAAAAATGTAAAGTGTATGGAGAAAATAAATCTGTGACCTCACTGATAAACAATTTTTATATTTTGAAAAGTGAGTAGATAGGTAAGTATGGTAAGTAGATAGGTAAGTGGATTAGACAAGAAAATACATAGGCCAGTTAAGTAATCAAAGAAAGGAGGTAAGCAGGCAACATAAAATTTCCCCAAGTCACCGCTTTCAGTTCCCAACTTCTCAAACTCACAAATAATAGAAATAGTGATCTCAGAGGACAAAGTGCGAGTCAAGCTTATCTCGTGACTAGGTGGGGTTTTAGAACCTGAACTCAAGCTAAGCCTAATAGGAGGCAGAGGAAATTACATCAGTCACAGTGTACTGTCCACACATTGAAAACATTATAAGTAGCATGCCCTTGTCACATAGTGTATCTTGATTGCTCATCCCCTTAATCCATAATTACCCATCGTTATGTGATACTCTTGATTCCAAATAGCAATTCCCTTAACTTCTAGGGAATCTGCTATTCAGCTCCTGGGAGCCCTCTTGCCAAATGAGATGCCCAGCTGTTTGGGAAGAGAGCTCAGCAACAGAGAGAAAAAAGGGCAGACATCAATCAGTTCAACCGATGTGCTCCTCACTGGCTCTGGGCAAACTCAATTTTGCTCTGAAAAATCTTATTTGAAATGATCCCAGGAAGATCAACGCTAAATTCAGTAGTAATTCTTCTTGGATACATGAATTATGGCCCTAATTTTTTACCTGTATGTGTATATTATATATCATCATGGTTTTTCCATTTTGTTGCTATTTAAAAAAAAAAAAGCATAGGCCCACCTCAGATGCTATTACAATTTTTTTCTAGAAACATATGAAAAATGTATGGAGAAAATAATTTAGCTATCTTATAAACAATTTTTATATTTTGAAAAGTAGGTAGATAGGTATGGTAAGGAAATAGGTAAGTCGATTAGACAAGAAAACAAGCAGGCAGTTAAGAGAGAAAATTAGTCAAAGATAGAGCAGTTTGTTTGTTTTTTTTTTATCAGTAACAAGATTTCTTCAGATGCTGTTTAAAACATTTAAAGAGAGTGTGTCCTCTGGAGATATGCAATATCTGAGGTTATAGGTTTGGAGAAAGACAACAAGGTGAAATGGCAAATATCAAAACAAAAGAGTTTAAAATGTGTGGCAGTTAGAATGAGCAAGTCTGTGGTAGCCCAGATTATGCTCCCCTAAAGATCCTCATTCCTTGAACAACAGAACAAATATCACATATTTTCTTTGTAACACTAACATCCTGTTCACTACACTTTCAGCAAGTTTGGGAAATGCTTTTCTCTTGGTTCCCTTGGGAGGCAGACAAGGATATGATCTGGTGTTTAATATGTATCTAAAGGGGGGGTATCTGAAGATACCATTGACAGCCGAGCTCACTGCTAATTGTATTACATATAAAAATCGTTTGTGTTTATTCTTCCCTCTAAATCAGACCAAACAAGGTACAAATTAGGCTGGAATGAGTAAACAGTCTCACATTTTGTCAGTTAAAGAGCCTCCGACAGAAACTGATGAGATTAACAAAGCAGAGATAAAACTGAAAATTAAGCAGCTGGCATCTCGAATGGTAACAGGGAAAAATGTTTGGTAAAATTTAGAAAGATTATGAAAAGTGGATGCAGCCAATTTAAGCTGTGTTTATTTCAATGAATGCTTTTTATTTAAGTGACTGAGTAACTTTATGCAGATAACTTGCCAGTTCTCAGCTCTGCAAATAGCATTTAAAAAAAGAAAAAGTCATTGAGTTAAAGGAGCTCTGAAATTATGTCCTATAATTGGTCTCTTTTTCAAAACACTTCCAAGCACTCCCTCGCTACTTTTCACAATTCACCTTTCTAGAATACTCAACCCTAGCACCTACAGACCAGGACACACTGTCACGTTTCTCTGGGGCTCAGTACTATACACCCCCAGACTTTGTAGCTGATATGCTGATACACAGAAAATGTGATCTTTGAATTTTCCAACTGCATTTTTTCAAAGATGTTCTTTATCGCCATTATTAACTAACACAGGGAGAGAGATCAAAAGCAAGACAGAACCATCAGACACTAGACTTCTTAATCAGAATTCCAAGGCCTTGTGTGTTTTCCATAGAAAACCTACACCTTCACAGCCTCTGTGGAAAGAAAACATTTACTATCCATTGAACAAAGATAGTTCAATCCATACTAAAGCAGCATAACTCTTTCCCAATGCTTGTTAAGTTGCACCCTACAACTAAACTATTCTACCATCAAGAAAAGCAACATCTCCAGGCCTCATAGCAGGGTCCTTTGGATGCCAAGAGCTATCAGGCTAGCAGGTTGGAGTTTTAGCGCTCAGATTTCACATGTGAAAATTCACATCCATTGTATTCTTCCAGAGACTTTGGGTTCGAAGGATTTGTCAGAATTACTTTTCCTTCTTCCTTTACCTTGCATGGGGTACCTCCCACTTGGTTATGGGCTCTGTGGCTTACTGGAGACCACCAAATGGCTGCAGCCCCCAAGTTCCTCAGGGGGGTTTGACAGATACACATCCGAAGAAAAAATACAAGGAATATAACAGTAGCTCTAATAACCAAAGTGACCAATTTTCTGACATGTTATTTAGCCACTGAGATCATCAACCAAACTCATCTATGTGTTGACCACTCAGTATAGATAATCAGCTACAAAGTGGTAGAGGTGGGGTCTGTCTGCCAAAGCCAGTGTATGCCCTTCTCTGCCTCAAGAAAGAATTAAGTCGAGTAAGATGTGACTTGAAATGTCTTACCCAGGAAGCTTGAGCTCAGAGACTCACTGCTATTGGTCATGCACTGGTAAGAAAAATCACATCCATTAAAATACAATATTCCTTTTTCCAGAACTTAAAGCACAAAGATGTATGTAGATTGAGAGAAGATCACTAGAGAAAAGATGAAAATAAACAGTACAAAAGGGACACTAAGAGCTAACATTTCCAGCAAAAAGGAGGCCAGGCAACAGCTTCAGTGGCCATTCCAAACTGTATTACAGACATGCTGCAAAGAAGGAATTACTATCAAATTATTTTCAAAGCCCAATCAAAGCAATGAGATCAAAGTACTACTCTCATTGAAATGTTAGTATCACATCACTTCTTTACAGGAATATTTTTGTTGGAAAACACATGAGGAAAAAATACTCTCTTGTTTTACATCTTGGAAATCTGCAGATTCTTAAAAGGAGCTAGTTATTTCCTAGAAGGCACCAGACAACAGAAATGTCCTCCAGATCCTTTCCTGCATGGAATGCCAAAGGCACTCAGTAATTGACCTGGGGTGATAACACACAATAAATCACGCTCCACAGAAACCATTTTGCTCTCTGTACACTTTCCCAAGATGCTAAATTCTGTATCTATGTATTAAAAATAGCTAGGAGGAGAATCTAAGCATCTACATCAAAAATGTCATCAAGGGTTAGATCTGCCATAGCTATCTAATGGGACATTGAGCAGCAAGGTGTTCTTTGTGATACTTAATTACTCCTCATCTCTCCAATACCAGCTCATTTCACTTTCACAACCCTTTTAATGATGATGCACCTATGAGTTAAATTTTGTAATATACCCTGAGTTCATATTTAATGACTGTCTTATGGATCAAACCTAACTTCTAATTGAAGATTTTTCATGGAGGCTCAGTTTCACAATTATACTGTTGTCTTCCTTCATCACTCCAAATCGTAGTCACTGTTAAAGCACAATTCACTTCATTTATTTAATGAGACACGGTCTCAATGTGTCACCCAGGCTGGAGTACAGTTGTGTAAAGATTATAGATCACTGCAACCTCAAACTCCTGCCTCAGCTTCTTGAATAGCTGGGACTATAGGCACATGCCACTATGCTTGCCTGGAATTTTTTTTTTTAATTTTTAGTAGAGAGAAGATCTCATCATGTTGCCCAGGCTGGTCTCAAGCTGCTGGGCTTAAGTGATGCTCCTGGTTTGGCCTCCCAAAGTGCTGAGATGGCAGGCGTAAGCAATGGCACCTGGCCCTGAAGCACCATTTAAAGGTCCTCATCAGCACCAGAAAGACTCCTTCCCTCTTCCTGACTCCCACAGTCCTTCATTTCCCCGTGTTCTATGTCACTTACAGTCTGCCCCATTTTAGAGTTACTCCTTTATATTTCAATTCCAATACCATACTGTACACTTCTTAAAAACATTTTTATTTGTGTTCCTCTGGTTTTAGATGAGAGTCATATATATAAAATCAATTCAATTCAGTTTTGCTAAACAAGAATTTTTTAAATCTCAATAATTTAGTAACAAACATAATACATTTAATAGCACCTAAAGCATTCCAAATTAGAGAAAAGGAATATGACACAGATATTAAAAGTGCAAACTTTACCATCAAACAGCTTTGCAACTTACCAATTTATGGAAATTAAGTGAACAAATTTAAACAACGTAGGTCTTAGTTCCTGTAAAATTGAGTTATTTCTGGGACATGCTTCAGAGTTTTTCTCAGAATTTAATGAGATTATGCCCTTTAAGCAGCTCAGTGTTGCAAATACCCAATAAATGTTGCTATTATTTTTCAGCTAAACTATCTTTCTCAGTCTCTATGTCTTTGTCTCTGTCCCTCTTTCACTCTGCCTCTCTCTCAACACAGGCACACACCCCTCAGATAGATTATATGTGGCTTTATCAGTAAAAGTAATGTAGTATCACAAAAGGATTGTCACTCTATTAATCAATGACTCAGTTTCTGTTTAAAAGTTACTGTCAAATGAAAAACAAATCCAGACTTAAGGAAAGACACTTTCAAGATGACTACTGCAATAGTGAGAACACATCAACCTCAGAGTCTGTATGTGTCTCAAAAGGTTTTTCTTGTATAGGGAGGGGTGTGCAGGGCTAACAGGAACTTTGTCTGGATAAGGATGATTGTGGGGGCCAGCAAACAGCATGATCATGGTGGTTCAACAGGAGATGCTCTTCCCTGTGGTAAGCTCTTAAGGGAGTGGTAGGGTCAGAGGTATATTCTGCATCTTAGTGCTAACTTAACCTTAATAATGGGGATGAGTCAAAGGTCCAGGGCAAGAGGGGAGAAGAGAAGCCCAGCTGAAGTGTGTTCAACCCAAGTGAATTGTTAAGTGATGGGCAACCATAAACACTTGGTGAGCACGTATGATTTCACCCATATTTCTTTGGTTAAACATTTACAGTTGAATAATAATGTGTTTTTCCAATTGTCATTGAAGAATTAGAAAAACAGATTGAATTATTTGCAATTATGTAGTTTTCTTTCCTAAATGTTTAACCTCAATAGGTTAAATGCTATAACCTATCATTATTAGAAACTAAATAAGAATGTATTTAGGATCCAGGTATTCCATAAAGACTCTTAGTCTCTGCAGGCACTTTGCCACAAGAATAGGTGTGAGTAGTTTACCGAATCTCCCAGGCCTTAGGGAACATCTATCTTCTTCTCCAGTTTTCAATCCAAAAGCTCTGGATTGAAAACTAGATAAATCATTCCCTCTATTTAAAAGCTGCACAAGCAAATAGAGACAAGAATATCTGCCTAGTAGAAGCAGTTATTGTGAGGATGAAATGATATGATGAGAATGTGCTTTACAAATATAGAGGAGTAAATACATGGAAGGTATATTAGTTCTTTCTCATGTTGCTATGAAGAAATACCCAAGACTAGGTAATTTATAAAGAAAAGAGGTTTCATTGACTCACAGTTCCACATGGCTAGAAAGGTCGCAAGAAACTTACAATCATGGTTGAAGACACCTCCTCCCAGGATGGAAGGAGAGAAAATGAATGCCAGCAAGGGAAATGTCAGAGGCTTATAAAACCATCAGATCTCGGGAGAATTCACTCATTATCGCGAGAACAGCGTGGGGGAAACCACCCCCCATGATTCAATTACCTCCCACCAGGTGCCTCCCACAACACGTGGGGATTTTGAGGATTATGGAGATTACAATTCAAGATGAGGTTTGGGTAGGAACATAGCCAAACCCTATCAGAAGGTAATGTTACTTACATATCAGATTGTCTTCATTAATGAGAATTTGACATAGGCCAGGGGAGCTTTATATCCTTATTCAGTTTCATCATTCTCCAAAACTAATGAGGTATTTTCTCCTTGCTACAGAAGTGAAAACTGAGGTTCAAAAATGAGAGTCATTTATACTCTTCTAATTGATAGATTGTTCGGTCAAGTTTGACCTCGTACTCTGCAGTCCCAAAGCCCACACCTGCTAACTAAGTTCTTTCCTGTCTTCTCATTCACAAATGCAAGTTTTTTTTAAATAGCTCTTGAAATAATTACTTAATTTTAAGAAAAACAGAAAATATAGTACATTTGTCTGCCTCAATCCTCACCCCAAATTATGAAAAGGTGCTGCACTATGAACTATTTATTAGAACCCTGCAAACAATGCACCCTCTGCGTTGCTGAGATGGGGGAGCCAGGAATTGTGAAAGGAGCAGATATGTTGAGTAAAAAGGTGCCAAATTTACACATCAACTTTTTTATTGTAGCCACATTCCCCTTAACATTCCCTCATCCCTCACTCTCAGGGGTTTGCGGTTTAGGAATAAATTAGTTATAGTAAGCTACCACTTCTGCCCACTGATTGAAGACTTCTCATAAGCTACAGCCTGGGGATACATGTCCCTATTGAAATGAGAGGCCATCCCCTCCCTGGAAAGGATGAAAGGACAGGCCTTTCTCACCTGCAAGGTGAAGGAAGACGGCATTCTTCTTAGAGAAAACAGCATGGGACTACAAAGAGATGAGAGAAGTCCTAGGAAGGTAGATGGGAAGCCCCCAGTGTTAAACTTGCTCACTGGTGACATAACCAAAAGCTAGATGGATAGCGATTTGGACTGTGGAAGTAAGTGGAAAGGAAATGTCAGTGCCAAGTGTTTCAATGTTCCTGTTGCTCTGTTTGGAAAAAAAATTCCATTGACTGATGGGCTGTGTGCCGGTTAAGTCTATCTGTAAGCTTTGGTCCTAGAAATGTACATATTTAACAAGGCATTTGCAGAGTAGTTATTATGTGCAAGGGACTGAGCTAAAAGTTTTTATGTGCGTTGTCCTGTTGAATTGAATCTATACAACTGCCACATGGCAGTTTGTCTTCACCATATACATGTGAAGACTATAAAATAAAGTGAAGTAATATACTCAAGGTATTGTATAGTTTACATTCAATAAATTCTATTTTACACTATTTTATAAAGTCTGACTGCTCTCCATTTGAATTTTCGAAGGCAGAGCCTGTCAGCCTATCAATGCATTCCACTTTTCCAAAGTAAGATTTAGTTTGCATATATTTGTGCGTGCGTTCATGTGCAAACATGAGTGGGTATCTCAGAATAGAGAAGAGATTATTTCATTCCAAGGAACTAAGCTGGTCAGGAAACAAAATTCCCCACAATCATATGAGTACTTCCTCACAGCAAAACTTTCATTCTCTAAGTGTGTCCAGGAAGCCCTAAAGCCACCAGTCTTCCATTTCTCCATGTAATCAGATCACAGTGCAATCGTTCTCACATCTGGGGTCTGACCAGCTGCATCAGCAACACCTGAGAATTGTCATGCCCCAGCCCAAATCTGTTGAGTCAGAAACTCTGCGAGTAGGGTCCAGCCCCCCATGGGACTCTGATACTTGCTAAAGTTTGAGAACCACGACTGTAGAGAGAAGAAATCTGAGTAAACTGATTCACCTGGAAGTGTGAATGACTGGGTTCACTCTTGTTGAGTGTTGACTTATTAAAGGAGAAACTACAAAACAAGTCTTGTGGCCTTCATTTCCAACTAATCTGTTGCTGTTTTTATGTAGAGAATTAGTGGCCATCCAACAGTATGAAAGTTACCAGAGCAGTCACAATGAGGCTTTGGCCTGGAAACATGTTCTTTTCAGCTAGCCTCAGGGAAATGATAAAAGGACTGAGTTGGGAGGCTAATTGCTATCTGATTATACACAAAATTTCAGTTTGGGCCCATGATGGAAAATGGTTTGAAGGTAATTATGAATTGGTAATCCTTCATGACTTTGGTCCTGGCTTCATTTGCATAAGCTCTGATTACAGCAAATGGATTGGTTTCCCTCACTTTAAATTTTTTTGTTTTTGTTTCGAAACGGAGTTTCGCTCTTGTTGCCCAGGCTGAGTGCAATGGCGCGATCTTGGCTCACAGTACCCTCTGCCTCCTGGTAGCTTCTCCTATCTCAGCCTCCCAAGTAGCTGGAATTACAGGCATGTGCCAACATGCCCAGCTCATTTTTTGTCTTTTCAGTAGAGTCAGGGTTTCTTCATGTTGGTCAGGCTGGTCTGGAACTCCTGAACTCCGGTGATCTGCCCACCTCAGCCACCCAAAGTGTTGGGATTACAGGCATGAGCTACCGCGCCCGGTGTGTTTTAAATTTTATTTCAATATTTAGTTAAATTTGAGTTGAACTAGTCGCATATGGCTAGTGGCTCCTGTATTGGACAATGCAGTTCTGTAGTCTCAGGACTGGTATTCCTCGTCTACCTTATAGATAGGAAGGAGTAGAACCTAAACTGACCAATGAAGCAAATACACTCTTTGAGAACAGGAATCACACTTAATACTTATCTCTAAAGTTACAGATCCTTTCATATGAAATGTTCTTAGAAAGACTTCTACTTCTGAGAAGATGGAGTAAACAATTTTTCCTATTCCTACCAACTGCAACTAAAAACCCTTCTTTTGTAGTCATTTTGTTCATCAGTCTGATAAGGATAACAGATTTGTAGAAAAATAATTATATTATTTTGTAATGAATCAAACCCACTATCTTATGCCTTTTATGTGTATCATATTAATAGATGTTCCTCATAATTATTTAGAAGACTTTATTGTCAGCTCTACCTGAGGAGGCCAGTGACTATCTAGTGAGGCGGTGCTTGGACTGAATCTTGATGGAAGAGAGTTTACTAAGGGACCCTGAGGGTGAGGGAAGAGGGCACTCTTCTTAGAGGAAACCCTGGGAGGCCGAGGTTGGAACTGACCAGCCTGATTGACATGGCAAAACCCTATCTCTACTAAAATTACAAAATTAGCTTGGCATGGTGGTGCATGCCTGTAATCCCAGTTACTCAGGAGGCTGAGGCAGGAGAATTGGTTGAACCTGGGAAGTGGAGGTTGCAGTGAGCCCAGATCACACCGTTGCACTCCAGCCCGGGCAACAAGAGTGAAACTCCATCTCATAAAACCAAAAATAAAAAAATTTTAATTTATTTTCTCAGTTGTACTAGCCACATTCAATTTTCTCAATAGCCATATGTGATTAGCAGCTACCATAGTGGACACTGCAGATATCCAATATTTTCAGCATCACAGAAAGTTCTGTTGGAAGTACTTATTTAGAATGATGAATTAATACAAAAAAAGTCAAGCTAAAAGTAACAATGAGGAAAGAGCCCTGAGAGATTGTCATGGTCAGTTCTAGTCCCCTGACCCCATGATAACCACTGATTGTTGTCTATACTCAGAACTGGAGAGAAGAGACAGTCTGGCAGGGAGGAATGTAGGAAAAGCACTCATCATGAGCCAGGTCAATATGGCTGACTCTGGGAGGTTCAAGTCTCTCTTATCTCAGGATACTCTAGTATTTTGTAGATATTTAAATTATTTTATAAATGATGGGTAACCAAAAATATTCTTGAATATTTATCAAAAGTTCGTGAACCCGGGAGTTTGAAGTTTCAGTGAGCTATGATTACACCCCCGTACTCCAGCCTGGGTGACAGACCATGTAGGAAAATAAATACCAAAAATTTGAATTCTAGTCTGTTCCTCACCCCCTAAAAAGGGAAACTTATTGTTTGAAAATGATGTGTGGGTGGAAAGCAAGTACAGCATTAGTACTTCTCTCTTCTTTGTTTCTCTGATTTCTGAGGCAAGTATGTCAAAGAACAATCTCCCATAAAGTTGGAGAATAAGGACATTACTTAGAAATCCTGCAGTGACTCACCTTTTGAGTGTGGTTGTCTGCAAAATAAAAAGAAAAGGATTAAAAGCTACTGGGTTTTTGTTCGTAACTACATGAATTACACATTTTATGTAAGACTCATGTCAGTCCTTTTAGATGGGTATCACTTATCCCTTTTGTGGATGCTGAATCTTAGTAATGGAAAGATAATATTGTGGAACAGTAAATTTAATTGACAATAAGATGTACCCAAAACATGAATATTAGGCAAAAGGACACTTATGCTTTTTCCTATCCTGAAGTATTACCTAACAAGCCCTCTCAACTTTTATTTCTCTACCAAATGCACCTTTGTTTGATTTGCTATTAACTATTGATTAAGGCACAGTCATCAAATTACATACTAACTTGTGGATGTTTGTTGAGCAGAAATGCAAGAGACTTTTGACCAGTAGAAAAGAGACTGCAAATGTAATGCTTTGATTGCTCTGCAGGAAACTAGCCAGCTTTGTGTCTGACTTGCACAGTTATTTCAGCATGCCCTTCCTGACAGACTATGTGAATTTCTGTTCCTCAAGTTCTCTTTGAACCAGCTTTACCATCTTGCTGGTTTCCTCATTAGTGATTTAAGTCATTTCTGACATACACTTTCTATACATTTTACAATATTCTTGTTCTTTTAACTTCTTGAAAATTATACTGTGTCACCATTTACATGTGGCAACACCTCTACTGTTCTGACACAAACACAAAATATCTTACTAATTCATGAAGCCCAAGATTTGTTGGGTTTCTTTTTCTTTTCTATTTTTTATTGTACTTTAAGCTCTGGGGTACATGTACACATTCTGCAGGATTGTTGCATAGGTACACACATGCCATGGTGGTTTGCTGTCTCTGTCCCCATCGTCACCTACATCAGACATTTCTCCCACTGTTATCCCTCCCCAACCTCCCCACCCCACACTGTCCCTCCCTTCCTCTCCCCCCTGTCTACCCCCATGTGTGATGTTCCCCTCCCTGTGCCCATGTATTCTCATTGTTCACCATCCACCTATGAGTGAAAACATGTGGTGTTTGCTTTTCTGTTCTTGTGTCAGTTTGCTGAGAATAATGGTTTCCAGATTTATCCATGTCCCTACAAATGACGTGAACTCATCCTTTTTTATGGCTGCACAGTATTCCATGGTGTATATGTGCCACATTTTCTTTGTCTAGTCTATCATTGATGGGCATTTGGGTTGGTTCCAAGTCTTTGCTATTGTAAACAGTGCCACAATGAACATACCTGTGCATGTATCTTTATAATAGAATGATTTATAGCCCTTTGGGCATATACCCAGTAATGGAATTGCTGGGTCAAATGGTATTTCTAGTTCTAGATCCTTGAAGAATTGCCACACTGTCTTCCACAATGGTTGAACTAATTTACAATTGCACCAACAGTGTAAAAGCGTTCCTATTTCTCCACATCCTCTCCAGCATCTGTTGTCTCCAGATTTTTTAATGATTGCCATTCTAACTGGCATGAGATGGTATCTCAATGTGGTTTTGATTTGCATTTCTCTAATGACCGGTGATGATGAACATGTTTGTTGGCCTCATAAATAAAGTATCTGTTCATACCCTTTGCGCACTTCTGAATGGTTGTTTTTTTCTTGTAAATCTGCTCTAGCTCTTTGTAGATTCTGGATGTTAGCCCTTTGGGTTTATTTTCTTAAGTAAATTCATGACATGTTAAAGCCAGACTAATCAAATAGATTTCATATGGCAGTCACTGTGGCATTGAGCCAGGCCTAACTAATCTTAGGAGAAGTCTGAGTTTATATGATGTCAAAATAAATGAGTGAAAGCCATGTGATCACAGAAACATGCAATTCTGTAGGAGGCAGGGATCTTACAGATCTTCTAATTCAATCCCTTATGTTTAAGACAAGGAAGTTGTTATCTATGGAGTGAATTGCCTTGCAGGAGGCCTCATGTCAAGTTGGAAGACCAGAGTTCAAAGTTATCAAATCCCAAGTTCTACTCTATTGCTGCTATTTCACATTTCTTCTAACCAGCGAGAAATAGAATCTACAGACAATAAGAATAACTTTTTTACACCATAAGGGGACAAATTGCCCTGGGTGGCATTTCTATCTTTCCCTATCTGCACCTGTAAAGAATAATAGGGATGAAATAAATCAGCTACAAAACATCCATCCAGAGCCTAGAGCCTGGAGGGAGGGAGGAACACAGAAGACAGCATCACTGGCATTGGGCCCTGGGTAGACAGCTCTGTTGCCATCGTCACAAAGCACGTTGTGAATAATAAAGCAGATCATGAGATCCTGACAAAGCCTCAGTTTCCTCATTTGAAAAGTGGAAACTATTAATAACTACCTGATGGGCTTTGCATGAGTTTCAAGTGACATAACACGTTACTGTATTTATTAGAGTGCTAACAATGAAAGTGGCTATCACTGTTATGACTATAATTATTTTCATTTACTAACATTACCACTGCTAAAATAGGTCCAGACTTGGGTGCCAACTCCATCCACTCCATCCCCTAACTCCCTACAGAGAAACCAATGGGTATTACCCAATTAACGTTGCTATCATCTCTGGGTTTTCAGATATATTGGTCTAGCCATGGAGAAAGCTGATTTCTAGAAAGTTATTCCTTTCTTCAGGGAACTGGACCGGTAGGAAAATCGAAAGACAAATGATGAAAGAAGCATAATTTCTTTGTATTTACTCTTTCTGAAAGGAAACATTCTTAACAGAAACCTGCAACTCAGAAAGAGAAGGCTAACAAAAAGAAACTAATACATAGCTAAAGAAATACATTATGGTACTTTGGGGGCACAGATGCTACAGACAGATACCTTTGGCAGATGACAAGATTCAGGTTTGTCAGGGAACATGAGAAGTGAATGTAGTCGTTCACCTTTGAAAGGCATTCCGTGAAGGTCATGTTAAGTTCTTCATTGGGAAACTTTTTTTCCTGTGTTGTATTCACAGACCTCAGATAATTTATTTTAGGTTCATTTGTTTACTTATTTTACTTCTTATTTTTATGGTCAGAACTTTGAGTTTTCATGATCCATTGGAATTGATCAAGAGATCCACGCAGTTGCAAAAGACAGCAGGCTCTTTACTGTCACAAAGTGAGGGCATGAATGGCTTGGTCTTCCTGGCAAACCTAGTCCACAGTAAGTTATTGCCCAACAAGCTGTGTTCTCAAAGCCCAGGTAATCCCTCAGGTGTCCTGGTGTGGTGGGATGGATGAGCTTGTGCCAGGAGGCTAGCTGAAGAGAAATCTGCAAAGAGAGGAAGAAGAATGGATCCAGTTCTTGGATGATGAGGAAAAGGGCTAATTTGTTCAACCAAGAAGTATAAAGTCCAAAGGAATTTGCATTTGTTTCCCTGAGAATAAAAAATTACATGCAGAGAAGCAGCTTTTGAGACTAACTACAATACTGCATGTGGTCAATTTAACCAGACATATATAAAGAGTAAGGATGTTCATCATCTGTACATTGTTACGCTGAGGCATAGAAAAGGCTTAGGAAGGGCAGGGTGGTGAATGAGAAGACAAGATGACAGGGCTTTGGAGACAGACTGTGTTTCCACTCTGCCACTTGCCAGCTCTGGGTCACTGAGGAAATAAGTTTCTAGGATTTTCATCTGTTAAACGGTCTTAATAATATCCAAATGAAAGATCAAATAAAAGGATACTGGTGAAAAAATTATAAAGTTATGTGTCCCATGCAGAAAGTTCTGTTGGTTGATAGAATCAAGTGGGTTTCTACTAAAGCTTGAGGAGAATCAAGGGATATGTTTGTCTGGTGACATCATCACTGGAAACAACAATAGCTTTCCATAAGCCCTGCAGTGCTAGGCAGCAAGGACATTGTTCTGTCCCAAAGTAGCAATATTTATATCCCACATACTTTCTGTTAAAAGATTTCTGGAGCTCACTTCAGCAGCACATATACTAACATTGGAGCAATACACAGAAGATTAGCATTTGCCCCTGAGCAAAGATGACAGGAAAATTCATGAAGCCGCTCATAAATCTAAAAAATTTTTAAGAAAGGTTACTGCAATGCACTGCAAGGATAGTATATTAAAAATAAAAATATGTGGATCTCAGTATAAATGCCATAAATGTTTATGAGGGAATCAAGGATTTTGAGGGAAGAAAGGTGTAGTGCTTTACTCATTTTGTAAAAAATTATACTCAGACACTTCTGGAAGTGATGTCTAAGGAGGACATTTTCTCGTGAAGTAGCAGAATAACTTTGCTTTCTTATCCCATGATCAGGAGCAGACCTGGAATAAGAACTGAGCTTCTTCAGTATCAAGTTCAATGTTTCATCCACAAGAACCAGCTTTTTCCTGAGAAGGGCATCTCCAATATTTCCTATCCTTATATTGTTCTAATTTCTGATGAATTTTACCACAGTAGAGTAGTGAAACTTGCTGACTATAGACAGAGCTGATTTCAGCAGAAGTTACAGAATTTAGCCTAGAGAAAAAACGAGCTGAGAAGACAAAAATCCTATTAGGACTATTTTCTTCATTCCTGTATGGCTGAGGCTGGGCCTTCCTGGCAGCACAGCACATCCTTGATGACTTTGTCCAGTTGAGTTTTAAATAATTAAAGTGATTGGCCTCCTATTATATCTCCTGGGAACTCATTCCATCCCAGAAAGGAGCTGACTCTTAGAAAGTCTTTCTTGACATAACGTTATTGTGTATGAGTTCTTCATACATTTTCTCCTATTCAAAGAAATAAATATGAATGGAAGCAAGGAAGCCAAAAAGGAGGGAGGAAGGGAAGGATGGGGGAGGAGGGAGGGAGGGAGGGAGGCCGGGGAGAGGAGGAGGGAGGGAAGAAAATAAGTGATGGAGGTGAAATAGGGGATGAGGTGGGGTTGTTGACTGATAGGAGAAGGGAGAGGAGGCAGAGAATAAAACACACTAAAAGAAAGAACTGTATGGAGAAGGGGTATGGATATCCCTCGGAATGAATTTAAGGAGGCAGCATCAGTCCAAAATCAACAGTAAATCTTCTTCCTACTTTCTACCTCACTCTGAACCTGAAGACATTGATCTTAAGACTCAATGGATTTGGTCAATTCTACAGTTGTTAACCTTAATCCATTTACAAACGAATCCATAGCAATCCATATTAAGGTACACAAAAAAGCCTACGTACCAGGCCTGAGGAGGAATGTGGAGTAAGGGTGAGAGGCAGCTTAACGTTCCCCCACTTAGGGACTTAGCTGTTGCTTTTCCACAGATTACCACCAACCTCCATAGACATCGAGTTTACACGCCTTTGTGTCCATCTACTTTTGAACTTTGTGTTCTAAAGGGAATGCATACCTGAGGAAATTAAGAAGTGGGTAGAGAGGACTATAGGTCACAAGGGGGAATCCAGTGTCCAGGGCCATATTCTTACCATCCCTTCTGTAAAGATCAAGGGCAGAGTTCCCAGATGAGTGCCAGGAAGAAAAACTCTTATGATTCTGTTGGAAAAAAAAAGAAAAAAAGACACCCAAAAATGGGATCAATTTTTATGTCAGTGTTTCTTCACATTAGCCAAAAGCAGGTATGTTTTAACCAGAATCAAGCTCAGCTCCACTTAACATGCATCTAATGCCACGGTTTCTGGATCATCGTGACATCTCTAATCTGCCTCCTGTTTGACTGCACACCCCCTGCAAGGACTATCTGTGTTCTCAAAACAACATTCTAAATCCTCAACACTGTGCACCAGGCCCTGCCTGACCTGGCCTTTGTTCGTCTTTCCAGCCTTGACTCTGGCTACCTTCCCAGCTTCAGATCCATGCTGGCCATCATCAGCTTTCTAAAGGGTGGCACGCACCTCCTCTGTGCCTTGGGGGCTTCACCACACACAGCCCCCTTGGCTTTTACTGCCACCTCTGATATCCTCCTGATTCATCCCCACTCACCCCTCATACCACCTTAATTATTCCTTCTTCAGGGAAAGCTTCTCTGGCCACCCTGACTCCCAGGCTAGGTCAGGTCCTGTAGTGAGCTCTCAAGTAATTTATATCCAGGGCAGGAATAATTATTACTTTTTAAATTTTTACATTCATGGGTACAAGTGCAAGTTTGGTACATAAGTAAATTTGTGTCCTGGGGGTTTGTTTTACAGATTATCTCATCAACCAGTTATTAAACCTAGTACCCATTAGTAATGTTTCTGATCCTCTCCCTCTTCCCACCCTCTACCCTCCAAAAGGTCCCAGTGTGTGTTGTTCCCCACTAAGTGTCCATGTGCTCTCATTATTTAGCTTATAAGTGAGAACATGTGGTATTTGGTTTTCCGTTCCTGCATTAGTTTGCTAAGAATAATGGCCTCCAGCTCTATTTATGTACCTGCAAAGGACATGATCTCATTCTTTTTTATGGTGGCATAGTATTCCATGGTATATATGTACCACATTTTATTTATCTAGTCTATCATTAATGGGCATTTAGGCTGACTTCATGTCTTTGCTATTGTGAATAGCAGAGCAGGTATAACTGAACACATAACCACATGGTTCACAGGTAAGGGAATCCACCTCCCTGGACTGTAAACTCCAGGAGGACCAGTCTGCTTTGCTCACCTTATCTACCGGTCCTACTAGTGCCTTATGTGCACTGGAAACTTACCCTTTTCTGCAAGAAAAATGGCAGTGTAGGTTACAGCCCATACTTAGAAACGGGCCTCTCTATACATAGCAAGGTGTGACCCCTAAGATGCAGAGGTATGTGGTAGTTGTTCAAAGTGAATAAAACAATTAAAATCTATTGTTACCTGTTCTTTAAGTGGAGTAAAAGAAGCTTTCCCAACTGGAAACAAGTTTGTTGCCAGTTCAGGTTATCAAAGCAACCCTCCAAGAGCCTCCTCAGTACCTTTTGGTGGGTTGCCGGGTTTAGTGAACACATGGTCAGGGACACATATCTCCTCAAAATAATTAGCCACCTCCTGGGCTTTTTATCCATTTTCCCATTATACTTTCCTCAACCTCTTAGAATGCATTACTTTTCAGATTTACATTGTTAATCCACTGAGAAGAGAACACATCTTTGTTTTCTACACCAGCCAGTGCACAGTTAAATAATGCTTACAATAATATTTAAGAATAACAACCATAGAATATGTCTGGGGAAAATTAAGAAGATATTAAAATGTCTTTTTTCCCTTACATAGTAGAGTTAACTGTGATAGTTAAAGCTAAGTTACAAATGGGCAAGAAGAGTGAAGAGATTCAATAGCGTTACTAGACACACACAAATCATCAATTATCCGAAAGCTGTATCGGCCCAAGACACAAGTGCAGGCAACTGACAAATAGCCCAGTGGCTACAGGAACCACTGAAACACATGAAAAATTCAGCACATTCAGGAGAAAGAGATAGTTCCAGAGGGCTCTTCAGGGAACAGAATCTTGACGATTTGGACAAGCGGGAATGAACAGCGTTAAGAGCCCTGAGAGGAAGACGTGAACCTGAAAAGATTCTAAGCAGGTCCACACCACCATCATCACTGCATCCTGTTAAGGTTGAGTTGGGAAAGGAGCTTCCCACACAGTCTCAGCTGGTGCTGGGGACACAGGAGGGAGCACAGAAGCAGTAGCTCACGTTCCCAACTTTTCTGTAAGTCCTGTCATGAACATAAAGAGATCAAAAGCAGATGATATACTACAAAGGTCCGAATTAATCTGCTGTGCTTCAGAACCACAGGCCCAAGAGGAAGTGGGCAGGAAGAGGGAGATCGTCAGGACCTCACCTTCGTAAAACCCTCTTTCACTGCCACATCAGGAGTCTCTTCTAACCCTGACTGCTCCTGCTCTCATGCCTGCATCACCCACTTGGCACAGAGGTTTTGATATTTCTAGTGATCAGTATCCTTAGTGTGGAGTTGCCTTGTCTCTCCAGGTAGAACCCAGAAACTGTGGTCTGTCTCTTGCCACTGTCTTGCTTGGTCACCTCCACTCATGGAACAGATGTGGCTGCTGAACAAATCTTACAGCTGAAAATGGTCTTGCTCTTAATCCAAGTCACACATGTAGAAATCATCAGGCTCATCCCACCAATCTCTCTTGATATTATTTAGTTCTAATGCTGACCTCCTAACTGAATGGCTGAACATTTTCAGGCCTGGCTGTTTATTGCAGACATCCTCCAGTGAAACATGAAAGAGGGCACAGCATGCTTCTTGTGGAACCAACTACAATGGTGGAATGTTCTTTTCTTTCCCACTTTGAACACTGTATATTTGCAATGCAGGAGGCTGAGCTTTGTTCTCTGCTGTATTCTTTAATTAGTCTGGTTTCTGGGTGGTGGTGGTGGTGTCCTGGTGCTTGTTCTTAGATGCTATGCTATGTGAATGTCCTGTGAGGGCTCTTGTGTTTCCTTCTTGGAACCTTGGTAGATTCTTCAAAGAAGGTTGTTTTTTAAGGCTGTCTGGGCTGCATGGAATTGTTTAGTTCTTACTTTTCTCTAAAATGCATCTGTAATTTGATCTGCCCTGATCTACAGTGATTGAAAACTGGAGCATGTAATCTTGAACCAAGATAAAATGAGAAAGAAAAATTGGACCTTTTTAAGTTTACTTTATTAAAAGTTAGCAGGAAGACAACCCAGTGAAAATTATTACATCTTTAATGTCAGCCATTAGGTAGGATAACAGAATGGAAATGGACTAGAATGGATTCAGATTTTGCTTTGCTACTGTAAGGTTTATTGCCAAGGTAAAATGAGGAAACTGAGGTAAGTATAAGAAAATGAGAAGCTAATTTATTCAGCTCTGGGGCGAGAGTCTGTGGTCCAGGAAGGGGCCAAAGAAGTCAAGCCTGGCTCTTTAGGTCGTGGAATTTAATGGGGAGGGAAGGCAATTGATTGGCTATTGGGAAACAAAGGGAAGGCAATTTCATTGGCTGTTGAGAGGCAGGAAGTGCCCAGAGCTAGCTGTCATTGGTAGGTGGGTGGGACCTTGGGTAAGTGGGCCTTGATTGGCTATAGGGGAAACAAAGTGAAGGCAATTTCACTGGCTGTTGAGAGGCAGGAAGTGCCTGGAGCTAGCTGTCATTGGTAGGTGGGCAGGACTTTGGGTAAGTGGGCCTGCCGGGGTATACAGGGCAGATCGCTTCAGGCAGGGTTTGGCGGGGGCTTCTTTTAAAAAATATTTTGCAGGTTTTTCAACAGCGGGCTGGAGGTTCGATGCATAGTTTAATGCTGAGTGTGGCCTTGGGTGTGATATGCAGAGGTGAGTGCGGGAAAGCCATGTGGCGAGGCCAGATAAGGAGCTTGAGTGATGACATAGTTATCAGGCATGGAGAGGGATGGATGTGTCCGTTTGACTCCTGGCAAGGCAACCAGCCTTACAGCTACTACCTAGGCAAATGACCTCAAACAATCATCTCAATTGTTAAAGTAACAATATTTTCTACTGCAAAATGAAGGAATTACATAAAATAAACCACTTGAAAAGACTTTCCTGGCTCTAACATTCCATGGAAATGTGGCACACCAATCTCAAAGGTTTAGAGAGAAATGCAACTGCTTTACTCCAGCGGGAGATTTGGACACGACTAATATTAAAATCATCAGAAATTGAAAAGTCATTAGGTGAAATCTTTCATTTCCTTACATAAAAAGATTCTCATTTAATTCTATAAAATAGATTCTCATGCCTGTGGCCCCCATGACTGATGCTATTGTATGAGGCAAGTAAAAGAGAAAGCAGGAAAGAAAACAAATGTTTACTGCAGATAATGAGTAGTTTTAAGTACTTTGCACACATCATCTTATAACCCTCACAACACCTCAACCATAGGCATTGTTATCTCAATTTTATAGTTGAAACGGAGGCCTAGAGAAGTAAAGTAAGCTGCTTAAGGTTATATGACTAGTAATCACGTTTCTCCAGATGAAATCCAAATCTTGCTGATTTCACGGCTCTATTTTTAGACTACCAAAACAATACTAAACAAATAAACAAAAACAATAACAAAAACAACTTGAATTTACTATAAACAATGCAAGCAATTCTTCAAAATATTTTTTATTGACAGACAACAGAAGGGAAATATTATCATATGTTTGTGGTGTGGAATATTCCTGGAGAAGATGGTCTTTTAAGAGCCTTTTCCCAATCTCCAGGGTGTATCTGCCTCATTTTTACTAAAGTGTGTATCTTCCAGTGGGATAAATTAATCATCAATAGCAGCAACAGTGTATCATCATCACATGTAAAATGTAAAACAGGGCATATGAGCACAACTGACCCTCTTGTGAAAAACTGCCTTCCTTTGATGTTTGGGAAAATGCAGATGATACTGATATTCTGATCTTCAGCTCTGGGACAAGGAGGTTTCAATGAATTATAAAGAGACTGTGGCAGGAGGAAGAATTTGGAAAAAGTCAAGTTCTAAACTACAGCTCCTATTATTCTGAGAAAGCACAGATTCTCCCATTAATTCCCCGTGGATTCATCGGGAAATTCCTTCTAGCTAACACTGACTTCATGTTCTTTACTTTGGGTGTGAGAATGATTAAGGAGAACACAGAGTGTCTGTATAAACTAAGCTCCAAAAATCTCCACCATCTCCAGGGAAGAGGTGACTCTGAGGGTGCTGTGTATTTCCCAGTAAGTGGTTGTATATAGTATAGTGGATGCTTATTAGGGAAATCCCTTGCCTATATGGAGGTTTCTGCAGGGAGTGTATGAAGTAAACTGAGAAACACCTTTTCCCATCTACCACAAGGCCCACATGAGTAGTAAAAATGCATGTTCATGGCCAGACAGGGGTATGTTGGTGTCATTGCTTCTCCTGAGGCATGACCCCCAAACCATGTTTGTTAGCCCTATCCTATGCCCCCTACCCTCTATCCCTAACTCACATCTTCTTCCCACCTCCAACCCTGTCACCACAACAGTGCTTGGAATTTAATAATATGTTGACTGGCTAGATTGAATAGTCTTGGAAACAGTGATTCTATCCCTAATGGTAAAAGCTGGAAACTTTTCACATTGTTCTTTTGAGGAAATTGACATCCAAAGGTTCAGTCAACCTGTCTTCAGGCTGGTTTAAAAGAATTAATTCAGCATTTGCACAACCACAGTCACTGCTATCTAAATCTATAAAGATTTAGATAATCTGCCATTTAAATCTATAAAGAAAACTCATTTTTGCCTCCTGCTTAATCAGTGGCAAAATCTCTTTTTATCACATACAATTTTTTTAAAGTTCTAAAGTCACTGTGCTGGCTCTGGACCCTGAGAGAAGGACACAATGACCATTAACTAATTCTTCCTGCTTTACCCGAGGGACAGACATTTTGAGTTGTTTTCTAAATAGTAAAGGATCAGTATCCACAGTTACTCTCCCACTCTTTTTTGACCTCCCCTCTCATCAGCTATATTTGATAACATGTTAAAAAAACACAGATTCCCGATGACCTAGGCATTACATACATAGGGCTTTGTAACTAGGAAAGACATGAAGGACCAAGCCCTGAGTTTCAAACTATCTGAAGCTGGAGTTTTGGCTTGAATAGAAATCTAATTTATGATTTTGACATTAATAATAACATGTGCTTCTGTATTATTTGAGAGCATTAGAATTCAAATAATAGATAATAATCACTGAGCTAAAGAATCAACATGGAAATTTATCATGAAGTTATTGGGAAAGGTGTGAGAAAAACGATAGGGAAAGGATGCAAACCTGAAAGGTGGGAAGGTTCTGGAGAGCCTTTGGGGAGAACAGCTGAAGGCAGTTGTTCTACCACCCTGAGGCAGAGGGCAAGGAGTAGGTACAAGGAAGTGTGGGGAAGTTTATCTTAAACAGGCTGGTTTACTGCTGTTGACCAGGAACTGACCTTTGATCATCACAGCATTCCCCGAAAGGAAAACAATAAATGTTAATTGCCTACAGGTTGTGGTTCCAGGTTTTCGGCATTGTGCTGGCACTGAATAACAGCAAGCAGCTTCAGCTTCCGGGGTCTGCTCTCTGGCCACTAGAGCCAGGCTATCACCTGGCTGCTCTTACACTGCATATGTGCGTCTAAGTATTCATTTCTTCCATCGACCAGGGTTGGCAGGACAGACCTGGCAGGTGAAAGGGGGTTCACAGAAGCAAAAGGCAGCAGCTGAATCCTAAGGAGCTGGCATCAGGAAAGGATATAGTGTGAGGTATCCAGGGCACCTCTGCCTGTGTATTTCACATCTTTAGCTGTTATCATCTATGCATTTGTTTTATCTGTCTCTATCTGCAGACTAGCTCTCTTTACATACAGTCATATGGAACAAAGGGCTATGTTACAGCTTCTCATCTGTCTTTGTCAATAGGCGAATGGACCAATTTGTGATATATCCATATGATAAAATAATATTCGGCAATAAAAAGAAATGAACTGTGATGCCATACAAATCATAGATGAATACATATTCCTAAATACATATTGCTAAATGAAAGAAGGCAGCCCAGGAAAGTGCACTGTATGATTCCATTTATATCAAATTCTGGAAAGGGCAAAACTATATACATTCCAAATAGATCAGTGGTTACCAGTGCTTCAGGAGTGGGGAGAGGAGGATTGCAGTGCAGGGGATGTTTTAGGGCAGTGCAACTATTTAATATGATACTTATGACACTACGCTTGGTTTTTTTCAAATTCCACAGAATTCTATAACACAAGGAGTAAACAATGTGTGCAAAATTTTTAAATCTTTTAAGAAGTCAATGGAACCCAAGGTAGAATAAAGACTATGAGAAAAAAGTTACCATATTAAAAATGTCCAAAAAAGAATTCACTGAAAGAACAGGAAGAAAAAGGTGTTAATCTGAGTAGCTTAGGAAATGAATGGAGTTTATACAACTAAATAATAACAAAAGTAACTCTGTATAAGATGTGCATATAAGATGCACTCTATTTGGTACAGTTTTTCTTGTGTGGTTGTAAGTTAATAATTCTGAAACTACTACATTTGTATACTGGAATTCAACTTAGAACCATTAATTTAGAGGAGAAAAAAATGAGCAATGAAAAAATATTGATACGATAAGAAATAAAAATGAGAAGCAGAATAATACTTTGACAAATTATGAATGCATGCTCACAAGACAGATATGACGTCTTCCCAAGTACTGAGAGGAAACAGGAGAAAGGGGTTAACAGCATGAAGAAAGAGACAGCTGCCTTTAGGGCAACTTTAACAAAGTCACGGATGCAGTTCTAGTTTTCTTCCCTGGACCACAAAGCAGACCCAAATGGTGTGCCACCTCTGCCAGGGGTCCGCTTCAAGGCACTGACTGGAACATAATGAATACCTAAGAGAATTCTCTGTGACAGCTAGGATCCTGCGTGGATAACGAGTCAAGATTCAGAGCACAGAGTATAGAGAAGTCAAGAAGGGCAATAGCAGGAAGGTATAAATCTGGGAAAGTCTTTACTAATAGTTCTGAAACCATCACAGTACCTATTTAGTGGCCCAGGTATATGCAGTCTGCAGGGCATCAGGGTAATTTATGTTTTACTTTTTAGATTTTAACTTTTATGTTCAGGGGTACATGTGCAGGATGTGCAGGTTTGTTACACAGGTAAATGTGTGTCATGGGGGTTTATCGTACAAATAATTTCATTACCCCGGTATTAAGCCTAGTATCCGTTAGTTATTTTTCCCAATCCTCTCCCTCCCTCCACTCTCTGCAGTCCAGTAGGCCCCACTGTCTGTTATTTTCCTCTCTGTGTCCATGTGTTCTCATCATTTACCTCCCACTTATAAATGAGAATATGCTGTATTTAGTTTTCTGCTCCTACATTAGATTGCCAAGGATAACGGCCTCCAGTTCCATTTATGTCCCTGCAAAGGACATAATCTCCTTTTTTATAGCTGTATAGTATTTCATGGTGTTTATATACCACGTTTTCTTTATTCAGTGCATCGTTGCTGGGCATGTAGGTTGATTCCATGTCTTTGCTATTGTGAGTAGTACTGCAATAAACACAGTGTGCATGTGTCTTTATAATAGAATTATTTTAGGGGGAGAGTATATGCCCAGTAATGGGATTGATGGGGTTAATTGGTATTTCTGTTTTAAGGTCTTTGAGGAATCACCACATTGTCTTCCACAATGGTTAAACTAATTTACACTCCCACCAACAGTGTAAAAGCATTCCTTTTTCTCCACAATCTTGTCAGCATCTGTTGTTTTTAACTTTTTAATAATAGCCAGTCTGACTAGTGTGAGAAGGTATCTCATTGTTATTTTGATTTGCACTGATCATCTCTAATGATCAGTGATGTTGAGCTTTTTTTCATATGATTAGTGGCCTCGTGTGTCTCCTTTTCAGAAATGTCTCTTCATGTTCTTTGCCCACTTTTTAGTCATTTGTTTTCTTGTAAATTTTTTAAGTTCTTTATAGATAATGGATATTAGACCTTTGTCAGATGTATAGTTTGCAAAAATTTTCTCCCATTCTGTAGGTTGTCTGTTTACTTTGTTGATAGTTTCTTCAGCTGTGCAGAAGGTCTTTCGTTTGATCCCATTTGTCAATTTTTGCTTTTGTTGCAATTTCTTTTGGCATCTTCATCACAGAATCTTTGCTTGTACCTGTGTCCTAGCTTTTTTCTAGGGTTTTTATAGTTTTGGGTTTTGCATTTAAGTCTTTAATCCATCCTGAGTTGACTTACAGTATTGTGTACAGAAGAGGTCCAGTTTCAATTTCCTGCATATGGCTAGCCAGTTATTCCAGCACCGTTTATTAAACAGTAAACCCTTTATCCATTGCTTGTTTTGTCAGGTTCGTTGAATATCAGATAGTTATAGGTGTGCAGTCTTATTTCTGGGTTCTCTATTCTGTTCCATTGATCTATGTGTCTGTTCTCATACTAGTACCACACTGTTTTGGTTACTGTAGCCCTGTATCAACGGATGAATTAATACCTAAAGAGAAGGTATCTGGATCTTGGAAACAAACTGACTAGAAAAGGCTAGGGATTTGGAATATGTAAACCATCTTTACTAGGTGGGTCTTCAGTGGAGACCTCTGCTCTGAGAACCACATCCTACTCCAGCTTTACGATGACATAGCCTCATGATGACTTCCAGTCCTGTGACCTTATTACGTTTTTTCTATTTTCACCAGTCACAGGTATTTCTTTCCCTTCTTACCCAGGTAGATCCTGTTCCTTTTTGTTCACTCATTTGCAAATGCACTGATGACACTCTTCCCTCCATTGTACTCAAGAACCAGCCCCAACTCTAAAACCTATTCATATGTCAGCCATGGTCCAGTATCTCCTTGGCCATATCTTGACTATATCATATGGAAGCTGAGAACTATGGTGGGAGAAACAGGGAGATGTTAAAGTCAGTAATAGCTGTCCTCTGGATGCTAGAAGTATTGGTAGAAGATGTTCTTACAGAGCTAGTCTCACTTACAGCAACCAAAATAAAATAGTCCTGAACTGCAGAGTCCACATTAAAGCAGGAGCAGTGGGGAACAAACCTCTTAAACACTGAACTGAGGAAGGAAGTGGATTTTTATTAGGCCAGAGCTATGGGAGGCTACAGCTTCATTCACTGAGCTCTCTGAGCTGCAGTTTCTCTCCCCTTTTATAGGCTTACAACACTAAAGAGGAAACTGAGGCAGAACTATGTCATTGTCCATTTGCTGGACATCCAACCTTACAATCTTTTGGCTTCATTGATTTGCTAATTCATATGCAGCGTGAGTTGGGACTAGCTGGGGAGGGGGCTTACAGAGACAAGACAAAAGCAACAAGCTGTTTATTGGCAGCGGTGTTTCCAGGAAGGAGCCTGGTCCCTGGAGATGTGGGAGTCTGAACCAGTGCCCGGCTCCAGCCGGCAGGGTTAACATTCATTTGCAGATCTTTCAAGGTTAACAGATAGCAGAGATTCTGGGAACTAAAAAGGGAGTCATTTTCCCAGTTTTTTGGTATCTTATTTTATTTTTTTCCTTCTTCACCCTCCTTCCCATCTGAAAGTTGGAGAAGGAGGAGGTGAAATAGAAGGAAGCAAGGGGGTCACCCCTCTCATATATGATGGCATTTTTCTATCAAAAAAAGTGAGAACAATTATAAGCTGAGCGGAAAGGTCAGAATATCAGGCAAGGAGGGTTGACCAACCAGGAGCTTCTTGGATGGTTCATATAACACGGCATCCCTGGACTGAGTAGCCTGAGAGAATCTACTCAGTCCAAGGTAGATCTATCTGTCCCCAAAGAAATAAAAAGTAGATAACAGTGGCTGAGGGAAATTGTTCCAATGAAAACTCAAAACCTCTTGCTGAGTTTTTGGATCTGAGTGAGTTCTCAGATCTAGAACCAATTAACTGAATGGAAGGCCTAGTTCTCAATTAAAAGGACCTATAATATTACAGTAAATGTCTATGATAATAATATTCCTAATTCTTCCCCAAGGAAAGTACAACATTCAATTGGGTACTATAACCTAGGAAAGGGGAAATATTCAAACATTTGAAAAACTTACTGGATACATGGTCCTAACTCACATTAATATCTCGGGACCCAAAGAGTCATTATGCCTCACCCATTAGAGAAGTATTCTGTTAATAAATGGAGTTGTGGCCCAGGTCCAGCTCACAGAGAATCTACTCAGTCCAAGGATATACCAGGGGTCATATGCATGGACCCAATTTATAACTGGCATTTAAATAGTTGCTAGTTGTCAGAATACCTATACTAATGCCTTGGCCTATGGGGTAAGAGCAATCGTTGTGGAGAAAGCCGAGTGAAAGCCTCAGAAATTGCCTTAGGGAAAATACCAGAGATCAGTGCCACTACTATAGATCTAAATTATGAGAAGATGGTGGTTTCCATCACATACCATTGAATTTACCATTCTGGTCACTGGAAAAATCAGCCAGAACCTAGAGGAGAACAGTAGACTCACATAAATGCAATCCAGTAGTAGCCTGGATTGCAACTGCCATATAAAATGTGATTTTCTTGATAAAGCAAATTAACCTTATTTTTAGGTGCAGAGTATGTACCCATTTATCTGGCAAATGCCCTCTTTTTTGGCCCTATCAGGATTCAAAATGGACAAGAGGACACGCCCACAGTCTCTCTCTTCTTTGTGTAGGAACTACTTGATTAGGAAACCTGTAAGACTCCCTGTGTGAATCAGTTCTCATATTGCGATAAAGAAATACCTGAGACTGGGTAATACATAAGAAAAGAGGTTTAATTGGCTCACAGTTTCCCAGGCTGTACAGGAAGCATGGCAGCATCTGCTTCTCGGGAGGCCTCAGGGAGCTTTTAGTCATGTTAGAAGGCAAAGCTGAAGCAGGCATCTTCACATGGCTGGAGCAGGAGCAAGAGAGAGAGGTGGGAGATGCGACATACTTTTAAACAACCAGGTCTCGTGATAACTCACTCGCTCCCTCTCACTCTCATGAAAACAGCACTGAGAGGGTAATGCTAAACCATTCATGAAAGATCCACCTCCATAATCCAGTCACCTCCTACCAGGCCTACCAGGCCCCACCGGGAAGATTGGAAGTTAAAATTTGACATGAGATTTGGTCAGATACACCCTCTATATTTCTAAGATTATTTTATTTTAAATATTAATGTGTGATACTGGGGGACTATTTAATATGAAACTGGGTTTTATCTTTTTTTTAAAGATGGAGTCTCCCTCTGTCACCCAGGCTGGAATGCAGTGGCATGATCTTAGTTCTCTGCAACCTCCACTTTCTGGCTTCAAGCGATTCTCCTGCCTCAGCCTCCCAAGTAGCTGGGATTATGGGCATGTGCCACCATGCCCAGCTAACTTTTGCATTTTTAGTAGAGACGGGGTTTTGCTATGTTAGCCAGTCTGTTCTTGACCTCCTGACCTCAGGTGATCCACCCCCATCGGCCTCCCAAAGTGCTGGGATTACAGGCATGACCCACTGTGCCCAGGTGAAACCAGATTCTATCTTAACCCTGTAGCAAGACATAAATTTCTGCTAATCTCCCAGATTGACAAAGTCCTCCTGATAGTACTCTTGTATTTTGAATATATAAAAATAAAAGTGATCTACTACACTGGGAAAACAGAAAATAACTTTCAAAACATTTAAAGATAGCTGTGAACTAAGAGTCAAAACACCTTTTTGTTTAAGATGATGGTTGTTTATTTTTCTTTCATGTTTGTCTCTATACCTTTTGCCTATCCCTTTTGGACATTTTTTCTAATCTGCCTACTGTCTGCATCAGATACAGGAAGCAGAAAGATCTTATCACCTGAAAATGCACTTTCTGTATTTCTTCTGAGAAAATATTGTTAGAGTTTACAGAAATAAACTTCAGAAATGTTGGGTATAATGATGCAGAAAATGCCCCTCTATCAAACCTCAACTGCTGATTTCTCAAATAATTTTGAAACAATATAGTTGGAATTTTCTCTTTCTGCCAAAGTCTATACCACTAAACACCTCAAAAGAGACTTTATGGGCAGTTTCTTTGTAGATTTATTGTTTGCATACAAGAACATCAATCTCTTTAAATGCTGGGCAGAGAGAACAGAGGTTGTGAATTAGGTATGCCAGCTTGTCCAGAAACATGGCAAAAATAAAGAATCAAATGCCAAATGTGTTCCTCTTTGAAAACCTACTTTGTAATATTGTGTTTTATATCAGCATGTAAGCTTTGAATTTTCATGTGCAAATAGTTATTTCAGGGTTTCAGTTCTCTCTTCTCACTTTTAAGTTACCTACAGAAAAATGTCATTCTTAAGAAAAATTGGAATTAAAAAAGAACAAAATTTTAAAGACATAAGAAAAATGTTATGTGAGCCTCAAAACATAAATAGTTCCCACATACCAATAAGAAAAATGGAGTACTATAACAGATGTATCAAATGTACATACAAATCACAATTGAACAAATGCCAAGCCCATAGAGAAAATGTTATACACATTTAAAAACTAAAATTTATTTGTAAAATACATTGATTTGTAAAAATTTATTTGTAAAATAAATTTTAGTTTTTAAATGTGTTACCAAAATTTATTTTTGTTATTGTTACCAAAATTTTGTTAACAAAATTTATTTTTGAAATTGTTTTAATGATAATACAGCATGTGAGTTCTCCAATACATTTCTGATAGTGTTATAAGTAGGTATAGTCTTTCTCGAAAATAATTTGTTGATATGTGTCGATTGTCTGAGCAACATATACATTACCTGAACTAGAAATCCCTCTTCTAGAAATTTGAGGACATTGTTAGAAATACACTTGAAGTTTATTTTGTTAAAATTGATACTAAAACATTATTTGTATGTTTAAGTAAAAGTCCTAAATGTTGACAAATTGGTTATATAAACAATGGTACATTCTTTCAATAGATTTCTAAGCAACTATTAAAATATTTATAAAACTATTTAAAACATAGAAGAAAGTGTCCATTATGTCATGTAGTGAAAATATCTACATAGAATTATAAAATCAGAATAAATTCCTTTTCTTGTTAAAAATCCAGTCACCTAGCTAGAAAGTTTATATATTATTTAATATCATTACCTATGATTATATATTTTTATATATGCATATTGGAAAAACCAGAAATAGCTATAAGAGAATGTATTTATTTTTGTCTGGCAGAAGTTTGATTTTTATCTGAGTGCATTTATTTGGTAGTTTACAAATATTATGTGCATAGTATCTATTACCTGAATGACCATATGCTAGCAATAAACATTATTGTTAAATGAAAGTAATATTCCTTCCAGGCCATATTTTCTATGCCAAGTTTTTCATTCTTTCTTTCTTCAAGGCAAAAGGCAAAGAGAGCAACACCACAATTTCTCCAAGTTTTTGAGGGTGATCTTGGCTTATCAACAGCAAGCTATCAAACTGTTACAGGGCAGAGGTCTAGATCCAGACCCCAAGAGAGGGTTCTTAGATCTCACACAAGAAAGAATTCAGGGTGAGTCTGCTGTGCAAAGTGAAAGCAAATTTATTAAGAAAGTAAAGAAATAAAAGAATGGCTATTCCATAGACAGAGCAGACCCCAGGGCTGCTAGTTGCCCATTTTTATGGTTATTTCTTGATGATATGCTAAACAAGGGGTGGATTATTTGTACCTCCCCTTTTTAGACCAACTAGTGTAACTTCCTGATGTTGCCCTGGCATTTGTAAATTGTCATGGTGCTGGTGGGAGTGTAGCATTAAGGACGACCAGAGGTCACTCTCGTCGCCATTTTGGTTTTGGTGGGTTTAGCCAGCTCATTTACTGCAACCTGTTTTATTAGCAAGGTCTTTATGATGTGTATTTTGTGCTGACCTCCTATCTTATGCTGTGACTTAGAGTGCCTTAACTGTCTGAGAATGCAGCCCTGTAGATTTTAGCCTCATTTTACCCAGTTCTTATTTAAGATGGAGTTGCTCTGGTTCACATGCCTCTGACAAAACTATGGATCAATAGGCAAGTTTAGGAACAAGAACTAACTGTTCTAATGAGAACTTAATGCCTTTTTCTATCTTTTAAAGCTTGAATAAATATGGCCCCCACTTCTCCCAAAGCTCCCCAGCTAGCTTCTCTATCAGAATCCCTTAGTACTCATCTCACTTGGACCGAGACATGAGGAGTATCTCAAGGTAATACAGAGGCTCGAGGTACAGGAAACCACATTGTGCTTTATTAGCTAAAGAGAAAGCTTCTTAGGCAAGCAGTGGGAAATTCAGATGGATATGGATTCCAATAAAGTTGCCTATTCAGACTCATCTATGGAGATGGAGAAACATACAATAGCATAGCTGCTGTAACAGTTTAAACCTGAGTTATCAGGTGCCCTAGATATTTATAATGTTCTTGGTAACTTTGACACTGGTCTTGTCACATAACATATAAAATATTGCTCCCACTTCTCAGGTGGGAAGAAGGCATCCCCTCTCCATGGTGCACATGGATGAAATCAGCAATGGAAATATCAGAAGTACCAAGAACCACTACCTCCAGGGACAGCATCACAATTGACACCCTAGTACTTATGTCCTGGAATATGCCTCTAATCAACTGTAATCCTCCAGGATTCCAAATAAAATGCTGCTTCAAGGTTCTAAATATAATAGGACAGGGCTGGCCAAGTGTGAGAAGATAGAGTTGAAGAAGTCAGCAGGTATCTGCTAGATAATATGTGTTTATGGCAAAATAGAGATTATACATAGCAGATAAAAAGGGAACTCACTCCAGAGAACCTAGGCAACCTAAGGAGGAAGGCACAGGCTACTCCTGACAATCTAGGCAGAAGAAGCCAGAGTCTGGGGATCAGTACCTCAGAAAAGGAATCACTGCCCAATCAACACAGGACACTCCGGACAAACCAGGCCCATAATCAGAGGCATCTGAACCAAATCTGTGATGACTGCCTGCTCAGAGAATGGCCTGTTCTTAGATCCAGACAGGCAGTCAGATACCTATAAGAAAAAATGTCCAGACTGGGATAAATCAGTAATGCTGGGCCTCAGGAGGTTCTCACATGAAGAACTTAGGTCAGATATTCAGACAGCAAGCACTTTTATGGCTGGGTGGGGGATTCTTGGAATCCAGGAGCAATCCGGGCATCATTACCAGTGCTCAAACCTAAAAGGAAGCAGTGAAGGAATATAGGACTTGCTTGCAATGAGAGTGATACTGTGCTGTAGAAGCGTTGGTAATGACATGAAGCATGCCTAGAGGTAAATGGTCTAGACCTGGGGAAGGGCAATCTCCTGCTTTCAGTCAAAAAGAATAACAAATTGCATTACAACGAACTGTTGCCCTTCTGTTCTGAGGTAGACAACCTTCATGTTTCTTTATCTTATTGCTCTTATTTTTGGTTTCCAGCACAAATGGCATTTATATATGAGAAAGAAGGGATATCCTTCCCCTTGAAAATGAGTGAACATGAAATATCTCCAATGAAGGAAACTTAGAGCTAATGAATGCTTCATAAAACAAATAATTAATTCCCATTGCTAGTCACAGGAGTAAGGAACAATCTCCTTTTCTAGCTTAAGTGAACAGGAAATCTGGTCTCAAGAATGACAAGTCATTTTATTTCAGAATCATACTTCAATCTGCCAAAGCAAATGAAAGTTGAAATGAGGACAAAATGTAGCATGACATGGCCATCTCTGATCATTTGTAATTGTAACAAGCACTTATACAGCATTGGGAGCACCATGCTTTGAGAATATAGAGGCCCAGATTCTTTCTTCAGTTCTTTCACAAACAAATTCTGTGAATTTATTGCTCAATCCATTTGGGCTTCAGTTTCCTCCTCTTAAGAATTGAAAGGGTCTGCTGGGTCAAATGGTATTTCTGTTTCTAGACCCTCGAGGAATTGCCACACTGTCTTCCACAATGGTTGAATTAATTTACAGACCCACCAACAGTGTAAAAGCGTTCCTATTTCTCCACATCCTCTCCAGCATCTGTTGTATCCAGAATTTTTAAAAAATATATATTTTATTGCATTTTAGGTTCTGGGGTACATATGAAGAACGTGCAGGATTGTTGCATAGGTACATACATGGCAATGTGGTTTGCTGCCTTCATCCCCATCACCTATATCTGGCATTTCTCCCCAGGTTATCCCTCCCCAACTCTCTACCCACTGCTGTCCCTCTCCTAGTCCCCCTCAACAGACCCCAGTGTGAGATGCTTCCCTCCCTGTGTACATTTGTTCTCATTGTTCAATACCTGCCTATGAGTGAGAACATGCAGTGTTTGATTTTCCGTTCTTGTGTCAGTTTGCTGAGAATGATGGTTTCCAGGTTCATCCATGTACCTACAAAGGACATGAACTCATCTGTTCATATCCCATTGCTGGGTATATACTCAAAGGGTTATAAATCATTCTATTATAAAGACACAAGGACATGTATGTTTATTGTGGCACTGTTCACAATAGCAAAGACTTGGAACCAACCCAAATGCCCATCAATGATAGACTAGATAAAGAAAATGTGGCACATATACACAATGGGATACTATGCAGCCATAAAACAGATCAGTTCATGTCCTTTGCAGGGACATGGATAAAACTGGAAACCATCATTCTCAGCAAACTGACACAAAAAGAGAAAAATACCCTAAGTTCTCACTCATAGGTGGGTGTTGAACAATGAGAACACACAAACACAGGAACAGGGATATCACACACTGGGGCCTGGGGACTGGGGGGTTAGGGGAGGAATAGCAGGGGGTAGGGGGATTGGGGAGGGATAGCATTAGGAGAAATACCTAATGTAGATGACAGGGCAATGGATGCAGCAAATCACACCATGGCACGTGTTATGTGTATGTAACAAACCTGCATGATCTGCACATGTACCCCAGAACTTAAAGTATAATAAATGAATAAATAAAAATTGAAAAGGTCAAATGTAACACCCTCAGTAAGCTGTTAGACTATAAAATATAAATTAGCTCGTATGTGTATCTTACTAAGCTCTTATATGTATGTGGAGAATGATGTTGGTAACATTAAGTCGCTTTTTCTTATTGTTTTCCTGAATGTCATAGTAAGTGTTCAGTGCAGGAGGAATATTGTTGCTATAAATTATTTCTGGTTTTCTGTAATGCATTAATGAAGAGAGACATCCTTGGTAGAATGTGACTCACATAATAAATATGGTACATTTCTTCCTATTGAGTAACCAGGCAAGTACATTTCTGTCATTAGCTTGACAGAATGTAAACATCAGCTGCATACTCTCCACACCTTTTTGGAAAAGTATCATTCATTGAGCCCTCCCCTTCCTCCTCCCTGCTCAATTTCAGTGCTGACTAGTTGTATGACTTTGGTAAATCTCTCTAACATCTCCATTCCTTTGTTTTTGCTCAAGTGAAATAACAACTGTGGGTTACACTTGAATCACATAAGAAACAGAATAAGAACAAAAGCATTTTAAATGATTCTGTAAACAACAATGTTCAGAAAGTGCTGCACACCTGATCCCTTCTCAGAGCCTTACCAACACATTAACATTCTGGAGACGCTGAGAAGCCCTGCACAACAGAAACCTGTATAACTTTAATTCACCTGGCTTGTCCCAAAAACAAATGGCCATGGATCCTTTGTTTCTGAGTAAAAACAATTAATAATGGCACCTCAGAAGTAAGAATCACCAGACTTCGGGAAACCTCAAACATGATGGTCTCCGAGATGTCATTTTAGCTTAGATATTTTATGAAACCTTGGCAGACAGATTTTTATATGGATCAAAAATACAGTAAAACAATATAAGACTCTTTTTTGTGACTCAGAATTTACACATGCTGATTCTGGCATTCTCTGCCAATCAATCTGACATCATCTCATCATAGGATAAGACTGAGGTGATATTGCAAATAATCTAATTCTCCCAATAAACACACACACCCACAAACACACACATACATATACACAAGTATCACTAGAACCTGCCCTGTTTACTTTATGATTATGTTATAAAATTTTTTAATGAAGCAATATATGGGAAATGCAGAAAAAATTAATAGCTTCTAAAAGTTAATGTCTTATCTCAAAAAGATGAAGGTTCAATGAGAAACTAACTTTAAAGGCTATAAAAGTATGAAGTCTGGATGAGGTAAATTTAGTTTGGCTCACTAATTTTAATTTACAAAATACCAGAAATTTGAGGTCAACTTCAAATCTCAAGAGATAATTTTAGCACCAATGAAAATAAGCCATCAATAATTACCTTTATGGACCATCCAATGCAAGAACTAAGGAAATACAAGTTAAAAGGGGGTTCAGACGCATCCATGGACTAGGGGTTCTCTTACTTTTGGAAGGTGAAGCAAGAAATATCAGAGCTGGTACACTGTATGTTCTCATACTGCTAATGAAAATACATCTAAGACTGGGAAATTTATAAATGAAAGAGGTTGAATGGACTCACAGTTCTTTATGGTTGAGGAAGCCTTACAATCATGGTGGAAGGCAAAAGAAAAGCAAAGGCATGTCTTACAAGATGGCAGGCAAAAGAGCATATGCAGGGGAACTACCCTTTATAAAACTGTCAGAGCTCATGAGACTTATTCAGTATCATGAGAATAGCATGAAAAAAAACCCACCCTTATGATTCAATTCCTCCCACTGGGTCCCTCCTGTGAAATGTGAGGATTATGGGAGCTACAATTCAAGATGAGATTTGGGTGGGGAAACAGCAAAACCATATCATTTTGCCTCGGCCACCTCTCAAATCTCATGTCCTCACATTTCAAAACACAATTCTGCCTTCCCAGCAGTCCCCTAAAGTCTTAGCTCATTTCAGCATTAACCCAAAAGTCCACAGTCCAAAGTATCAACTGAGACAAGGCAAGTCCCTTTCATCTGAGCCTGTAAAATCAAAAGCAAGTTAGTTACTTCCTAGATACAATGGGAGTACAGGCATTGAGTAAATATACCCATTCCAAATGGGAGAAATTGGCCAAAACAAAGGGGCTACAGGCACCATCCAAGTCCAAAATCCCATAGGACCATCATTAAAACTTAAAGTTACAAATTGATCTCCTTTGACTCCACATCCAGGAGTCTCACATCCAGGTAACACTGATGCAAGAGGTGGGCTCCCATGGCCTTGGGAAGCTCTACCCCTGTGGCTTTTCAGGGTATAGTACCCCTCCCAGCTATTTTCACAGGTGTTGAGTGCCTGCAGTTTTTCCAAGTGTATGGTGCAAGTTGTCAGTGGTCTGTAGGATGGTGGCTTTCTTCTCACAGCTCCAATAGGCAGTGCCCCAGTAGGGACTCTGTGTGGGGGCTCTAACCCCACATTTCCCTTCTGTACTGCCCTAACAGAGGTTCTGCATGTGGGCCCTGGCCCTGCAGTAAACATCTGCCTGGGCATCCAGACATTTCCATACATCCTCTGAAATCTAGGTAGAGGTTTCCAAACCTCAATTCTTGACTTCTGTGTACCTACAGGCCCAACACCATGTGAAAGCTACCAAGGCTTGGAGCTTATGCCCTCTAAAGCCATAGTCTGTGCTCTATTTTGGCCCCTTTTAGCCATGGCTGGGACACAGGGCAACAAGTCCTGAGACTGCACAGAGTAGCAAGGGCCTGGACCCAGCCCATGAAACCATTTTTTCTTCCTAGCCCTCCAGGCCTGTGATGGAACAGGCTGCTGTGAAGAACTCTGACATGCCCTGGAGACATTTTGCTCATTGTCTTGGTGATTAACATTTGGCTCCTTGTCACTTATGCAAATTTCTGCAGCTGGTTTGAATTCCTCCTCAGAAAATGGGTTTTTCTTTTTTATCACATCATCAGGCTACAAATTTTCTCAATTCTTATGTTCTACTTCTCTTTTAAATATAAGTTCCAATTCCAAACCACATCTTTGTGCATACATAAACTGAATGCTTTTAGCAGCACAAAAATCATCTCTTAAACACTTTGCTGCTTAGAAATTTCTTTCACCAGATACCCTAACTCATCTCTCTCAAGTTCAAAGTTCCACAAATATCGAGGGCAGGGACAAAATGCCTCCAGTTTCTTTGCTACAACACAGCGAGAGTTACCCTTATTCCAGTTCCCAATAAGATCCTCTATCAGAAACCACCTCAACCTGAACTTCATTGGCCATGTCACTATCACCATTTTGATCAAAGTCATTCAACAAGTCTCTAGGAAGTTCCAAACTTTCCTGCATCTTCCTGTCCTCTTCTAAGCTCTTCAAACTGTTGCAATCTCTGCCTATGTCCCAGTTCTAAAGTCACTTCCATATTTTCAGTTGTCTTTACAGGAGCACCTCACTCTACTGATACCAACTTACTGTATTAGTCTGGTCCTGTGTTGCTAATAAAGACATACCTGAGACTAGGTAATTTATAAGGAAAGAGGTTTCGTGGATTCACAGTTTCACATGGCTGAGGAGGCCTCACAATCATAGTGGACGGCGAAGGAAAGACATGTCTTACATGGCAGAAGGCAAGAGAATGTGTGCAGGAGAAATGCCCTTAATAAAACCATCGGATTTCACGGGACTTATTCACTAACATGAGAACAGCATGAGAAAAATCCTTCCTCATGATTCAATTCCCTCCACCAGGACCTTTCCATGACACTGAGGACTATAGAAACTACAATTCAAAATGAGATTTGTGTGGGGACACAGCCAAACCATTTCAGCAGGTAAGGACCTTCCAAGTGATCTAGCTTTTTCTATAATATCCATTACTCAGTTCCACTAAGTAGTCATCAGCAGGACAACTGAGCCCTCCTCCAATGTATCCCTTGGTTCTCCTGTGAGGGGACGGAAGATATTTTGGTCAAACTCAACATGTTCTTATATATTTTGGGGGTAAAACAGAATAACAAAGGGCTCTATGGACAAAAACCATTATAATGACAAATAGATATTGCCCCGACATTATGACACCTCCACATGAAGAGCTGTGACACTTACATTGACAGAGCATATACAATGTAGAAGAAAAATCACCCTTTGTGTAGAACTTCAGCAATTTTAAGAAATGCTTGAAAGAACCCAGGCCTGAGTGGTAGCACTTGTCAATTTGGTACGTTTCACTGTATCCTAGAAAAAAGATGCAGGACTCCAGTGAGTGAGTGGATTTATGTTCCATGATTGTTTTCTTGTTTGTTTGTTTTTATTTTTCTCACATCCACGATGTTCTTTACCTTTTACCATATTCCTGGGAAGCAGGCTTCTTCAGAACCATTGTTTCAAGCCATGTTTCAGATTTCTCTTTTATCATAACTTGGCCTAAATTTCCCTCTGTCTTGTCTTCTCAACTCAACTGTTAGCCCCTAGAGGACACAGACTATGCCTTTTACATCTCTTGTTTCTCTCACAGCTCCTAGAAGATCATGCACATGAAGCAGGAGCCCAGTAACTATTTACTGTATGAAAAATAGATTGATACATAGATTAACAGATCCATGTAAAATTAACAATTACATTTTCAGATTAACTCTTTAAAGGTGTCTTACGAATTATTTCGGCCATCCAAACAGGATGATTAACACAAGAACTAACTTAAACTGCTGCAAAGACTCACATATTGAATACCTGTGAGCTCCTTCCAGTTCATATCCCCATCACTCTTTCTCTGAGATGACCACTATATTGAACATAGCGTTTATCATTCCCACGAATCTCTTTATACATGGTCCTTAAGTATTTTAAAATGTTATTTTTGCATGCTGATAAGTGAAAGAGCAGGAGCATCACCATTGGACAAGCACCATCACATTAAAGTTCACCTTGATCAAAAACTGCCTAAATCCAAAAGGCATCCGCCTAATGGCTAAAGCTCAGCATGACAAGAAACCACAAATAACATTTCCTACCAGAAACAACCCAAACCCTTCCCCAACCAGAGACATGCCAGCCCTGAGTTAACTTCCCCTCTGGGCAGAGAGATGTCAGCCCCAAATTAACCTCCCCTCTGCCCAGGGACATTCCAACCCAGCCACAAACTTCCCTATGCAGAAACATTCCAAGCTTGTGATAAGATCTCTCACCCTAAAAAAACAATAAATACACTTAGTCTGTAAGAGAGAGCACTCCTGACCAAAATCAGCCAGAAGCCCCTCTGAAGTTTATTCTCCGAAATAAACCTGTCTCTGACTGTTGAGCTGCTTTTCATATTTCTTTCTTCTTTCTTACAGTAAATCTTATAAAATATTATATTCCTCTGAAAATTGCATTTATAATAAAAAATATAAAGTTAGTTTGGTTGATATACATCCTTGTAGTTCAATTATTTTCACTGCTAAATTGTATTTCCTTGTGTAAAAAATACCATAATTATTCTTTATACATGGTTTGAAGTGGGTATTTTTCCAAATTTTTACTATTACACACAAAGTTGTTATGGACATTCTTTCCATGTCCCTGTGTACACCGTGAGTGGATTTTTATAGGGTAAACCCCTTGGGGTGAAGTTTAGGGTCACAGAGAATAAGCATTCTCAATTATGCTAGGGATCATTGTATAACTCTCCAAAAGGGCTATGCCAATCCATTCTCCCAAAAACCCTCATTTTGTAAGATGCCAGAATTGTAACACCAATTTCTAGCCATTTGGGTACTGACTTTAAGAGAGGATACTCTTTGCTGACAAGCTTGCCAAAGAACTCTCTCAAAGCTTCTAAGATGTGCTGGTGTCCGTTCAATGGCAGGGATTCCAGCCACCATGGTACTCTAGTCCTCCACTGCAGCTTCCTGAGCACAAGCCACAGTGTCAGCTGAGTGTTCCAGGTATGGGCTTTTCCTTCCAACCCTCAACAATTATAACTCTTTTATTTTAAACACAGAATCCCATCAAAATTGCAAGTTGCCTTTAATGTCGAAGAAAGAGATGCATTTATCTAAAAGCGATCTGTGTGTTAGCAGGACTAGTTGTTGATCCTATTTGTATGCTCCTGTCTTTCTGGGTCCTCAGTGCATTAACATTCTGTAACATTGTGTTGTGGGATCATAGCATCCCAGCACAACAACATGAGTGCTGAGTTTCAACATCAATTTTAACTTGCTGCCTCCTCCATGAAATTGATTAAATATGCAGTGCCTCAGAATACAGTTATTACAGTAAATCAGACTGTGTAGTTGCAAGGTCACATTCAGTGGAAACCTGTGATAGATGATCATTTCTATCATAAAGATGTGCTGTCCAGAGCAGTCCATCCTGAATTGTTGGGCTATTACTATTTGTATTTCCTTTTCTTCTTACATGGCTATTCACCTTTGAGCTCTTTTGAAACCTGCAAACGAGGTGACGTATGTTAGGGAGGCTTTAAATCATTTTTCATATGTTTTTCACTATGTTTCTCCTCGATCTTTTTTCTAAATAATGATTTGAAGTGACTAGAACTTCAATTGGTTTGATTTGCATGTTTGTATTGTAAATGATTCCAGAAAAATAAAATACATTTAGAAAAGTGAACTAATAAAAATGTATAGATGATTAGATGACCTCTGTAACTGGTACAAAGATCAAGAAAAATAACAGTGCCAGAAGCACAGAGGCTGTTCTGTGTCCCCCTTCTGGTCACTTCTGTCCCCCACCCCAGGGTGTCCACTGTTTGTGTGTTTGTTTTAAATTAGACGATGTAATATACTATCTACACTAAACTTCTCCATCTTAAACATGACTTCAATACAGCCCAGCAATCAAGTAAATCACTCAAGGTCACACAAGGACAAGGGCCAGAACTCAGGCTTCTTGATGCCTTGTCCACCCCCTATTCCGCCTATATCACGCTGCACCGATTTCAATTTCTCTCCCACTGAAAAGTGGCAAGAGATGTAGTGACTTGTTGAATGATGTCACATTCCTCTTCATTTGAAAAGTCAAGACTTTCCAGTTTGAGTGTTGTCACCCAGGGATTCCTCCCTCCTTTGGCACCTCTGTCCTCCTAGGTGGAACTCGGTGTCTTTTACCCATGGAAAGGAACTCTTTCTCTCTTGATCTCCATCTCCCTCTTTCTCTCTCACTCTCCCCTTCTCTAACTTCTCTCGCTCATACACACACACACACACACACACACACACATTTTATAATCCTCCAAATAAAGCATACAAGTTTTAAAACAAAGCATGTGGTCTTATTTATAACCAGAGCTTATGTGCTCAACTGGTGGAAGCCCCCAACTGGGCAGCGTTTGTTATGTGTCATCAATTTGAAGAAAAAATATAGTGATTTAAAAGCCAGGCTCATAAAATTTATATAATCTCAAGTTTAGAAACTCTCAGAATACGTGCTAAAATGGTTGGTTTATTTTCAATGTTCCCCCAATTTCCTGCCTCCCTTTCTGTGACATCAGTCCCTAAATATTCAAGTTAATTGAGGTTTCAGTGTAGTGTGGCACAATAGAAATAACTTGAAATTTTAGTTACGGATAAACACAGTTCTAATCCCAGTTTTACCTTATGGGATTGTACGATCTCACGTACGGTTCATGTGACTTAGCTCTTGAAGCCTTGTGTTCCTCATCTGCTAAATGGAGAAAATAAAACGTACTTCCCTACTTCCTGCCTTTAAATTAGCACTCTGGAGCCCTGAGGCTGGTCAGAGGTCCAACAGGAAATCCAGAAAAGCCCAAAGTGGACATAGACTTGGCCAAGAAAGTTATTCGTGACTGACAAGATAGCATTTACTCACATTCCGTGTCGGATGTCTCTGGGACACAATTTGCCATCCAGAAGTGGGAGATGCTCTGAGAATTCTGAAGGCCATACAGCTGGCTCCCTGCCTCAGGCTTCTCAGCTGCCTGTGGGCTTCAGACAAGCACGAGGGCCCAGGTGTTTCTTAGCATGTACTTTGTAGAATCCTTGACTGAGTTGCCCTCTGCTCTATTGCCTCCCACCTTCCAGAAAAAGCAGTGACCTCTTGGAGCCCAATGACCCTCCTCCTTAGATGTGAGCCTCCCCACATCCTATTATCAAAATCATCTCTCTTCAGTAGGTAGGGTCATGAAATGGGAAGTGTATTATGTGTGCAGTGAGAAGTGAAGGATGAATTCCAGGCCTACCTCTTGCTCACTCTATGAATTGGGCAATCTGTTCAGTGTCTCTAAGCATTAGTTCTCTCATCTGTAAATCTCAGTTAAGAGTTTAGTAGGTACAAATGATTTATATAGACACATCTAGCATTTATATAGCACATTTATATAGATCCATCTAGGAACCTACAGTGTTTTCCTTTTACTTACAGATACAGGTGCAAATTCCTATTCCCAGTTGTAACAAGCACCACACGTGTCCCTCTGTCCTGGCTGATGGCTATTTGCTGTCCTTTGTGCACACCTGCTCACCTTTGCCCCACTGCCCAGACAGGTCAAGTTTTCTCACCTCCTCCACATCAATCCAAAGTCCTACTCCTTCTTCAATGTCTTCCTCATACATAAAACCCACCCAGAGGCCCCAGCCCACACCAGCCTCTTTACTCTCCGAAGGCTATTTTCAATTCCACCTAGGTTAGTACTTAGCCATCAGCTAATCATTTCAGGCATAATCATTTTATCTTCTTCTTTGTCCACTTTATAATGAAAATGACATCACTAGCTTCTAGCAAACTCCCCAGGGTGTTTCACATTGTGCAAAGCACAAGAAAGTTACTTATAGTTAAACCTGGTAGCTGACTGAAGTCTAAACATTTTGACTGTAAGTCTAAAAATGGCACAGACTCCAAATTATGTCCATAGGTGTCTCCATGGATAGTGTCTCTCAATTCCTTCATCACTCTATTCATTACTTCATTCAAATTCCTCCCAGAACTATAAATCACATACTTCACGGGGAATAGAGTTGAAGGGTATAGACTCATTCCCTGCTCTGGTGTGGTCCATACTCTAATGAGAAATGAGCAAGTGTAAAGAGGTGTCTTAATAAGGTGGTTGGTGCCAAACATCCAGAAGAAGAACAGTGCTCTGCGCCATTGGGAAAGATAATTGAGAGATCCTTGGCAGACTGAGAGGAAGGTGATGAGAAGAAACAAGCTGGAAAAAAGCATCAGGGAAGGCAGGGGGCGTTGTGACAGGTCCCCTTCCATGGCCCACTTTCCTTTACAATCTCTAGTGACATAGTATACTCCTGAGTGCTTGTAAAGAGTGATGATTGTTCCTGTTGCTGTCTCATTGAAACAGAGTCTCGTGGTGAGTTTCCAGTCTAGATCTATGTACAGCAGGATGGTTTGTCCCCATTTTCCTCTCCTGCTCTAAAGTCAGGACTTCCAGAAAAATCACATCTTCCCATACCCTTCTCTCCTCCCCTTAAATGGCCTGTTGGTAACAGCTGGCATTAGCTGATTCCCTGTGGAGAGACTGGATGCCTTTGGTCCATTGAATTTAAAAGTTTGATGCAATTTTACCAATATCTCAAAAAAGAAGACGGCATCTAGGTGACATCTGTGTCACTCAAGTAGGTGACAATGAAAGTGCAGAATAAGACCCATGATGCAGGAAGGACAGGGTGCTAAGAGAGCACAGGGGATGATGCCCAGTGTAGCCTGAGGAGTGGGAGGATGGTGAGGGCTTTCTGTCAGAAATGACTTTATCTGGCATTCCTCCTCATGTTGTCTGTCCCCAACCTCCCTACCACTGCTGTCCCTTCCCTACTCACCCCCAACAGACCCCAGTGCATGATGCTTCCCTCCCTGTGTCCATGTGTTCTCATTGTTCAACACCTGCCTATTACTGAGAATATGCAGTGTTTGATTTTCTCTTCTTGTGTATAGGTGATGGGGGGATGGAGGCAGCAAACCACGTTGCCATGTATGTACCTATGCAACAATCCTGCATGATCTACACATGTACCCCAGAACTTAAAATACTATATACATATATATAATGACTTTAACATTAAGCCTTAAAACTAAGTAGGAGAAAGGCAAGGCAAGAGGAAAACAGATGAGATTTTAGCATGTTTATCTTGTCAAGTAGCTGAGAAAGGAGAGATAAATAATGAATTTAGGGAGATGAATGTCAATATCAGATATTGAAAGCAATAACGGAGAGTAAAGTGTTCAATCCAGCCCCTACAGTGTAGCTTAAGTTGTCTGAGGGCAATAGTGGGGTTTCTACTCGAGAGTTCAGTGTCCCCACAGGGATTATCAGGACTTGAGAGTTGTGGAAAATCTTCCAAAGAACACCAAATATGTTCCCAATAGAAAAAATTGTCTGGGGTCTGGCTCCATTTCTCTGCTAGTGGACAACCAATTTCTGAGGCAATTGAAGGAGCCAAGGTAAGCCTAAGAGAAGACTTCATCTAAGCAACAATCTTTAGAATGACCGCTTTACAACTGTCAAGTAAGAAAAGTTTGTTCTTTGATTATCATTTCCCCAAACACCAGAGTTGCAGTTTTTCTATCAAGGTGCCCAGAGGTGTCTTAGGCCCCTAATCAGTGGTTTTAATATACTTTCGTCAAAAGTCCCATGCCCCATGACTTATTCTCAGCTGTTGGAGAATATAAAAGATCTGGTAATTAAACTCCTATTGAGTTTTAATAGCTGGTAATGCATCCTACCTTTCATCTTCATATTTGCCTTTAACATACAGGAATGACAGCCACTGCTATGAAGATGTAGAGAGGAATATTTCAGAGATTGTGGTGGGGGACCGGGGTACCATTTGTGTCACAGAGAAAAACTTTCAACTTCTCACCACTTAGACTCAAAATAAGGCCACTTCATGACCAAGACACTTTCTCTCACTGCCTTAAGCACACATAAACACACACATGAATACATATATGCACACTTATGCATCCATGTGAACATGTACACACATGTAGATGCACATTTACAGCAAACAAAGGCCTTGCTAGGGACTCTAATCAATCCTTTCTCATTTCATATAATTTGATCCATTCTGCCTGATTTTTCTCAGGAATATCTGTTCTAACATTATACACTAGAGCTTTCGTTCCCAAATAATTTTTCCTCAAACCCTAAAAATTATTTGAGAAAAATTACATTGTACATTAAATAAAATAATTTGCTTTCCAGACAGATTTCAGACTTCAGGTATTCTTAAGCTGATACTATATAATGAAGTAATTGTGTAATTAGGAATACATTTGTCAAGTAGATCATTATTATGCTTAGAACATGAAAAAATGGCTTTATAAGAGAGCAATTAAAAGATGATACTAAGAATTTTAATGGATCAAATGAAATCTTTAGGTTTTATTGGATTAAAAAGAAATGGGCCTAACCAGAATTGGTTTTATGGGTCTGTAAGTCCGTTTTAAATCGGGTCAGATAATGAGTTTGAGAGGAAGTCTGATCTGGCTGAATTTCCATTAATATCCCTTTGCAGCATTCAGTTGGCCATGACTCAAATCAAAGCCTGTCTGTTAGTGTTTTCCCTTCTCCTCTCCATCTTCCTCTGACATCAAACCCAGCTTGCCATAGACAGTTCATTTATTTTTATCTCCATCTCCATCTTAGTCAAAAACACTCTCCTCTCTTGTGCTGAACTAATCCAACCACCTCCCAGTCATTTACCACATCCATTCTTTGTTTCTTTTGCTGTTGTGCTTTTATTGAAGTGAAGTTCATATAACATAAAATTAACCATTTTAGACTGTAAAATTCAGTGGCTTTATGCAACCACTATCTATATCAAGTTCCTAAACACTTTTATCACTTCCCAAGGAGTGCCCAATACCTATTAAGAAGTCAGCCCGTATTCTCTCCTCCCCCAGCTCCTGGAAGCCACAAATCTTCTTTCTTTCACCATTGATTGGCATATTCTGTATATTGCATATAAATGGAATCATAAAGTATGTGACTGTTTATGTCTGGCTTCTTTCACTTAGCATAACATTTTCAAGGTTCATCTACATTGTACAAGTATAAATACTTCATTCCTTTTTATGGTGATGAATATTCCACGGTATGCACATACTGCAATTTGTTTATCCCTTTATCTCTTGACAACCATTTGGATTCCAGAAAATCTACTTTTGGGCTATTGTGACTATCACTTCTGTGAACATTCTTGTACATGAATTTGTTTGAGTATCTGCTTTCAATTCTTTTGGCTATGTACCTATGAGTGAAACAGCTGAATTATGTGGTAATTCTATGTTTAACTTTTTGGGAAATCACCAAACTGTTTTTGACAGCCACTAGTACCATTTTCATTCCCATAAGGAGTGGTTAAGAATTCTAATTTCTTCATATCTTGTTAACAATTGTTATTTTCTGGATTTTGACTTGTTTCATACATTGTAATACTCATCCAAGTGTGTGGGAAGTCGTATCTCATTGTGGTTTTAATTTGCATTTTTTCTAGTGACTAATGATTTTGAGCATCTTTTCATATGTATATTGGACATTTGAATACCTTCTTTGGAGAAATGTTTATTCTTTACCCATTTTTTAATTGGATGATTTTTTCCTTAACTTGTAAGAGTTCTTTATGTATTCTGTATACTAGACCCCATCCACATATGATTCGCAAATATTTTCTCTCATTCCATAGGTTGTCTTTTCACTTTCTGTATAATATTCTTAAATGTATCCAGGGTTTTTTGTTTTGTTTGTTTGTTTCTTGAAATGGGGTCTTGCTCTGTCTATCAGGCTGGAGTGTAGTGATGCAATCATAGCTCACTGAAGCCTCCAACTTCTAAGCTCAAGTAATCCTCTCTCCTAGCCAAGTAGCTAGGACCACAGGAGCATGACACCACACTCAGCTGATTTATTTTTTGATTTTTGTTTTTGCGGAAATGGAGCCTCACTTCATTGCCAAGGCTGGTTTCAAACTCCTGACCTCAATCAATTCTCCTGCCTTGGCTTCCCACAGCACTGGGATTACAAGCATGAACCAGTATGCTTGGCTCAGTTTTTTTTCAAATGTTTGTTTTGATGATACATAGTTTATGTTATATATTTTTTTTGTTGCTTATGTTTCATATGTCAAATTTAAGAATCTGCTCAAAGATTATACGGGTTTGCCTCTATGTTTTTCTCCAGGAGTTTCAGTTTTCACTCTTACATACAGATCAGTAATTCATTTTGAGTTAATTTTTGTATATAGCATTAAGTAGGGGCACAACTTCATTCTTTTGTATTATGTGAATATCAAGTTTTCACAGCACCATTTATTAAAGAAATTATTCTTTTATCAATGAATGGTCTTGGCACTGTTGTGAAAATCAATCAGGCATAGATATATGAATTTATTTTGGATTCTAAATGCTCATCCAATGGTCTGTTTATCTATCTTTATGCCATTACCATACTTTTTCAATCACTGTAGCTTTGTAGTAGGTTTTGTAATTGGGAAGTAAGAACTTTCCAACTTTGTTCTTCTTTTGAATATTTTTCTGCCTGTTTGGAGTCTCTTGTAATTTTGTTTAAGTTTGAGGATCAGCTTTTCCAAAATGGAAATCCACCAGAATCATGAAGGATGCCACAGATCCCAGGGAGGAGAATGTGGGCAAACAACCCCCCAACAGCATCCAGCTGATAAAAGTGAGTGAAGTCCCACTACATAAGAGATGCAAAGTATCCCTCTGTGAGTCATCTCTCCAGTGGGCATCTGAGCAATCCAGACTGAGTGGGAGCGAAATACTGGGTACTGATGGACACAAACGTGACAATAGATCCTGGGAACTACTAAGTGTGAGAACAAGAGAGGGAGGAGAGGGTTGAAAAGTTAACCATTGGGTACTATGCTCAGTACTAGGGTGACAAAATCAATTGAACTTCAAATGTCAGCATCACAGCATATGGCTAGGTAACAAATCTGCACATGTACCCCCTGAATCTAAAATAAAAGTTGAAATGTTAAAAAAACACAATATTATTTATATATAAGATCATGTCATCTGTGAATAGAAAAGTTTTATTTCTCCTTTTCTAATTTGGATGCCTTTTTAAAATTTCTTTTGTTTTGTCAAGGTTTTCTGGTACAGTGCTAAATTGAATTGGTGAAAGGGGGCATTCCTTTCCTCTTCTTACCTTGGAATAAATGCTTTCAGTCTTTCATGAATAAGTGTAATGTTAACTGTGGGCTCATCCAAAGTACTTTTTATCATGTTGAATATCTTCTTTTTTCCTATATCATTTGTTAAGATAAAGTTGTGGGGTTTTGTTTTTGTTTTGTTTTTTCTGAAAATGGTGTGGATTTTGCCAAATGCTTTCTCTGTGTCAATTGACAATCATATCACTTGTAACCTTGTCTACTAACGTGCAGTATTATATTGACTGATTTGTCTATTTAAAATTCCCTTGGATTCCTGGGATAAATCTCACTTGGTCATAATGTGTAATATTTTTAACATACTCTTGGTTTCAATTTGCTAGCATTTTGTTGAGGATCGTTGCATCCATATTTATAGAATATACTTCCCTGTAATTTTGTGTGTGTGCTATGTATTTTTCTGGCTTTGGTATCAGTGTAGTACTGGCCTCATAAAAAGAGGTAAGGAGTATTCCCTCTTCTATGTTTTGGAAGAATTTAAGAGTTATTAGTATTAAGTCTTGGCATAATTGATAGAATTCATGAGGGAAATCCTGGGCTTTTCTTTCATGAGGTTTTTTTCTTTATTGCTGATACATTCTCTTTACTTGCTATAGAGCTGTTCATATTTTCTATTTTTTTCTGAGATCTATTTTGGTAGTTTAATGTGTTTTAGAAGTGCGTCTATTTGGCACCTTGGATATCTAATTTGTTAGTTCCCCTTGTTCATAGAATTCACTTGTGATCCTTTTAAAAAGTGAGTAATGTCCTCACTTTAATTTTCAATTTTATTTATTTGCATATTTTTTTCATTTTTTTCTAAATTGTCTAGCCAAAGGATCAATTTTGTTAAACATTTCAAAGAAGAAATCTTCAGTTTTGTTAACATTTTCTCTTTCATTAACTATAGTTAATTTCTTTAATCTTCATTATTTCTTTCTACTGGCTTTGGATTTTATTTGCTATTCATTCATAATTCCTTAGGTTATAAAATTCATTAGGATCTTTCTTCTCTTTTAGTAGGCATCTACATCTATAAATATCCCTCTGAGCACTCCTTTTATTACATCCCATAGGTTTTCGTATGGTGTATTTCTGCTTTCATTTGTCTCATGTATTTTCTAATATTGGTACTATTTCCTTTCTCAACCCACTGATTGTTTAAAAGTAGCATGCTTAACTTTCACATATTTGTAAGTTTCCTGTTTTTCCTTCTGTTATTTCTAACTTTATTCCATATGGCTGGAGAAAGTATTTTGATGTTTTCAATCTTTCCTGTTTGTTGAGATTTATTTATGACCTAACATATCCTGGAGAATGTTCTATGTACAGTAGAGAATAACGTGAATTCTATTATCTTTGGGTGGAGTGTCCTGCATATGTCTGTTAGGTGTATTGGTTTATAGTGTTGTTCAAGTCTGCGACTCCTTTTTTTATATTTTGCCTAATTGTTCTATGCTTTAATGTGGAGTAATGACATCTCCACATATTATTGTAGAAATGTTTCTTTCTTTCTTCAATTCTATTAATTTTGGACTTATTTCCTTTGGTTAGTTGTTTAAATATTTATAGTTATTACATCTTCTTGGTGTACTGATACTTTTATTGGTGCATAATGTCTTTCCTTATCTCTTGTTACAATTTTTAAAGTGTATTTTGTCTAGTTCCAACTTTATATTGTGTCCAATGTCTATAACCACTCTCGCTCTTTTTGGTTATTTTTAGCATAGGATAACTTTTTCAACCTTTTAATTTCAACTTGCTTGTGTCTGTGACTCTAAAATGAATCTCTTATAGAGAGCAGGTAGTTGAATTGTGGTTGTTTTTGCTTTTTACCCATTCTGCAAATTTCTGACTTTTAATTGGAAAGTCTAATTCATTTGCATTTTTTCCGTAATTCTTTATCTCTTTTCTTTTTTAAAAAAGTTTCCATAAGTTATTGAGGCATAGGTGGGATTTGGTTACATAAGTAAGTTCATTAGTGGTGATTTGTGAGCTTTTGGTGCACCCATCACCCGTATATACACTGAACCATATTTGTATTCTTTTATTTTGTGCCCCCTTCCCACTCTTTCCCCCAAGACCCCAGAGTCCATTGTATCATTCTTATGCCTTTGTGTCCACATAGCTTAGCTCTCACATATCAGTGAGAACATACAATGTTTGGTTTTCCATTCCTGAGTTACATCTATAGAATAGTCACATTCCTCTTGCTTTATTTCTTCTTTTCTAAGAAGATTTTCTCTTTGGTTTGATATAGTTTTACTTAAAATGTGTCATATGTATTGCTGTAGATTTCTTTGAGTTTATTCTTTTTGGAATTCATTGAGTTTTTTGGATGTATAGATTTATCTTTTTAAAATTACATTTGCAAAGTTTCAGTCATAATTACTTCACACATTCTTTCTTCTTTTTCTCTCTGCTCTCCTTCTGAGACTTTAATTCCCAAATTCATTCTCGCACCCTCCAATTTATTCTTCACACCATGGTTATGTCAGAGAATGACCAATTTATATGTATGTGTGTGTGTGCATGTGTGTGTGTATTTAGAGAGTCAGAATTTATTTATTTTTACTTATTAATTTATTTTTAACTTTTAAGTTCAGGGTAGTACATGTGCAGGTTTGTTATATATGTAAACTGCGTGTCACAGGGGTTTGTTGTACAGATTACTTCATCACCCAGGTAATAAGCATAGTACCCGATAAGCCTTTTTTAATCCTTTTCTTCTTCCTACCCTCCACTTCAAATTAGATCTCAGTGTCCATTATTCCCTTCCTTGTGCCCATGTGTTCTCAATGTTTAGCCCCCACTTACAAGTGCATGCAGTATGTGGTTTTCTGTTCCTGTATAAGTACACTTAGGATAATGGCCTCCAGCTCTATCCATATTGCTTCAAAGAACATGATTTTGTTCTTTTTTAAGGTTGCTTAGTATTCATTGATATATATGATATATATCAATCATTATATATATATATGTATATATATATATAATCACATTTTTAAAAGTTCAGTCTACCATTGATGTGCATATAGGTTGATTCCATGTCTTTGCTGTTATGAATAGTACTGCAATGAACGTTATGATAGAACAATTTATATCCCTTGGGTATAAATTCAGTAACAGGATTGCTGGATTGAATGGTAATTTTGTTTTAAGTTCTTTGAGAAATCACCACACTGCTTTCCACAATGGCTGAATTAATTTGCATTCCCACCAACAGGGTATAAAAGCATTCTCTTTTCTCTCCAACCTCACCAGCACCTGTCGTTTGTTGACTTTTAATAATAGCCATTTTGACTGGTGTGGGATGGTATCTCATTGTGGTTTTGATTTGCATTTCTCTAATGGTTAGCAAGGTTGAACATTTTTTTCATGTGCTTGTTGGACACACATATATCTTCTTTTGAAAATTATCTGTTCATGCTTTTTTAATGGTGTTATTTAGTTTTGATTTTTAATTTGTTTAAGTTTTTTATAGATTCTGGAAATTAGATATTTGTTGGATGCCCAAATTGTGAATATTTTCTCCCATTCTGTAGGTTGTCTGTTTATTCTGTTGGTAGTTTCTTCTGCTGTGCCGAAGCTCTTTAGATTAATTATGTCTCATTTGTGTTTTTTTTTCTCTCTCTCAATTGCTTTCAGCATCTTCTTCATGAAGTCTTTGCCAGGGCCTATGTGTAAAATGGTATGGACTAAGTTTTCTTCTAGGGCTTTTATAGTTTGGGGTTTTACATTTAATTATTTAATTCATCTTGAATTGACTTTTGTATATTGTATAAGGAAGGGGTCTCCACTTTCTTTTTTTCTTTCTTTTTTTTTCCAAGAAATGCCTGAGACTAGGTAATTTGTAAGAAAAAGGGTTTAATCGACTAACAGGCTGTACAGGGAGCATGGAAGCGTCTTCCCAGTTTCAACAAGTGCCTTTGGAAGTACTCTTCTTGTCACCCCTTTCCTATGGCATTTGTGTATGCTTTTCCCTTGCCTTTCAGGCTTTTTGTTTTCCTAATTCCACCACTTCTTTTATATGACTATCTCCATTCATTCTCAGATCTCAGCTTAGTCACTACTTTCTCAGAAAAATCTTCTCAAAACCCTGTCCAGATCTCATGTCTATTCCACTGATAGCACCATCCACCGTCCTTTGTAGCACTTAAGTAACTTGGAATTTTATGTTAAATTATTTTTTCTATTTGTATCCCTTTATAGATGAGAAACTCTATCAGAGCAGGTTACAATTCTACTTTTGCTAATCATTCTGTTTCTTCTAAATATCATGTTGCCTGGCACAAAGGAATATTCACAAATAGCCAGTGAATATCAGGTTAGTCATTGCCTTCTCATGAGGCATGAGTACACTATCTTCCTAGTGTACTCATCTCAAAGAATGCATACACTGCCTTTCTACTATACATCTATTTCTGTAAGAGCTTAGGTATACTGTGTAGGAAGAGAATAATTATTCCTTGTGTCACCAATAAATCTCAGGCCGCTCTTAGTAACTCTTATTCTATTTTTTGTTTATTAAGTACATTTTTCATTGAAATTTGTTATACCCTGGGCAGCATTCTAGCTACTGCAGAGACATATGTGGGGAAAAAAAACCTCAGTCTTTTTTATACTGGACAATTCGTTATTCTTTTTTGTTGCCCAGTGCTGAATTTCTTTCTTAAGTTGGGTAATTCTTCATTTCTTGTGTCAATCATGTAAGATGAAAATGTTGAGTACTTACCTCCTCACCCTGCATTAATGTTAGAATACGGCATTTGACCTAGATTCTGCTAATCCAAGGCACCCATACTGAACTTGGATTTCAAAGCTGGTGAAATAATGAAACAGGACTATTGAAGATCCTATTCTGTTAAGGCTAATGGGAAGAGTGACAGACATAGCCACACCCAGTATCCAGAGGCAGTGCTGTTCACTAACCTAGTAGCCCCTTTAAGTGCCTTGGAGCAGAGATGTCTTCATGTGATTGGTTTTATGCAGGATTTGGTCATTTTTCCTGGTTTTGTTACATTCATTCCTTGTTCTCTAGCCTGCTATAGATTCTGCAGACTGCCAATATTCTTCAATAAATGCATTTTCTGCTCAAATTATGAAGAGGCAGTTACTTTGCTTGGAATTGAGAAACTTCATAGATACACTGACCTCATTGCAAAAGATTGACATATGATGATTGCATGTGGGCCAAATTGGAATACAGCCATGCTTATTCATTTGCATATTGTTTATGGCTGCCTAGAGCTATAATAGCAGAGTTGAGCCAATTCAGAGACCAAATGTCCCACAAAGCCTAAAATATTTACTGTCTCACTCCTTACTAAAAGAGATTGCAATCCCTGCCCTAGAAAGTATACAATTAACATGCTATTGTAATATAACATAATTTAAGCTTTTATATTATTTTTCATTTCTACTGTCTTAAGGTGATGCATTTTATAAATAAGTTACCCCAACAACTTTGAGAAATACTTACGGTAAGACATAGTTCCTTGGGCAATGCACTTGTTACATGAAATGAGATTTTATTTGCTTCAAATCTGTCTTAATGAGGGAGGCTTTTGCCATAGGGAAAGAAAAATCAGTGAAGAAGTTTGTTTTCTCTTAGTCTTGACTTTGGTATAATCACAGATCCTGAGGATCATAAGAAGCCTTATAATTAACCTAATTAATGCTGATCTAAAGCTTGAATCTTCTTCACTCTATCTAAGGGACCACCATTTCTTTACATTTCTTCACTGATAATGCATGTATTCTCAAGGAAAACTAACCTCTTCTGGTAAGCCCTGATTGAAATTAGGCTTGGTATTAAGTCAAAATCTGTTTGAATTCACCAGGTCCCCAAAAGAATAGATTTAATTCCTTTCCCATGTTAGTGTGCTTAAGTATTTGAAAATTAGGCTATCTTCCTAACTTTTTAAAAATTGGAACAACAGAACATTGTAAGAGATTTATCAAAGCTGTCTTAGGATTTTTATCCATATTTCCTCATTAACATCTCACAGTGACATTCATAGGAGGATAGTGTTATCATCTCTCTTAGACAACATTTCCAATCCAAGTTCACAGCTGGTAAGTGGTGTAGTTGAGCTTCTGATGGCTTTCCATTATGGCAAACAACATTTTGAGTTAAATCACATAGATTTTCCATATGGCAATCAATATTTCGTATCTTCACAAGCTTTCCCTTGCCATGGCAACGATATCTTTCGACATTTGTCTTTCCAAGCCAGAGAGATTCCCACATGCACAATTACCTTGTTTTTATTTTGTCATGTTTTCGTCTGACAACTAGAAACCCCTTCACCTTCCATCCATTGCTTCCACTTCAAGCATGTCCTTTGAGTCGCCCCTCCCACATCGTTTTAATGTTGGCTGATGTCATTGTTGTGTCCCAAATGCAGTGTCCACAGTGTCAAATAATACTGTCACTTACTATTTGAGAAATTTTTGGCAATTATATTTTCAACCTATTACTTCACAATTGCTTCTCACTTTCTGTGCCTTAATAAAATTTATGTTATATCTATGCCTGATTACAGTGAGGGTTAATTAAGTCTTATATAAAATACTAAAGAATAAGAGCCAAACACGTCATTATTACTGTAAGTACACTTGAAAATATAACCACATATTTCCTATAGATGTCTCTGTTGGAAGAAAAACTCCCAATTCTACAGTAATGAAAATAAGGAACTGGCATAAGCAATCTAGCATCAAATTTTATTTTTATCTTCTTATAGGAAGAGCAATTTAAAGTTTTGAAAAATGACTTGAAGATGACGTACATATAAAATTCACTCCACACATCAAGCCCATTCAATTAGATTCAATACAGAAACTTTTCTTCATTGTGGAAATAAACCAACATAGGGAAAAGTTCTCTTATGTATCAAATATATATATTTATCTAATCCTAAGGAGGAGAAGGTTCTCTACCAGGGCCCAACAAGTCCTTCTGACTGCACGAGGCATTGTGCAAGATGAGATAATTTGTAAATGCAGTTTCATTTCAGAAAACAAGAAAATCTTGACATCCAGAAAATGGCCAAAACTAAACACTCTTTAATATACTGAGATTTAGATTTTATACTAGGTTGAAAATTAGGTAACACTAACAAGGTGACTGTGGGCAATTTGTTTAATTGCTATAAGCCTCATTTTCCTTATCTATAAAATGTTGAGATCTACCTCATTTGTTGTGAGAGTAAAATAAATAAATTTTTTTAAAAACCCTGCTTGAAGTTCAAAGGCAAGTACTCAGTAATTGGTAGGTATAAATAGGGACTAGTAAAATGTAGTAGTCACTATAGTTATTGGTCTTGTTGGTAGTGTAAACTAAATCAAGTTATTTCACTCAATTAATCTGTACTGTTTTCACATCTTGAAAATAGAGATATATTACTTATTACCTAAGATAGTAAAGGAATTAAACTAGGACAGTGTCTGGTGCATGGCGAGCATTTGGTAACTGTTGGTCCGCGTCATCATCATCATTATCACTATTGTATCAGAAATACATTTATCTCTTACTGGCGAATGCTAGCCAAATGCTACATCATTTTCAACAGTGATATTTTTATTTAAGTTGTAAGAAGACATCAAGTAAAAGTTAAAACTAATACTGAGAGGAAACGTATCTCTTTAAGATAAGTCACAATGTGACCTCGAACACCATTTCCAACACTGCTGTTGGTTCCTTGGCTTCCAAATCCCAGACACTGGCTTATTAGGTGGATCCCTTTGTTCCCCTCTGCTCAACATTTACACTAAAGCAATCATACAAAACTCTCAGAATAAAATGTTATGAATCAGTTAAAATAACCATTTCAGGCATTTTTAATATAAAAGTTTCTAAATTGTGTTTTCCTAAGTGGTATTTGATAGCAAAAATTAATATATGCAAGTATAATTATTTTTCATGGTAAATAAACTATGTACATTGACTGAATATGATAATCACACAGTCAAATCCCATTTTCTCAGATCTATCTATATGCCTTGGTTTCAGCTGCACAGGATGTCATCCAAGATGGTGAGATTTCTTTTACCAAGATGGTGAGATGGCAGCCACTTTATAGAAACTACAGCTATAATGTCCTCTTTTCAAAAAGGTGCAAAATCATGGCATCACTTATAAAGGAGATCATATAGACAACGAAAAGAATGGCTTACATGTCAACAAAACCATCCATCTTTCCCTATTAAAGGTTTTATAGAGAGTTGGGATGCAATTCAGATGTCTAAAACCCAAAATGGTGTATTCAAAACCGTAATCTCAAAGGAACTGGCCATCAGACAATAGGAGTTTGTTCTCTTTTGGGTAATTTGTGGTGGTTTGCTTTTTCATGCCCTAAAATATGAAACATGTATTAAAAACTCTTAGTGGCCATTTCAAGATCTGAATCTCCAATTTCATGTAACTCACTAGAGGCAAAGAATGATTTTGGGTTCAGGACAAGGCATTATAGTACTACCCTTTATTTTGATCTGCCACTAGTATCCCTATGGGACTGGCTGATGGTTTCTATTTACTCTGTTTTCTCACATATTAATTTATGCTCAAAATCATTTGCTCTAGGAGGTGCCTTATTCTATGCAACTTTCTAAAGCACATCATATGTCCCAGTGCTCAGAATGCATGTATTTGAGAACTAAGGCTTGTGTTTATGAAAAATAAATTTTTTATTATCATGTGTGAATTGAATATCACTAGATGAGCCAGGGGATGGCCAGCAGAGCTAAGTGACTAGAAAGATAGCCTTTATCCCAGCTACTCAGGAGGCTGAGGCAGGAGAATTGCCTGAACCCAGGAGGCGGAGGTTGCGGTGAGCTGAGATCGCACCATTGCACTCCAGCCTCAGTAACAAGAGCAAAATTCCGTCTCAAAAAAAAAAAAAAAGAAAGATAGCCTTTAGCATTAGCTTTTCTAGGTCTAAATCTAAAATTTACTACTAATAAGCTGCATGACCTCAGTTACTATGGAAGAACTTCTTAGTCTGGATGGCAAACCAGGGCATCTCTGGACATTTTAAGATGGACTAGAATTTGATAGATGAAAAGTAGGGAGCACTGTGTTACAGGCACAGAGAGTAGCTTGCACAAATATTCTGAAGAGAGAAAAAGGATTTGGCAAATTCAAGAAGCACAGAAATGAGATCACTGTGACTCAAAATAAGTAGTAATGTGGCTGGAATTAAGTCTGCGCAGATTCAAAGGAAAGTGCAGTCTATGGATATCTTCATAAGCCATCATGAGGGTTCTGATTTATTTTTCTTTAAAAACAAATTATTAATTGGAGGTGACTGCTTGATAGATACAGGGTGTTCCTGGAGGGTGACGAAAATGTTTTAGAACTAGATAGAGAAAATGATTACGTAACACTGTGAATACACAATATACGACGTGTCACTGAATTGTGTACTTTAAAATAATTTTTTGTTGTGTGAATTTCATCTCACTAAAAGGACATTTTAAATTTATTATTATTTTAAAAATTAATATATATACAAATGGTGCAGAACTTAAAATGCGTGAAAAGGTATTCAGTAAAGAATTTCCATCTCATTCCTGACCTCTGCTTATGGCATCCTTCATCAACATCTAAGTTATAAACACATTTTTGTCGGTTGTCTTTCCAGATGTATTTTATATGATATATACAACCAGGCCTCATTTAATGACAGAAATACATTCTGAGAAATGCATCTTTATGTGATTTTGTTATTGTGCAATCATAGAGTGAACTTACACAAACCTAGATCATACAACCTGCTACACACCTAGGCTATATGATATAGCCTAGTGCTCCTAGGCTACAAACCAGTACAGCATGTTAGTGTACTAATACTACAGACAATTATGACACAATAGTAAGCATTTGTGTATTTAAATGTATCTAAACACAGAAAAGTTATAATAAAAATATGGTATAAAAGACCAAAAAAAGGGAACACCTGTGTGGGGCCGCTCCATTATAATCTTATGGAACACTGTCACATATGCAGTCCACCGTGGACAACATATGTATGTATATGCTGCATGACATTTTGGTCCATGATTAAATGCATATGTGTTGCTTCCCTCATCCAATTGATCACATTCCATACACACTCTTCTTTGCCTCGCTCCTGTTATTTAACAGTCATGTTAGAGATCATTCCATGTAAGTACACAGAGAGCTTTCTCAGTCTTTCCAGGGACTTCATTGAACAATTGTGCAGCTTCAATTGCTGAATATTTCAACTATTTCTAACCTTTTGCCTTTACAAAAAAATTATCACATAATTCTAAGTTTTCACACTTGCAAGTATACTTCTGGACTAATTATATATTTCTATTTATTCTTCTGGTTTTTAGCAGATACCAGGCTAAAACTGTCTACTCTTAGCAATAATAAAATTGTTGTTGTTTTTATATTTCCTCTCCACTGCTCTGCCTCATCTACCACCTGATGTTAGTGGATTAGGAGGTTTTTGTACTGATTACATTTAAACATTTAAGCATGCTTACAGCTCTATTATTTGATTTGCCAGCTTTAAGGGCTTTTAATTTTAAGCCACGCAACTTTCTATACTACCTCCTATCTTTCTTCTTCTCATCCCAGCCTTACTCTGTTCTTTCCATTTTTTTCAGGGATTATAGATTATTTATATTCCATTCTATTAATATAGTCCCCACCTTTATTTCAGCCACTTCTCTCCTGATAAAACGAAGTTTTGCCATACTTTCCTTATTCATCTCTCCATCAGTTGAAGTTTACCTTTTAGAATCTTCTATAATAGAAAGTTACATTCTAGACTCACTGGAATTCTCCTGGAGTTCTTGTTTAGTTAGTGATGTCTGGTTTGTTTATAAATTGGATAACAGAGTACAGGAATAATATATTTAACCCTCTCATCCTTTTTCTCTACAAATGTACCAAAAGGAGAGAAAAAAAGGAGGAAAGAAACAGGAAAAACAAGTGAAAACAAGCCCCTAACCTGCTCCTTCCTCCTACTTCAATGGGTCCAATGATGCTCTCACTGCCACCTAAGCATAACAGTCTCAGCATTCCCAATCAGGAATTATCAGATTCCTCTCAGGGTGTGACATGTACTCTCAAGAACTTTGTTTTACCAGCTTTGCCATGAACATATCAACACAGATAATGCTTAGCTCTAAGTGCTATCTCTGTATTCTCTCATATTCCTTTTTCCCTTTAGACTTTGGGAAGTCATTTCTAACATGTTGTAATTCAGGTTACACATATCATTTTTTGTTTGTTTGTTTGTTTCCTAATAGCCTTATTGAGGTTTACTTGATAGACAATAAACTGCACATATTTAAAGTGTTCAACTTGATGATTTGACATATATAAACACCCACGAAATAATCAACACAATCGCCCATGAAACACCCACAATCAAGATAGTTTTCTTGTGACTATTAACCCAGTACTCTCTTTTTCTCAACAACCCCCTTTATAACTCCTTTCCCTTACCTTTCCAGGAGATCCTTACTGATCTGCTGTCATATAGATTAGTCTACATTCTTTAGAGGTTTTATAAATCAGGTCACACAGGATATATTCTTTTTTTGTCTGGCTTCTTCATTTATTGTAATTATTTTGAGATTTGTTCTTGTTGCTGCATGCATCCATAGCCAAATCATGTTGCTTGCTGAGCAGTATTCCACTGTATAGGTACACTACAGACTATTTGTACATTCAACTGTTGATGAACATTCAAACCGTGTACTGTTTTGGGTTAATACAGAGCTGCCATAAACTTTCTTCAGGTCTTGCATAGACATGTGCTTTCTTTGTTTCTGGTATTATACCTAGGAGTGGAATGGAGAGATCATATGTAAGAGTATGATTAACTTGTTAAGGAGCTCCCAAACAGTCTGCCACAGTAGTTGTAACCATTTCACATTCCCAGCGGCAGTGTATGAGAGTCCCAATTCTTCCTTAACCTTGTCAATAATTGGTATGATTGGCCTTCTTTAATTTTGACAATTATAATATTTGGCAATACTATATATTTGGCAAATATCTCCCATGTAATATTGCCAAATCTTGAGCAATAATGATAAATTATTTCATGTACTTATTATTTATATGCTTATTTGACTATATATCTTTTTTGAGGAAATATCTATTGAATTATTTTACCCAATTTTTATGAAATTGTTTTCTTATAATGCTTTCTTATTATGCTTTCTTTATGTGTCCTGAGTTTTAATCAGAGTATGATTTGCAAATAGGTTTTTCCAACTGAGTGTTTTTTGTCATCTTATCAGTGTCTTTTAAAAAGCAAATTTTTAAAAATTTTTTGACAAAGTACAATTTAGCAATTTTTTGGATAATATTTTTGTTGTTGTGCCTAAAAAGTATTTCACTACACTAAGGACATGAATCTTTCTCCTATGCTTTCTTTATATGTTTTATAGCTTTAGGTTTTGAATTTAGGTTTATGGCCAATTGTTAGTTACTTTTCCTATGTAAAAAAAAGGAATGGGTTGACACTTATTTTGTGTATATAGGCATCCAATTGTTGCTGCATTATTTGTTGGAAAGAGTATCCTTACTCCACTGATATATCTTTTTAAAAATCATTTAGTTGACCACCCTTCCAGTTACTTGAAAACCATTGCTTCACATACATTGTCTGGTATTTTTGGTCATATAAGGTTGGAAAGCAAGCAGATTCTGGTCATTCTATCTTAACTGGAAATGGAAGTCAGGACCTAGTTTTCAAATTGGTTTTTCCCACTTGATACTGGCTTTATAAACTTGGGTATTATCGTTATTTCCATGTGGCCAATTTATGAACTGAAATTTAGGAGGGTTAAGAAATTTGCCCAATGCATAGAGTTGCAGTGATTGAATGAGATAAGCTTGCAAAACCCACAGCACAGCATATGACAATTGCATAGATCGTAAGAGATTTAACTCATGTATGATTATTTATTAATTTAACTCTACTCTCATAACAACTGTCCCTTTTTAATATAGTCAACATTTATCAATTTCCCTGGATAACTCCCTATTTTTATTTCCTTACCCAACACAGTCTGGAGAGTGTTCTCTCAGCACAATCAGAGGGGCCTATTTGCACTCCTAGCATCAGCATCTTCTGCACCTCTCAGAAACCTATGAGCTTCATTCATTAGATGCTAAATTACTGCTCCTGGAAAGTGACAGGTGACTGCAACATTTTACCTACATAAACCTCACTCAGTATAAATAAAAGAAGCCTTAGAGAACAAGGTTTGGAGAAATCATAAATAAATATACATCTCAAGTAGGCTGTGTTTGGCCTATTGTCCCAGATAAGTGAGTAAATACTAAAAAAAAATAAGTAGCTTCAGTTAATGAAACAGAATATTAGCAAAATAGAACTGTTCTCATCATTTGTCATATAAAGGAGCGAATCTGCTACTTTTGAACAGTTTCATTTCCCAAAGCTGTTGTTTTGTTTACAAAAAATAAAGCTCTTAGATGGGTTGTGAAATGTTATCTTTTCATCTCTGAAACTCTTCAAATAGCAGCTCGATTGTATTACATAAGGATATTGGGGGCTTATTTCATGAGATGATTTATGTAAGATTTCACTGGCATTTTAGATCAGTGCACTGAGCTGATCAGTGTACTGTCTGTGTAACAAACTGAAGTTGAATTCTGTGTGTTTTAGTGAAGCAGGGTATATAGCAGTAGAAACCCTGGATTTCAAGCTTTGGAAACAAGAATATTGGGCATCAGGGTTGGTTTTTTTTTTTTTTTTTTGGCTTTTGAGACAGAGTCTCACTCTACCACCCAGGCTGGAGTTCAGTGATGTAATCTCGGCTTACTGCAACCACTGCCTCCTGGATTCAACCCATCCTTGTGCCTCAGCCTCCTGAGGAGCTGGGATTACAGGCGTGTGTGACCATACCTGGCTAATGGAAACAAGAATATTTGTTATAGTAGAAAACTCATCCAGCTGTCTTCCTCTCTCACCCCATCTCTTCACAGACAAACTTGTAAAAAGTTTTCTCCCTTTCTCCATCTTCATCTCTTCCTGACCACTCACTACCACCCCTTGCTGACTCATTCTGTAAGATTGTCAGGGCTCTCCATATCATTAACAAATGTATATATTTTAGTCATCATCTAACCTGACTTATCAAAAGACTATTCCACTGTGACCCGTTCTACTTAGAATATTTGGTCCCTTGGTTTCTATGATCCACATTGTACTAACTTTCTTTTCTTCTCTTTTCTTTTTTCCTCTGTCTTTCTTCATCAAACTTCTTTTTAGATTAATCTTCCTGTAACCTCAATCATTAAATGCTGCTGGGGGTCAGCCTTGGTTCTAATTTTCTCGTCACACTTTGCACTCCTCCTGAAGGGTCCCTGTCACCCAGGGCTTCTCCAACCTTCTGTGTGCAGGTGACTCACCCTCCTTCCCCCTGAGCAGTGGCCTCCCTTAACCAGCTGTCCCCATTGGCATCTCCACATAACATCTCAAGGGAATCCCATATGGATCACATCCAGGTACACACTGAAACAAAAGAGTTCCTAAAAGAATAAAGCAAATCTGACATATTATTTCCATTTCTGCAGCCTAAAACCAACATTTAATGGTTTCTCATTGCTCCTAAGAGAAAAATTAACATGATTACCAGAAGCCTGTGTAATCGAGCTACTGCTGTCTCTCCAGCCTCATCAAACACCACACTCCCCTGTCTCTCTTTGCTTCAGACACACCAACCACACCACTGTGCTCTATGCCCCTCACATTCGTCCTCACTACTACCTGCCATGGGACCTTCTGCCTGACCCACTTTCCTCCTCACTCCCCAGTCACCTCCTAGTCAGCTGGTGCCCTCCCTCCAAATCATGACTCATGTGCCAACCTTTAGGGACACATACCACAACCTTCAAGAAAAGATTAATATATCCTGTCTTACGATCACATGATCCACTATATTCTGAATGTTATCATCTCATTTGTATGTGCAATTATTTGATTAACATGAGTCTCCTCTCAGGGTGAAAGCTCCGTGATGGCAGAGGCAAATCCTGCCACACTCCCCAGTGTATCCTCAGAATCGACACAGTGGATGATCCATAAAATGTGTTGGGTATATTGGAGAATCATAGACCAGGAGGCTTGGGTGCCAGTCCCAGTTCTGCGTTTGTTGAACTTCATGACTTTGAGTGTAAAGAACTACCACTTAAATGCAAGAGATATTTGTCTTTGTTAACAATATATATTAATATACTGTACCAATCCTACCCACTGGAAAAAACTGATACATTTGCTGATAAATCCTTTAGGCATGCTTTCACTTTCAAGAAGCCTGGATAGAAAAAAATTGATAGCACTTTCATATTTCTTCTAACTCCCAAATCTCCTCAATTAGTGACTGCAAATGCCACAATATTCAATTTCCCATAACTGGGCTTTGTGGCTGTACTGATGGAACAGATGCCTGAATCTTTCTGGGGATTCAAAAAATATAGAAAGTACACCATTGATTCTTACTTGGGGATACTCAGTGCTTACCCCAGCTGCTCTATGGATTGGAAAACTTAAAGGAAAGACTTTAATTTGAAGAAAGGTAGAAAACAGTTGACAATCAACTATAAGAGAGAGAAAAAAATGCATCCCTGGTTAATACCTACGCGAATTTCAAGGCTTCACTGGCAATTATTCTGCCTTCCTTTACTGAATATATTGCTCTTACAGCACTTGTTTTTAGAACCAGTTGGCATATAATTTTTCTATTTTTGTTATAATTGAGAGTTACTAAGAATTACAGAGTCCCAAGTGCATGCTCCATTGCCACATCAGACGTTACTCATAAAACATATAGTCAAAAATAAAATTACTGAGAATTCTGTGAAAGTAATTGCACAGCATTCAACCTCAAGGATAGGGACCCCTTCTACGTGTGGGAAGTGGTGCAGCTGTGCACACCAGGAGCCAGCCCTGCCCTGGGCTTGCAGGTGTCAGTGCAGCTAGGACAAGATCAGAGGCTCCTGGACCACCAGGAGACCTTACAGTCTGCATCCTGTATAAAATCAGCACTTGGCAACCCTAAATAAAAAATGGCATTGAATTGAATCAGAGAGATTGCCAATGAAACAGGAAAAGTTAAGATCTGCTTTTTAGATCCCAGTATTAATTGAAGCCAGACTTCCCTTTGAAATTCAAAAGGAAGAATTTTTGGTTCTTCTTTCACATTAATAGAAATAAGATGAAGTATCAAATGTGCAGGTTTTAACATCAAATTTAATCCTTTTAAGCAGCAGCAGGCCAGACTGTAAGAACACCTCCCATACCCCCGAACTCCTCCTTCACTTTGGCTCCCACAGCAGGAAAACTCCATCTTTGCAGAGGGACAGTTGCCCCATCTGAAGGCTGCACAACAGTTGATGATCAGCAGCCTTCGTCATTTTCAGGGAATGACAGCAAAACAAAGAAAATGAAGTACTAAAAGCCTCAAACAGCACATTCTCATTGATGTGGGACAGTCCCAGATCCCAGAACCACCCTTGATTTTCTTTGTTGTGATTACTAATTCTACCACTTTCCAGAGCTATGACAGGTCTAACAGTAGCCATAAAAGGTAGACATCACAGAAGTGACTGGAAGAAACCTTTCTGGGGCTATCCCTTAGCCTTGGATCAGAAAGACCTGTGAATAAAACTGTGCCTACAATTTATGGGACTTCTCTTTGGGAAGAGACCGTATTCAGCCACACAGAAACTATAATCCACCCAACTCTCACAGTGTGAGGACTCACTTCACACAAGAGTTACCAGTCACATTCCTGCAAAGTCAAGGGACGTTTGGTTTTTTATAAGCTGAATTTCACTTTTAATGCAAAACAATTCAGAATTTCAGGGAAGCCTAGGTTAAATTCTCTGCAAACCCAGACTTTTCTGTTCAGGGAACAGCCACAGCTCTCTGAAAGAAGTTGAGTAATGAGCCTAAGTTTGGATTTTTTCTTTTTTTTGAGATGGAGTTTCGCTCTTGTTACCCAGGCTGGAGTGCAATGGCGCGATCTCAGCTCACTGCAACCTCCGCCTCCTGGGTTCAAGCAATTCTCCTGCCTCAGCCTCCTGAGTAGCTGGGATTACAGGCACACACCACCATGCCCAGCTAATTTTTTTTTTATTTTTAGTAGAGACAGGGTTTCACCATGTTGACCAGGATGGTCTCAATCTCTTGACCTCGTGATCCACCCGCCTCGGCCTCCCAAAGTGCTGGGATTACAGGCAGGAGCCACTGCACCCGGCCAAGTTTGGATTTTTATATTGAATTGGGGATGCCTATGGCTTGTCCGCAGAGTAGTTCTGCTCATTCTTACGGATGTGCTTCTTCTTTTTATATGGTGAGCATTCATTTTGTTTTGTGGTCAACATGTTTCTTTTCTGAAATGCAGTCTTTTAGGTTGGCATCTCTAATAATATCATACTAAATATTCAATGTAGCAAATATTCTATTCTAGATTATGGCCAGAGCAAATGGAGGGATAAACAGATACAATTACCACATGATGTATCATATGCTAAGAGCAAACCAAAAAGGGTCCTATCATCAGAAAGCTCCTGTCCACCATGTGCAGGAAGGAGGTTGTTTGCACCCTGGAAACCCAGCAGAGATGTTAGTGCAAAATTACAGATGAAGGAAAGTGGGCTCTTAAATGCAGTTTCCTTGTCGATTGGAGTTAGTCTTAAATATTATCTATCTCTATGGGATGTATTCATTTTCTATGGCTGGCATAACGAAGTACCACAGACTGGGAAATTTAAACAACAGGAATTATTTTTCTCACAGTTCTGAGACTGGAAGTTTGAGGTCGAAGTGTTGGTAGGGTTGTTTTCTTCTAAGGCCTCTCTTCTTGACTTGTAGATGGCATCTCCCTGTGTCTTCAGATGGTCTTCCCTTTGCAACGGTGTCTCCAAATTTCCATTTCTCATAAACACTAGCCATACTGAATTAAGATCCACCTAATGACCTCACTTTACCTCAATTACCTCTTTAAGGACCTTGTCTCCATACACATTCTGAAGTGCTTAGAATTAGGACTTCAACATACGAATTTTTGAAATGATGCAATTCAATTTGTAGCATGGAAGAATAATAAATGTAAGAAAAAAAATACTTTCAGGGAAACTGTTTTGATTCGTTGTACATATGCCAAAGTTCAACTGTATTTGCAGAGGAAATTTTAAAACAGAGAAAATACTTGTTTTCTTTCTGTAATTTCTATTTTAGAATATTGCTGCCATACAGTTAGGATTTGAACTAAAATGGGCCTCATTTTCTGCAGCTCACTCTGAGAGAAATGAAGAGTTTATTATAAAAGATGTCAAATAACCTTAATAGCAAGAGAGTTTCTTTATTCAACTCCTGCAATATGAATTTTTCTTAGGTGTTTGCTTTGAGGAAATGTTCTGAAAATACTAAGGTTCCTGTTAGTCAGTAGAGTCTGAGCAAAGCAAAAAATACTGCCTTTTTCCAAAACCTAATATATGAATTGATCTATTTTCTGCCTTAAAGACATAATAAATTCCTACCAATGCTGCACACAAAAGAGAAAGCTAAGCAGTTGGCAGTTGCATCAGAATTGGTTACAAATGAGCCCCTCATAACATGTTTTCCTCTCCTCATGCATGGCTGACATCATCAGCTGCAAGAGAAGCTTGAAAAAGTCTTTGAGGCTCAGGTGGTTAATGAGCTGGCCCCATTGAAGCTGCTCCTGCTTCTTGGAGTGACTGTGAATCTTTCTGACCCTCTCTCCTGGGCGAAATCTCCACTTTACAAGCTCTTGTAATACCCTGAACTTCCCCTTTGTACTACACATAACAGTTAAGAATATGCATTCACTGCCATGGGTAATTGATTAACTCCAGCCCTATTACTGAACTGTAGGCTCCAGGACTTCAGGGACCATGTGTGATGCACTTACCTTTGTGACTGTTGTCAACCAGGCTAGGAGATACACACTGAGGAAACCAGTAGTGGCAACTGGGCTCTGGACAGTCATTACTTCTGCTAAGTAGGAATAGAGTTTCAGATTTCAGCAAAGGGTTTCTTAATAATCCCTAGTTACAGAGACTTAAAACGGCATTCTTTCTCTTCATGGACCACACCAAACCTAGGCCAATACATATGTACTACAAAAATATTTATGTATGTAATAATGCACAAAAACTACACGTGCTTATAAATGCACACGTTTTAAAATCCTGAAAATGTCTCACATTTTATTTTCTTGTGTTTCTTTTCCCTTTGAACAAAATGTTAAACTCCCAATACAGCTTTAATATTGAAGAAAGAAGCATGGCTTTATTTCTTATTCATTATCATCATTGAAATGTAGAAAAATAATAAGATCCATTAACCCAACACAGTATCGAGCACTTAGAACGTGCACAGGAAATATTTATGGCATCTTATCTGACTATCCAACTGGTGATAAAAATCCACAACAAGAAAATACGGCTAAATTTAAAGACTTTATTACCTTCCAGAAACTCCATTCCCTCTCACTTGAATCTCAGACCCACTTTTCTGTTAGGCCTCTCCATTTGTCGGCCAGCCAAAATTCTCCACTGCCTGTTTTTATAAGCAAAGCTTTATTTGAGTCAGCCATACTCAGTCATTACTTTTTGTCCTATGGCTGCTTTCAAGCTACAATGGCAGAAATTAGTAATTGCCACTGAGGTCATATGACCCCAAAAGCCAAAAGTATTTTTCATCTGGCCCTTTACAGAGAAAATTTTGCCAGTATTTGGTTTAGAGGCTCTTCCAATTTTACATACCCTATATCTGCTCTTTTCCTTCTTATATTCCAAAGCTCAGTGAGTTACACATTTATCCAGTTGTGCAATATTGACATTTTAGAATCATCCCAAATTCCTTATCTCTATATATCTATTTTTTATTGTGGTAAAAATATAGAACATGAGGCCGGGCACGGTGGCTCAAGCCTGTAATCCCAGCACTTTGGGAGGCCGAGGCGGGTGGATCACGAGGTCAAGAGATCGAGACCATCCTGGTCAACATGGTGAAACCCCGTCTCTACTAAAGATACAAAAAATTAGCTGGGCACGGTGGCGCGTGCCTGTAATCCCAGCTACTCAGGAGGCTGAGGCAGGAGAATTGCCT
>CM052660.1:23020228-23059210 GCA_028533165.1 Leontopithecus rosalia | reverse complement strand
GGGGCAGAAGGCAGCAAAACACACTGCCACGTGTGTACCTATGCAACTATCTTGCATGTTCTGCACATGTACCCCAAATCCTAAAATGCAATAAAAATTAAAAAAAAAAAAAAAAAAAAAAATCAGGGCTTATGTCCTCTCAGCCTCTGTCTCAATGTTCCTACACAAGGTTCACAGTTATCTCCCTTTTAACTCAGAGTTGATATTATAAGGGTAAATATCAATTGAAAAGAAAAAAATTAATTCTCCCTGTTGAAATTAAGGAAGAAGACCTCTACTTTCCCTTGTTAGACTACTTACTTTAGAAGACTTGTAATTTTAAGGTCTTTTTCTGCCTCTTTGACATGTATTCAGATCCTTTTGAATACTAGGTAGGCTACTTGTCAGCTTTATGACCCAAGAATGTCTTTTTCAAAGATGTGGGAAGCACATCTCTGAGAAGTAATCAACAAGAAAGATAGTGCCCTTATCTCCCTATTTCTATGGGAAGGTAGGAATCCAAAGGGCAGGAGCCTAGTTCTAAAACTATCTTTTATCACAAAGATGTAAGAAGTTCATTTTTCCTTTAGATAGTCAATAAACTAACACAGTCACCCCAATTACCAAGTGAATTTATGAAGAACTATGTGTGACAAATGGTACTGTCAAGTCATCTTACTTGAGACAAATTATTATTTATTTTGACACCATGTATCTAATGGGTTGTATCTGCTTGGCTATTTAAAGGTGTGAGATATATTTCTTTTTTTGCAATATCTTAGTGGATTGCCTGGGAAATGCATCTGATTTTGGTTTAATGCTTATTTAATAACCTATTAAAAATCAAAATAATTTATTCAAAAATGTCACTGTATTTTATGAAAAAATTCATCAGGCCAAGCATTTGATCATTCAGAAACTAAATATCATCAAAGTGAGTGTATATATCACATGGTATAATTCATCATTTTATTGGCTTTCCAACTTCATTTTTTCTCCCGTATCTTCCCTATCTATATTTCTCTCTTCCACTTTCATAACCATTTCCATTTTATAGAAGGAACATACTTCAACATTCACGACCATTCATGACAAACCCACAATGCATATCATACTAATAGGGGAAAGATGAAATTGTTCCTCTAAGAACTGGAGCAAAAAAGAACACCCACTTTACCCTCTTCTGTTCAACATAGTACTAGAAGTTTTAGCCAGAGCAATCAGGCAAAAGAAAGAAATACAAAGTATCCAAATTGAAAAGGAAAAGGTAAAATTGTCCCTTTTTACAGATGACATGACCTTATATCTAGAAAAAACAAAAACTCCATCAAAAAATCTCTAGATCTAATAAATAAATTTAATAAAATTGTAGAATACAAGATTGACATGCAAATATAAATAGCATTTCTATATATTAATGAAAAACTATCAGAGAAAAATATTAAGAAGGCAATACTATTTACTATAGCTACAAAATAAAATAAAGAAAAGTAACAAAGAATATATTTAACCTAGGAGATGAAAGACCTCAATAAAGAAAACTATAAAACACTGATGAGAGAAATTGAAGAAAACCCAAATGGAAAGACATCCCATGCTTTTGAATCAGTAGAATTAATATTGTTAAAATGACCATACTACACAAAGAAATCTATAGACTAATGGAACAGAATAGAGAACACAGAAATAAATCCAGGTATTTAGAGACAGCTAATTTTCAACAAAAGTGCCAAGCATGTACATTGAATAAAGGACACTCTCTTCAATAAACAGTCATAGAAAAACTGGATATCCATACACAGATAAATGAAACTGGACCCCTATCTCTCACCATAATCAGAAATCAACTTAAAATAAATTAAAGATTTACATCTAAAACCAAAAACTATAAAATAAAACCACTAGAAGAAAATGTAGGGGAACATTTCAGGATGAAACCACCATTGCAAAGATTATGGCAGTGTGAGAAATCTAACTTGGATTAGATTCCTTAACAGCTTCTGTGCACCAAGGGAAATAATCAACAGAGTGAAAGAAAACCTGTTGAAAGAGAAAATATTTGCAAACTATTCATGCAACAAGTTAGATTGTTGCATGAAGAAGTCAGCAAGAAGAAGGCTGACTTCATCTTGCCTCTAGTTTCACAGGCTGGCTGTCTTCACTCATTCCTGGGCATAGTCCAAGCTAACCATGGGGGGAATTTAGTTCATAGTCTAACTTTGGAGCAAGGATGATAATAGTTCCTCCTTAAAGCTGATCCCCTCCTTGTTCAGAGGCTGAAAACACCTTTATAAGATTAATAAAAGGCCACAAGATTAGGATTATGGGAGGGGTCTGAATTCTGCCACAATTTAGGCATAGTTTCTATAATCTTTTACTGCTCTGGAAGCATGTGGACTGATACCACAAGATTTGTGACTTCCTCAATTGCTCCTAAAAATATCACTATTGTAAAACCTAAAATAGTCTTTTGAGATGTTTTTCAGAGTGACCTCACCTGGGCTCATAACTAGTTACTCAACCAGTTCTGTGACCTCCATACAACCAGAACCCATACAACTCAGCACACAAGGACTATTTTCCATACCCCTATGACTGCATCCCCAACTAATTAGCAGTACCCACTCCCTAGTACCCTGTCCACCAAACTATCCTTGAAGAACTCTAACCTCAAAGCCTCCCAGGAAATTTATTTGAATAATGATTATGTTTCCTACATGGCTAGTCCAGCATCAGTTAAACTCTATTTACTGCAATACCAGGGTCTCAGTGAATTGGTTTTGTTTGTATAGCAGGCAAGAGGAAGCCATTGATGATTACAAAGACATTGGTCTGGGAAAAGGTTTTTTTGGGTAAGACCTCAAAAGCACAGACAACTAAAACAAAAACAGACAATTGGACTATGTTAAACTTAACAGCTTCTGCGCACCAAGGGAAATAATCAACAGAGTGAAAGAAAACCTGTTGAAAGAGAAAATATTTGCAAACTATTCATGCAACAAGGCACTAACAGTCAAAATCTACAAGGAACTCAAATGACTCATAGCAAAAAATAATAATAATCCCATTAATAACTGGGCAAAGGACATGAATAAACATTTCTCAAAAGGAGACATACAAATGGCCAGATAACAGGTATGCAAAATAAATGCTCAATGTCACTAATCAGGGAAATGCAAATCAAAACTACAATGAGATATCGTCTTAGAAGGTTATTATTAAAAAGTCAAGAATAACCAACACAGACAAGGATGCATAGGAAAGGGAACTCATACATTTTTATTGGGAATTTAAATTAATACAGCCACTCTAATTAGCAGGAGTTACAAGTGTATTTTTAAAGGGGAAAGAATGCAATTCCTGAGTTGTTTACCAAGAATTTACATTGAAATAACATAAGCTATTAATTGGCTATACATTGTTTTTTGTATCACAAATTCCAGGAACATGAAGGTAATGAGTGAGACAGCTAGTCAAGAGCCAAACGTCTTTAACAATTATTTCCAGGCATGGATGTGTGGAGCAGGTTTGGGGGACATGACCTGTGTCGACATACTACACATAGCTCAGACTGCTCGGAGCTATTTTTCTTTTCTAAATCCAAAGGAAAGGAAATAAATATCAAAGGGGTACCTGCATCTCTCTGTTTATTACAGCACTATTCACACTAACAAACTTATGGAATCAACGTAATTGTCCATCATGGATAAATGGATAAAGACAATATGGCATATACACTTAATGGGATACTATTTGGCCATAAAAAAGAATAAAATCTGTCATTTGCAGCAACCTGGTTGGAACTCAAAATCATTATTTCAGTAAAATAAGCCAGGCACAGAAAGACAAATATTGCATTGTTCTCACTGATATTGGGGAGCTTAAAAATGCTGATCTCATGGAGTTAGAGAGTAGAATAATAGATATGTTTACAAAAATAGTCAAACTCTAAAATATTTGAAGGGATTTATTCTGAGCCGAACATGAGTGACTATGGTCCATGACACAGCCCTCAGGAGGTCCTGAAAACATGTATCCAAGGTGGTTGGGATACAGCTTGATTTTATGTATTTTTAGAGACATATGAAACATCAATTAAATACATTTAAAAGATACATTTGTTTGGTTCAGAAAGGCAAGACAACTCAAAGTGGGGGCTTTCAGGTTATAAGTAAATTTAAACATTTTCTGGTTGACAATTGGTTGAGTTTATCTGAAGACCTTGGATCAATGGAAAGGAATCTTTAGGTTAAAGCAAAGGGTTATGGAGACCAAGTTTTATTGTGCAGAAGAATCTCTCAGATAGCAGGTTTCAGAGAGAGAGAGAGCAGGTTGTAAAATGTTTTTATCAGAACTGAAAGGATGCCTAACTCTTAGTCAATTATCTACTTGATATTCAAATAAAGGAAGAAAAACAAAGGGGAAAGGGGATTTTCTATACAATGTGGGTTTTTCCCATAAGAGACTTTGCAGGGCAATTTCAAGGTATGACAAGGAGATACATTTTGGGTTTAAATATTTTTTCCTTGTCTCATAATATTATGCCACAGTCAGATTGAAAAGTCATGATATATAGGGTCAAATAAAACCCATCTGATGAGAATTTATGGTTTGTAGGGCATGACTCCCCACATCCCTTAGGTAAGAATTTGGGCAAGACAAAAATTCAGAGCTTAGTCCTCAGATACCAGAGGCTGTAAAGAGTGGTGAGGGAAGGAGGATAAGGAAAGTTGGTTAATCAGTACTGTAGGATACAGTAAATTTCTCCTCAAAGTTTAGGCTATTAACTTCCTTTAAAATTCAAGAGGAAGAAAAACTGTTAAGTACAATGAGTTCTGAGTTTCTCTTCAAAGAACCAGTGTGTCAGTATGTTCATCTTCCCTGTTCTTTATTCTCCATTTAAACTTTAACTTCCTCATTCTTTACACCTCTTTGCCCCTAGTTTCAGTAAACAACCACCTCCTAGCCTCTATCACCTGTTCTGTCCTTAGGCATCCTCAGTCACCTGCTCTGTAACCATCCTTCTTGCCGAAACTGCTCACCCCATCACTCCAGCTCATACTCCTGCTCTCTTCAAAAGAACCAATTGGAATTAGCTTAGACTGTGTGGTCCAACCCTAGCCAATAGGGGAATGTCACAGCAGTAGGTACTAGCTGCATCAGGGTAAGAACCCCTTCCCTTCCCTTTTCCAGTGTGCTGTAGCCATTGCTCCATCTGTGAGACACACCCGTCTATAGAAGGAAATTGCCTTGCTGAAAATTTATGTTTGAGTGCTATTTCTTTTGCAGTACTGAAATTTGTTTCCAACAGTACAAATATACAGTTAGCAAGAAGGAATAAGTTCTAATGTTTGATACAGTCATGAGTAGAATGATTATAGTTAAACAAAAATGTATTGTGTATTTAAAAATAGGGAGAAGACCGGGCGCAGTGGCTCATGCCTATAACCCCAGCACTTTGGGAGGCTGAGGTGGGCAGATCACAAGGTCAGGAGATCGAGACCATCCTGGCCAATATGGTGAAATCCCGTCTCTACTAAAAATACAAAAATTAGCTGGGCATGGTGGCATGTGCCTGTAAACCCAGCTACTCAGGAGGCTGAGGCAGGAGTATTGCTTGAACCCAGGAGGCGGAGGTTGCAGTGAGCCGAGATTGCACCACTGCACTCCAGCCTGGTGCCTGGCAACAGAGAGAGACTCTGTCTCAAAAAAAAAAATTGGGAGAAGACAGGATTAGAAATGTTACTAACACAGAGAAATAATAAATACCCAAGGTAATAGATACCTTAAATACTCTTATTTGATTATTACACATTCTATGTATGTAACAAAATATCACATATACCCCATAAATATGTATAAATATTATGTATTCATTTTAGCTTAAACCTTTAAAATGGAGTAAAATATGTCTCTTATTTTTTTCATGCTTCTCGATTTAATGAACATTTTTGTTGCTTGGCCACACACCAATGAACTTACCAAAATGTTTCTTCTAAATCAATACAGTGCTCTGTGTAAGAGAAATTCTCATGGATGTAATTATCTATACCATTACACGATTATGCACACGTAATATATTCCTAGCTATTATAGATCAGGAGAACTTTGAAAACCCACATGGCTAAGTGCAGAGGAAACCAGTATGGTGAATAAAAAGATCTGGGTTTGCATACTGGCTCTAATGTGTATAAAGTGTCCAGTGCCTAATACTGGAGGAGCTCTGTGTTTGCTAATCTGATAAATCTTTCTTTCATTGCATTTAGCACTTACTGAACTGCTTGCCACTGCAGAGATATAAAAATTCTTGACAGAAAAATGGTGACGCTCCATGAGTCACAGCAAATTTCTCTAGTCTATTTAAAAAAACAAATTCAATCTCTTTTTTATGCTGTAAGTCCAACTGGCCCCTGCACAATTTCCTATTCTTTTAGCCCCTGTTAGGTCTTTCCTCCTGGAATGGATAATATTGATATGCCTTTTTGGCCAGGCATGGTGGTTCATGCCTGTAATCCCAGCACTTTGGGAGGTTGAGGCAGGTGGATCACAAGATCAGGAGTTTGAGACCAGCCTGGCCAATATGGCAAAATCCCATCTCTAATAAAAATACAAAAATTAGCTGGACTTGGTGGCAGATGCCTATATTCCCAGGTACTCAGGAAGCTGAGGCAGAAGAATTGCTTGAAGCCAAGAGTCAGAGACTGCAGTGAGCTGAGATCACACCACTGCACTCCAGCCTGGGTAACAGAGCAAGACAATGTCTCAAAAAAAAAGTTGATATGCCTTTTTTCAATATAATATATATTTGACCTTTACTAAAAGCTATGATTCATAAATTTAAATGAGGGCATAAAATGAAAAAGGTATGAGAATTTTTGAGGGAAAAAAATAGAAGCAGTAACAGAGAGAACAACTTGGTGGAGAAGATAGCTTTCTAAATAAAAAAAAATCATAAGGATACCCTCAAGTATTACTATCCTAGCCCAGGCTCTATAAGAAGATTGTGATGCCAGTCTCTACAGGGGTAGCCAATCTCTGGTTTTGTTCCAAGACATGGAATATGCCAGATTTGGTGTTGTTCTAAAATAAAATTATCAGTATATAGTCATTGTCTTTATTTATCTAACAAAAATGGTAAAAGCAACTCTCAGAGGCAAAGCCAAAAGCTAAGGTAGTAAAATCAAACAGTAAATATGGAACTGATAATATCACCTGTGTTGCTTCAGTAGCACACCACAACCAAATGCTAATTTTCTTTCACTTCCATGAAAAGGGCAATATCAATAATGTATAACTACATACCCTAATTAAGGCTTGGTGTTCCAAAAGAAAGTGTGAACCCCCAAAATCAGAGAGAGATCTCAGTTAATTTAGAAAGTTTATTGTGCCAAGGTTGAGTGTTAGATATAGTGAACTCCAAGTTCTCTTCGAAGAATTAGTATGTTATTATGTTCAGCTCTCTTATTCTTTAATTCTCCATTCTAAAGTTTAATTTCCTTGTAGTTTCAGTAAACAACCTTTTCCACCAGCCCTAATCAATAGTTCACATCTATTCCTCTGGTCCCCTGCTCCATCCTGACTCATCCTGGTCACCTGATCCAATCACCTTCTCTGTTCACCTGCTTTGACCTGAGTCACCCCTTGTCACCTGCTCTGACCTTTCCCGTCCTTCCCACCAAACTACCCACCTCACCACTCTGGCTCATTGCCCTGCTCCCTTTAAAATAGTCAGTCAGAATTAGCTTAGATGGTGTGGTCTAACTCTAGCCAACAGGGAAACAACACAGCAGTAGGGGCTATCTGCATCAGGAATAAGAACCCCTTTCCCTCCCTTGTTCAGGTGTGCACTTGCCATTGCTCTATCTGTGAGATGCACTCTTCTATAGAAGTAAATTGCCTTGCTGAGGAAATTTATATTCGAGTGCTACTTATGCAGCACCAAAAATTTACATATAACATGAGGATGTGCCCGTGCAACAGCCCCAGAAAGTTCTAACTTCATGTGCCCAAGGTGGTCAGGGCACAGCTTGGTTTTACACATTTTAGGGAGGCATAAGACATCAATCAATATGTAAGAAGTACATTAGTTCTGTCCAGAAAGGCAGAGACAGCTCAAAGCTAGCATCCCTGCACTGGGGCTTTCAGGTTACAGGTAGGTAAGAGACAGATGCTTGCATTCTTTTGAGTTTTTGGTAAGTCTTTCTGAAGGAGGAAATAAGAATATGCATCTCTCTCTGTGAGCAAAAGGGATGACTTGAATAGGAGGCAGGCTTGCCCTGAGTAGATCTCAGCTTGAAGAGGCCCAAGATATTTTCCTTTCACAAAAGAAAGAATTTAAAAAAAGAAACTTTGAAAGCATACAACTATTTTGAGTAAACATAGTTGAATCAATACAAAGAATTTGAACATTCCTTGAAATATTAACAACCCAAATTAAATTTTTTATAAGTGAGCAATGTGTACATAGTCATTAAATGAGCCTAACTAAATTTTTCATATAGCAATATTGGGATAATAATATTGAAAAAGTGCAAAATCTTCATGTATTAACAGATAATGTCTGCACTTGATATACCAAGATAGTCAAGCATGGAATTATAAGCATGTAATTTAGAAATAGGTACATAAATAACAAAACAGCCTAGGAAATTAAAAAATTCATTTTCTCTGGAAAGCAGAACTTGAAAGTAAGAAGTAGAAGTTTCTTTGTTTTTAAAAATTCTAATGAGAAAATGTGAAATACAAAGTTTATGATCATGGCACTCTCCCGAAATAAATGAGTCCCAGTTTAGTACTGGATCAAATTATCTCTTCCAGCTTATTGCTCTGCTTGAGTGTTTAAAAGGTCTATAACATATTTGAAAATATTATAACATAGAAAACAGTTAGTTTTGATCATACTTGTCCCCAAGCAGTGTAATTTTTTTGGGTTGCCCAGGAAAAGGCATTTCAGGAAGGAAACCCAGTTGAAATCCTTACTGGTGCCAATTCAGACTAAGAGTGAAGATAGTTCAGACAAACATAGTAAAGCATGTTCCTTTAAATACTACTAACAAGGTTTATCTATGGCCCTTTCTATTACATTTCAAACATTTGCCTTGTATCCCCAGGTCCACCACTCCAGGGAGCAGATGTTGTTTGCTGGATGCTCCAGAGACAACCTTAAAAGCTCTATGTCCTTTTCTACTGGCCACCAAAGAAATCATTCTCTTTGATGATTGTTGTGATCCTTGATTGAATATTCCTAGAGATGAGAAGCTTGCTACTATCCAAATCTTCCTATCGCATTTGTGGCCACATATAATGATTAGAAAGTAATTCTTTATACTAAGTCAAGAGCTGTCTCCATCAGCTATAACATGGACTTCCAACATATCACAAAAGAAGTATAAAAATAGGCCAAAGGAACATAATGGAGCCCAGAAACTGACTCATACATATGTTTTTCCCTGATATATGAGGGAGATGACAGCACAGTGCCATAGGGAAAAGATAGACTTGTCAATAAATGATGCTAGGTCAACCGGTTATCTATTTGGAAAATAATGAATTTTACCCCTTCTCACAGCTTACACAGACATTAATTCCAACCAGATTGCAATTTTAAATATGAAATATAAAACAACAAAGCTTTTAAAACATAGGATAATAACTTGATGATTTTTAATTAAGCAAAGGTAACTCAAAAGGGATATAAGATGCACTAACACAAAAGAAAAAATAAAAAAAAGTATGTTTTAAAGTCTCAAAATTAAAAAGTATTATTTATCAAAATAAACCATAAATGTTGTGAAAAGGCAAATTACAAAATAAAGTGTATTTGCAATACATGTATCTAACAAAGTAATCATATGTGGCACACATGAAAGATTTAAAAAAACCCACAAATAGTTAAGATTATAACCAAATAGTTTTTATAAAAGTAAAAGACTTGTATAGACATTCACAAGATGTCCAAATCGTGAATAAACATCATTATTCATCTGGGAATTGCAAATTAAAATTTCAATCTCAGTAAAATATTACTATATGCTCATTAGAATATCTAAAATGTGTAAAAATAACTCAGAAAATAAGATTTGGCAAGTCATTGTAACAATGAAAAAATATGCTGTGAATAAGGGCATAAATTATTATAACCATCTTAGAAAACTACTTGCAAGTACAAAGCTCAATATATGTGTACCGCAACATCCAGAAATTTCATGCTGACATCTGTACCCAATAGAAATGTATACACATGTTCACAAAAGACATAAACAGAAATTTTTAGAGCATATACAGAGAATATTCAGAGTATTCATAGTTGCCTAACTAGAAGCAATTGAAAAGTATGTATTAGAATGTTGTACGTCAATGAGAATGAAAGAATCACGCTGCATATAACTACATGGAATAATCTCATAAGCCCAAAATCAAGTGAAAAAAACCAGCCATAAAATAATAGATGCTGCATGATTTCAATCAGATGAAATTCAAGAACAGGCTAAATAGATCTATATAGCTAGAAGTTACAATAGCAGTTACCCTCTGCACATGCAAATTACTAAAAAGAGGCTGTATTAATGACAGAACACATATATATAAAATATCTCATATATATATCATAAATCCTCAGTATACATCTCATATATATGAGAGATATATTAGGATGTATATATGAATATATATGAGTTTATTAAGTATTAACTTACATGGTCACATACTTACATGATCACAAGGTCCCACAAGTGTGCAGGCTGTCTGCAATCTTGAGGAGCAAAGAGAGTCAGTCCAAGTCTCAAAACTGAACTTGGAGTTCAATGTTTGAGGACAGGAAGCATCCAGCATAAGAGAAAGATATAGGCTCAGAGTCTAGGCCAGTCTTGCCTTTTTACATTTTTCTGCCTTCTTTATATTTATTGGCAGCTGATAAGATGGTGCCCACCAGATTAAGGGTGGATCTGCCTTCCCCAGCCCACTGACTCTGGCAACACCCTCAAAGACACACCCAGGATCAATACTTTGCATCCTTGAATCCAGTCAAGTTGACACTCAGCATTAACCATCACAAGTCCACCCCTTGTCAACTTGAACCCATACACATCTCCTAAGATCATGCATAATCAAATAAAGACAATAAGAAGGTCAGAATTATTCCTAACTTAATGCAAGTATCCTTCTTATAACCAGAAATGCATCAATCCTCAATCTAAATACTATTACATAAAGTTAACAATACTTAAATTCTGATATAAAGTCAATAAATCTTATGTCACATGATAAAGGAAAAGGAAATAAAACAAAGATATTTTAGTACAAATGTATACATGAATAAACATGTTTTTAACAAAAGGAGGAAATACTCATGACAGCTACAGTCCTTGTTTCTACAGCTGGTCACATGATTGTAGCTGGTATCTTCTACTACCCATTCTGTTTTCCCTTTCCCTTCAGCAAGCACCTCAGCAGGTTGTGATTTTTTTTCCTGGTGGAGTGCCTCAAATCTTCATTCCTGAGGGGTCTGGACCATTTATAGTCTAGCCTGAATTGGGCTGTTACAGTTTCCCATTGACCTTAATCACAGGACTTGGTATTACTAAGATACACCCTAAAGCATCCACTGTATTCTATGCATACTCTTCCTTAACACCATTATGGAGTAGTAGACTGATTTCATCTTGATAGTTCAGTTCAATCACCCCAGCCAACACAGTCACTCCCTTCTTAGCCTGTTAACTTAAAGGTAAGATGAGCCCAATGTGTCCAGGCAGCAACTTTAAGTTCCAGTTTAATGGAATCATTGTTGTGTCTCCTGTGGCAGCATTCCACCCTCTAGGCCAGCAGACCGTAATGTCACGGGAACAGGAAGCAAAAATTTTGCTAGTGGATCACTGGGGGTGATGGTGAGTGGTACCACTTCCACTTCCATCCCTTGATTCCTGGACCCAAGAATGCTGGCTATGGGAGAAGCAGTACCATATACTGGACTCTGATTCAGAGCATACACAGCCTTCTGAAGAAATTTACCCTAGTCCTTCAAAGTACTGTCGCCTAGTTGGCATTGTAATTGTGACTTCAAAAGGGCATTCCACCGTTCTGTCAATCCAGCTGCTTCAGGATGATGGGTGAGACCAGTGAATTCCATTAAGCATGAGCCCACTGCTGCACTTTTTTATCTATAAAGTGAGTGCCTTGGACAGAGGCAATGCTGTGTGGAATACCATGATGGTGGATAAGGCATTCCGTGGGTCCACAGATGGTAGTCTTGGCAGAAACATTGTGTACAGGATAGGTCTGGAGTAAGCATCTGTTCCATTGAGGACAAACCTCTGCCCATTCCATAATAAAAGAGGTCTAATATAATCTACCTGCCACCAGGTAGCTGGCTGATCATCCTGAGGAATGCTGAGAATGAGCCCATATTGAGGGCTCAGTGCTGGTTTCTGCTGCTGGCAAATTGGGCATTCAGCAGTGGCCGTAGCCAGGTCAGCCTTGGTGAGTGGAAGTCCATGTTGCAGAGCCCATGCATAACCTCCATCCCCGCCACCATGGCCACTTTGTTCATGGGCCTATTGTACAATGACAGGGGTGGCTGAAGAAAGAGGCTGGGTGGTGTCCACAGAACCGGTCAACATATCCACTTGATTATTAAACTCCTCTGCTGATGTCACCTGTTGTTGAGTACTCACACGGGATACAAATATCTTCACAGTTTTTGACAACTCAGAGAGGTCTATCCATATAGCTTTTCCCCAGATTTCTTTGTCACCAATTTTTCAATCATGCTTTTCTCAAGTCCCTGACCATCCAGGTAAACCATTGGCTAGAGCCCACAAATCAGTATATAATCGCACATCTGGTCATTTCTCCTTCCAGGAAAAGCGCACAGCCAGGTGCACTGCTCGAAGTTCTGCCCACTGGGAAGATTCCCTTCACCCCTGTCCTTCAGGGATGTCCTAGAAAGGGGCTGAAGTGCCTCAGCACTCCACTTTCAGGTGATGCCTGCATATTGTGCAGAACCATCTGCGAACCAGGCCCTAGTCTTCACTTCCTCTGTCAACTGATCATAGGAGACTTCCCATGAGGCCATCAGTGCAGGCTGGAGAAGAGAAGGCAGTGCGGCAGGAGTGGAGACCATGGGCATTTGAGCTACTTCCTCATGTAACTTACTTGTGCCATCAGGACCTGCTCAAGCCTGATCACGTATATACCACTTCCATTGATGATGGAATGTGCTGGGCATGCTCACTTTATGGCTAATAGGTCAGAAAGTGCCCAGTTCATAATAGGCAATTCAGGTTGCACGGTGACTTGATGACCCATAGCAAAATGTTCAGTTTCTACCAAAGCCCAGTAACAGGCCAAGAGCTGTCTCTCAGAAGGATAGTAGTTATCTGAAGAAGATGGTTGGGCCTTGCTCCAAAATCCTAAAGGCAAAGAATAAAAATTTGCATATCAAGTGATACCATTGTGTGTAACTCGTTTTTATGCCTTTCACATTGCTTAAAATGGTACCTTCTTTGTGGTAGGTGCTCAATCAATGTCTATTGGAAATAAGAACGTATGCCGCTTAGTCGTTTCAGTGGGAGGTGAAGAATGGTACATGCTGCATTCCATCTAGCTGATGAATTTTCAGGTAGATTTGTGTCCTTCTTCACAGAATCTGCATAATTATACTCGAAATATTTTTTAAGCCAAAGCTTGAGGCAAAGTATGAATAAAGCATGTGGACCTTGGGATTAAAGCTGAAGCCTGTTATTTACTGAATGTGGGGCCTCTGGCAAGTTTTGCACCTCCTGAGTCTCAATCTTCCCACCTGTAAAGCAATGATTCTCACATCACTCCTATCAGTTTGGCACCTACTTACTCCCAGGTAGTGCAGTCGATGAATGACACACTACTCTTTAACCAACAAAGCATATGAAATGATCTGTATAACAGTCATCATCTAACTGCTATATCACAAATCCTCTTCTCTAACAAGCCATCCCTGGACCCACTAGGAGAGGTAACAGCCCTTCTCTCATACTCTCTGGCTGTGTCTTCTGTTTCTCTTACAGCATCTATCTCATTGCTACAGATGTTCATTTTCCACTTCTTTCCACTGAGAATGAGTGACTTGCAGACAAGGTATGACTTATCTTTGAATTGCCAGTACTAATATTATAAGTTCTTAACCAAGTTTTAGTAAGTAAATAAAAGGGTAAATGCATATGAATGAATGTGTACTTTTTGTTTCATAGACTTGATTTTCTTTAAAGCAGGGTATCATCAGTATGAAGCCACAGCAGATGTGGCAGACATAGCCAGTTGCCAAAATAATATCTATTTTTTCTTTCTTTCCTACTAAGAGGACTCTGTTTTTTTTTACATGCAGAACAAATAAAAGGATCCTATCCAACAGGAAGACACTGGTTATTCCCTGGCTATAGTTATCCCCAGACCAGTTTCAAACTTATACTAATAGATTAGTGACAGTTCCCTCCATTGAACATGACACTGCTAAAAGTCAGACAACAAGGATGTTCTCAAGTGACCAGCCATTCGAGATAAAGGTTATCCAATTTCTGAGCACTCCTGCTCCTAAAATTCTTCTAATCCTCAATTCCTTGCATATAATCACCTCGTTCCTGTGTTCAGAGAAACTGTGTATAATAGATACCCAAAGGAAAACTACATTCCCCAATATCTTTTGCTGCAAATACATCATGTGATACAGCGTTGACCAATGAAATAAGGGAGGTCTACTGGGGATTTGTGTGAAAATTTCACTTTCCTAATCTTGTCATGCTCCCACATTCTTCCTGCCTTCTTTTTTCTTGGAAGTCTCCCCTGTGGCAGGGAAACAATGACCCTGTAAATTGAAATTTGCAGAGATATGCCAGGACGAATAGTATGGGAAGGTCAAAGGAACTTATTTCCTTCTGGAACAACCCTGGATTACATACTCCTAGCTTTTTTTCACTTACTGGGATCTTCCGAAGAACCGTTGCAACCCGTTACAGTCCTGACAACCACCTCTCACCAGTCCTGCTTTGGCATCTGTTCTAGGGGAGCAGTGTGCCTATTTTGAGCAAGAATCAAGGCAGGGATGAACTAATACCAACTCATCTCCATGTGAGCTCAGAGCCCAGAGCGTGTGCAGGCCATCCTTCCTAGAACCTGGAAGCTGAGTGACAGTTCTCCCTGCACATCACTTGGCAGAAGACAGATATCATCTGTGCATGACATAGTGTATCAGGCCATTCATGCATTGCTATAAAGAAAGATCTGAGGCTAGGTTAATAAAGAAAAGAGGTTTAATGCACTCATTGTTCTGCAGGCTGTACTGGAAACATGGCACTAGCATCTGCTTGGCTTCTGATGGGGTTTCAGAAAGCTTCCAATCATGGCAGAAGATGAAGGTAGACCAGGGGTCTCACATAGTGGGAGCAGGAGCAAGACAGAGAGAGAGTTATAGGGAGGTGCCATATAATTTTAAACAACCAGATCTTACATGAACTCACTATCATGAGGAGAGGACCAAGCCATGAGAGATCCGCCCACATGACCCAATCACCTTCTAACAGGCCCTGCCTCCAACATTGTGGATTACATTTCAAAATGAAACTTGAGGGGACAAATATCCAAACCACAGCACACAGCCAGAGGTGGTTATTGGTGAGACTGTTTCCTAAGTGGTCCTTATAAGCAAACTAACATTCCTTCTCTTTTTCATAATGCGTCGTCTCTTTCTGGAAAGCCCATGCTATTAATCATATGAATTATTAGGCTTCCACCACTCAGTTGTGGGGACATGAAGGAAAAAAGTGCAAACAAGATGTGAGCTGGAATCTCAGCTTTCAAGATCTTAGCAAAATGGCTTGTGACAGAGCATACTGTCCTCAACATACCACACAAGCACGTTAACTCCATGGCTTGTGAGAGTCCACAGCCCTCCTCAGTATTTCTGAGAATAAATAGGCAGCCATTGTTCCTGTGGCCTCCCCTGCCTTTTGGGCTCCAGATGCCTCATTCAAGGTCTGTATTATTCTCCATATTGACCTAGACTTGAAATCCAGTCCCTTCACTGATTTCTCATCAACATCCCACCTGTACTCCAAACTCACATGAAACATGTGACTTTATAGAGTGCATGTCACTTCACACACCACCGAGCCAACAAAGTGGCCAATTTCCCCTCTCCAAATAACTGTTGTGCAGTTTCATCATTCAAGACCCAGCCCCAAATCCACTCTCCAGCTCATCTCCCTGATTTCTTATCTCGCCAGTCTTCTCCCTCCTAGAGCCACTGAGTTCTCTCCATGTCCCTGCAGAGGCACTCATGCATTTCTCTGAAGTCCTTGGGTTCCACCCACTGCATCAAACACTTGATTTTCCACATAGTATTTCTCTCCCTAAAAGGAATCCTAGTGCTTGTTGTTAGAATAATACCAACTTCCCAAGTTTTTACATCAGCACTGCTGAGAGAAGGTTAGCAGCTATCTCACAATCCCTATAATAATTCCACATTTCCTTCTTTCTGATTGAAGGAAGGACAGAATTCACCATGGTGGAGGCACAGCACGTCTCCAGTTGTGCTATTGCCTGGTCACACCACAGCAGAGATCTGGTCTTCTCTGTCTCATTAGCCCCAGATGAATCACAACTTCAGAGTCACATAAATCAGTGGGAGCAACTCTATTCTATTCAAAGAGCCACCGGTACCATTTGTAGTAAATGGCCACACACTGCTGTAATTGGCTGCTTTTTTCAAACACTGAGAGACAGCAGGGAAGTGTGAAAACAGGTCATGCACTGTGGGAGAAGCACGAAGCAGAGATTTCCTGGAGCAGACACAAATAAGTGGAAAGTGATATTCAAACCATGGAAATCCAATGATTAGGTCATTCAGATATCTAAACCTGAAATTTTGGAGTCAGCCAGGTCTGGGTTCAATTTTCAATTATTCACTTATTGGCTAAGTATCCTTAAATAAATGGCTGAATTCTACCTTCTTATTAATATAATCAAGCTAATGTTTCTCATCCCACGGGTCTGAAAGGGAAAAATGCATTAAGTGTTCAATAAATGACAGTTTTCACAAAGGCAAGTCACATGGAAACTGAGCCAGTGCATAAGCTGAACCTTCCGAACAGCATTGCTCTCACATATAGTTACTCATTTGCAAGCAAAGTAATTTTATTTTATTTTTTATTTTGTTATTATTATTTTGAGACACAGTCTCACTCTGTTGCCCAGGTTGGAGTGTAGTGGCTCAATCTCGGCTCATTGCAACCTACATCTCCTGGGTTCAAGCGATTCTCCTGCCTCAGACTCCTGAGTAGCTGAGATTACAGGCACATGCCACCATGCTTGGCTAATTTTTGTTATTTTAGTAGAGACAGGGTTTCATCATGTTGGCCAGGTTGATCTCAAACCCCTGACCTCAGGTAACCTGCCCGCCTCGGCCTCCCAAAGTGCTGGGATTACAGGCATGCACCATCATGCCCAGCTGCAAAGTAATTTTAAACCCAGCCTCCAAAACCGATCATTTGACTAAACTGAATATTTTTTCTTGAGTTCTTCTTTGAAACACTTTCAAAACAAAATACAGAAAGTAAAAATGTTAAATTTATATTTTGTTAGATGTGGCCAGTGACATTTCTTGCTTTTCTATTTTGTTTGGAAAGAGCATCCTCTTCCTTCTGAACTCTCCGCCAGTGTCATACAGCTGACAAGCTGGGATTTCAATCCATGTCTGTCTGATTCCAGAGTCCAAGCTCTTAATGGACTTCAGTGGCTTCAGTGGTGCACTTGGTTAGCACGCGGTACTTATAAACTTCAGACTTCTCTGGACTTTTCAAGCCACAATTATTGAATAAAAGAGATCCCCAGTAAAGAGAGTAAAATATATCATAGCCTAGGCAATTAATAATGGGCAGAGCAGCCCTTCGTGATTCAAGAATAAATTTAATGTTCAAATAAGGTCTAGTGTGTTTTCCACATAGTACTAATATCTTCATGAATTTCCATCAACATGAGAAACAGAAAGTTTCTATCTAATAAACACATGCTGGTTGATTTCGTGATTGATCGGATCTGTATCCATCACTGTCTTCACTAATGAGGATGCCGATATAAAACAGAGCAGCTGTTCAGTTGAAAATAAAGACCATTCTTCTCTAATATAAAGACTGGAGCTTTTAAATCTGCAATTACAGCACCAGAGGTTCACTAGAATCTCCCCCACAGCCTCTATAGCACTGTGAGTTGCAGAGTGTCTAAAGTTGGAGGCAACACACTTTATTATCCATCTGCAATATGGATGGTAGTTGGTTTGCTGTACACACTTGTTGCTGGGAAACAACCACACATTTCTGAATAGCTTTGTTATTAGAAGGATTCAGGGAACAAACAAACAAACCAGAACCTTTGCCGTCATTGTTAACCCATGATTACCAGGCAATATGTTGTTCTTTGCTGTGACCACTTCATGCACCGTTCATCCCCCACCCGACAAGGCCTAATCTTCAGCTTCTTTGGATTAAATACATCTTCTTATTGGGTTCATTTGGGGCATACAGGTTGCAAGTGAGTGCGATTACCATTTTGCTATTGTTATAAAACTGCTTCCCTAATGAGGTAGTATATGCATTTATTAAAACAAACCATAAAAAGTAGATTGCATACAGATTTCTCTACTCAAAGTGTCAGCCTTAATTGAGAAATAAATTAACTGACCCATCTGTCTCCCATGATCTATTTCTTTATTTTCTTGTATAACCATGGTATTCAAGAACAGTCAGCATTACTTTTACTAATTACTCACTAATGAAACTCCATAGAAATTGATCGGCCTTGTAATACAATTTTTCTAACACTTAACATACTGTGTCTCTTCCAGTACATTCAAACCGAGTGACTATAAAGAACTATTTGTACTTGTTAACATTTTTCTTCCATCATGTCAGTATTAATAAGATTTTCTCTTTATTAGGGCCCTACAAGCAATGATGGAAGTAAGACATTATATAACAAGGAAAAAATCATCTAATTTATGCTCCAAGTGGAAATTCCTAGGTGTGTGTGAGTCAGGGAGGAGGAATTACTTCATGTAGCTTGCACCAAAAGATCAGTTCTCCCTGCTAATACCATGCAGATGTGAAGACTGCTGAGTAACCAACAAACATTGGAGTAATTTAAACATAATTATACCAATTTAGTTTTCACCAATGCATGTTAAAACAATCCTAAAATGACACAGCACATGTCACCACAATGAAAAGCCACAATAATTTCATTTATGTTTTTCAAATATTTAATTTTATGTCTTCCTTGTTCTGGAGGCTTCATTTTTTTTTTAACTTCCCGGCCTATGAGGCAAAATAAAATACATGTATAAAAATATTTGAGGGCAGGTAGGGACTATGATATTTTATTTAAATATCTTTATTGACAAAATTTAACTTTTTACATTTACACAAGTAATTTACCATCACTGTAAACAGAAAATTGAATGTAAAATAGGCAAAAAGAAAAGAAAATATCTACACTCTTACCAATCAAAATAATTCCTGCTAATACTCTCTTGTATAATTTCCTCCTCTCTCTTTCTACTTTCTATGTTTACCAACATTTGCACACTGCCTTCATTGCTAGGGTTTATCCTTGAGCATTCTGTTCACACAGATGACCCAGGTGAAGGTGGTGCAAGAATTAATAAGGCTTTCCTTCATCATTTATATCTCCTTTTAATCTAGATGATAGCACAGGCAGTTCAATAGTATTTCTTTTGTGTTTTATGTTATTTTATTGTTTGGAAAAAAAATAAAAACTTACAAAGGGCTTACCTTCCCTCCCAAGACTCTGAGGAGAGAAAGCCATACTATCAAACATGTAGATATCTTATTCAGCTCATCTCATCATTTTTTCTCTTTTTGAAAGCACTCTTACCAATAAATAAAAATCCATAAAATCTACTTTGATTAAACACTTACCACAGTGAATGGTCATATTGCATGCAGGAGGTCAAGGAACATTTACATACACCAAAACTCCATATAATGTGACCCATTGAGAACCTCCCCTCCACTTACCTGTAAGAACCTGTTGGGTCAATTTTGAGATCCAAGATGGCCGAATAGGAACAACTCCAGTATGCAGTTCCCAGCAAGAACAGCACAGAGGGTGAGTGCTCACTGCATTTCCAAACAAGTTTTCACTGCCCACAGACCAGGAGATTCCCAGGCTAAAAAGTGTCACAAGTTTTCAGTGTGGCAGTTTCAGCCAGGGCCAGCTCAGCTGCACAGAAACTCACACAAGTCTGGGCAGCTGTTTCAACTGGCACCTGGAATGCCTGGGAGACAGAGCCATCCATTGAACTGAAAGGGAGGTGGCTGAGACAGGGAGACAGGCGATCTGGCTCGGCAGGTACACCCCCACAAAATAAGAAACCTAAAATGCTTGAGATTGAAAGTTTTGCAGCAAGTGCTCCTGGACCCTGAATGGTCCAGCTCAGTAGGGGGAAGGACATCCCCCACTACTGAGGAAGTCCGCCACTACCAAGGCAGTTCACACAGCAGCTGGGCAGAGCCTGCAGCAGCTCAGCAACACCTCTGCTGGCAGACTGTGACTAGACTACTCTGTGCAGGTCAGTGCATCTATGATAACAGGCAGCAGCATCACAGGAACTTATAAATAAAGCCAACCTTCCTAGGACAGAGCACCTGGGAAAGGAGGTGGTTATGAGTTCAGCTGCAGCAGACTTAAAGGTACCTGCCCAGCAGCTCAGCACAGAACAACAGAGCTCCCAGCACAGCACTTGAGCTCCTATAAGGGACAGACTGTCTCCTTAAGCAACTCCCCAATCCCCGTATACACAAAAAGACACCTCATTAAGGAGAGCTCAGGCTGACATCTGGCAGGTACCCTTCTGGGACAAGGATAGCAGAGGAAGAAACTGGCAGCAACCCTTGCTGTTCTGCAGCCCCCATGGGTGATCCCCAGGCAAGCAGGTTCTGGAGTGGACTTCCAGTGGCCCTGCAGCAGAGGGGCCTGACTGTCAGAAGGAAAACTAAGAAGCAGAAAGAAGTAGCTTCAACATCAACAAAAAGGACATACTCTCAGAGATCCCATCCAAAAGTCACCAACTACAAAGACAACAGGTAGTTAAAGCCACTAAGATGGGAAGAAACCAGTGCAAAAAGGATGAAAACACCAAAAACCAGAATGCCTCTCCTCCTCCAAGGGACCACAACTCCTCACTTGCTAGGGATCAAATATGGATGGGTAATGAATCTGATGAATTGACAGAAACAGGCTTCAGAAGGTGGGAATAACAAACTTCTCAGAGCTAAAAGAACATGTGCTAACCCAATGCAAAGAAAACAATAACCTAGAAAAAAGGTTAGATCAGATGCTAACGACAATAAACAGCTTAGAGAAGAATATAAACAACTTGATGGAGCTGAAAAACACAGCGTGAGAACTTTGTAAAGCATACACTAGTTTCAATAGCCAAATTGACCAAGCAGAAGAAAAGATATCAGAGATTGAAGATCAACTCAATGAAATAAAATGAGAAGGCAAGAAAGGAGAAAAAAAACAGTGAAAAGAAATGAACAAAGCCTCCAAGAAATATGGGATTACATGAAAAGACCTAATCTACATTTGATAGGTGTACCTGAAGGTGACAGAGAAAATTAATCCAAAGCTGTAAAACATTCTTCAGGAGAACTTCCCCAACCTAGCAAGGCTGGCCAACATTCAGGTCCAGGAAATACAGAGAATACCACAAAGATATTCCTCAAGAAGAGCAACCCCAAGGCACATAATCATCAGATTCACAAGGGTTGAAATGAAGAAAAAAAAGTTAAGGGAAGCAAGAGAGAAACGTCGGGTTATCCACAAAGGGAAGCCCATGAGACTAACAGCGAATCTCCTGGCAGAAACCCTACAAGCCAGAAGAGAGTGGGGTCAACTTTCAACATCCTTAAAGAAAAGAACTTTCAGTGTAGAATTTCATATCCAGCCAAACTAAGCTTCATAAGCAAAGGAGAAAGAAAATCCTTTATGAACAAGCAATTGCTGACAGATTTCAACACCAAGAGGCCTGCCTTACAAGAGCTCCTGAAAGAACAACCAGTACCAAATGCACCAAATGGTAAAGACCATCAACACAATGAAGAAAATTTGTCAGCTAACAGGCAAAACATCCAGCTAGCATCAAAATAGCAGGATGAAATTCACACATAACAATATTAACCTTAAATTAAATGGACTAAATGCCCCAATCAAAAGACATAGACTGGCAAATTGGATAAAGAGTCAAAACCCACTGGTGTGCTGTATTCAGGAAACCCATTTCACATGCAAGGACACATATAGGCTAAAAATAAAGGGATGAAGGAAGATTTATCAAGCAAATGGAGAGCAAAAAAAGGAGTTGCAATTCTAGTCTCTAATAAAATGGACATTAAACCAACAAAGATCAAAAGAGAAAAAGAAGGGCATTACAAAATGATAAAGGTACCAATGCATCAAGAAGAACTAATGATCCTATATATATGCACCCAATACAGGAGCACCCAGGTACATAAAGCAAGTTCTTAACAACCTACAAAGAGACTTAGACTCCCACACAATAATAGTGGGAGACTTTAACACTCCACTGTCAATATTAGATCAATGAGACAGAAAATTAACAAGGATATCCAGGACTTGAACTCAGATCTAGACCAAGCGGACCTAATAGACATCTACGGAAATCTCCACCCCAAATCCACAGAATAAACATTCTTCTCAGCACCACATCACACCTACTCTAAAATTGGCCAAATTATTGGAAGTAAATCACTCCTCAGCAAATGCAAAAGAATGGAAATCATAACAAACAGTCTCTCAGACCACAGTGCAATCAAACTAGAACTCAGAATTAAGAAACTAACTCAGAACCACCACACAACTTCATGGATGTCAACTGGATAAACAATGAAATGAAGGCAGAAATAAACATGTTCTTTGAAACCAATGAGAACCAAGACACAATGTACCAGAATCTCTGGGATATATTTAAAGCAGTGTCTAGAGGGAAATTTATAGCAATAAATGTCCACCAGAGAAGTGAGGAAAAATCTAAAATCAACACTCTATCATCAAAATTGAAAGAGCTAAAGGAGCAAGATCAAAAAAAATACAAGAGCTAGCAGAAGACAAGAAATAACAAAGATCAGAGCCGAACTGAAGGAGACAGAGACACAAAAAACCCTTCAATAAATCAATGAATCCAGGAGCTGTTTTTTTGAAAATATCAACAAAATAGACCACTAGCCAGATTAATAAAAAAGAGAGAAGAATCAAACACATACAATAAAAATTGATGAAGAGGATATCACCACTGACTCCACAGAAATACAAACTACAATCAGAGATTACTATAAAAAACTCTATGCACATAAACCAGTAAACCTGGAAAAAATGGATAAATTTCTGGACACTTGCACCCTCCCAAGCCTAAACCAGGAAGAAGTTGAAACCTTGAACAAACCAATAACAAGGGTTGAAGTTGAGGCAGCAATTCATAGCCTACCAACCAAAAAAAGTCCAGGTCCAGACGGGTTCACAGTTGAATTCTACCAGACATACAAGGAGGAGCTGGTACCATTCCTTCTGAAACTATTCCAAACAGCACAAAAAGAGAGAATCCTTCCCAAATCATTTTATGAGACTAGCATCATCCTGATACCAAAACCCAGCAGAGACTCAACAAAAAAAAGAAAACTTCAGGCCAATATCCATGATGAATACAGATGCAAAAATCTTCAATAAAATACTTGCAAACCAACTGCAACAGCACATCAAAAAACTTATCCATCACGATCAAGTAGGCCTCATTCTGGAGATGCAAGGCTGGGTCAACATATGCAAGTCTATAAATGTAATCCACCACATTCACAGAACCAAAAACAAAAACTATATGAGTATCTCAATAGATGCAGAGAAGGCCGTCAACAAAATTCAACAGCCTTTTATGCTAAAAACTCTCAATAAACTAGGTATCGAAGGAACATATCTCAAAATAATAAAAGCTATTTATGAAAAACCTACAGCCAATTTCAAGGGAAGCATTCCCTTGGAAATCCGGCACTTGACAAGGATGCCCTCTCTCACCACTCCTATTCAATATAGTATTGGAAGTTCTAGCTGAGCAATTAGGGAAGAAAAAAAATAAAGGGTATTCAATTAAGAAAAGAGGATGTCAAATTGTCTCTATATGCAGATGACATGATTGTATATTTAAAAGACCCTACATCTCAGCCCAAAATCTACTCAAACTGATAAGCAACTTCAGCAATGTCTCAGGATACAAAATCAATGTGCAGAAATCACAAGCATTCCTATACACCAATAACAGACTTCAATTGTGCCAAATCAAAAACTAACTACCATTCCCAATGGCCACAAAGAGAATAAAATATCTAGGAATACAGCTAATAAAGAAAGTAAAGGACCTCTTGAAGGAGAACTACAAACCACTGCTCAAGGATATAAAAGAGGACACAAACAAATGGAGAAACATTCCATGTTCATGTTAGGAAGAATCAATATTATGAAAATGGCCATACTGTCCAAAGTAATTTACAGATTCAATGCTATCCCTATCAAGCTGCCAATGACCTCCTTCACAGAACTGGAAAAAAACACCTTAAACTTCAGATGGAACCAAAAGAGAGCCTGCATAGCCAAGATAATCCTAAGCAAAAAGAACAAAGCCTGAGGCATCATGCTACCCAATTTCAAACTATACTACAAGACTACAGTAATCAAAACAGCATGGTACTGGTCTCAAAACAGAGAATATAGACCAATGGAACAGAACAGAGGCCTCAGAGGCAATGTCACACATCTACAACCATCTGATCTTTGACAAACCTGGCAAAAGCAGCAATGGGGAAAGGATTCCCTGTTTAATGAATGGTGTTGGGAAAACTGGCTAGCCATGTTCACAAAGCAGAAACTGGACCCCTTCCTGACACCTTACCCTAAAATTAACTCCAGATGGATTAAAGACTTAAACATGAGACCTAACATCATAAAAACCCTAGAAGAAAACCTAGGCAAAAGCATTCAGGACATAGGCATAGGCAAGGACTTCATGACTAAAACATCAAAAGCATTGGCAACAAAAGCCAAAATAGACAAATGGGACCTAATTAAACTCCAGAGCTTCTGTACAGCAAACCTGGCAACCAAAAGAAAGGGAAAAAAAAATTGCAATCTACCCATCTGACAAAGGACTGATATCCAGAATCTACAAAGAACTAAAACAGATACACAAGGAAAAACAAACAAACCCATTTAAAAGTGGGCAAAGGAAATGGACACTTTTCAAAAGAAGACATATATGAAGCCAACAAACATATGAAAAAATACTCATCATCACTGATTATTACAGAAATGCAAATCAAAGCCACATTGAGATACTAGCTCATGTCAGTTAGAATGGTGATCATTAAAAAATCTGGAGACAACAGATGCTGAAGAGGATGTGGAGAAATAGGAACACTTTTACACTGTTGGTGGGAGTGTAAGCTAATTCAACCATTGTGGAAGACAGTGTGGCACTTCCTCAAGGACCTAGAAATAGAAATTCTATTTGACCCAGCAATCCCATTACTGGTTATATACCCAAAGGATTATAAATCATTCTATTATAAAGAAATATGCACATGTATGTTCACAGCAGCACTGTTTACAATAGCAAAGACTTGGAAACAACCCAAATGCCCATCAATGATAGACTGGACAAGGCACATATACACCATGGAATACTATGCATCCATAAAAAACGATGAGTTTGTGTCCTTTGTAGGGACATGGATGAATCTAGAAACCGTCATTCTCAGCAAACTGACACAAGAACAGAAAATCAAACACCACATGTTCTCACTCATAGGCAGTTTTTGAATAATGAGAACACAAGGACAAAGGGAGGGGAGCATCACACACTGGGGTCTCTTGATGGGGTCCAAGGGAGGGACAGAGGGGTGGGTGGAGAGGTCAGGGAGGGATAATATGGGGAAAAATGCCAGATGTAGGTGAGGGGATGGAGGCAGCAAACCACATTGCCATGTGTGTACCTATGCAACAATCCTTCATGATCTGCACATGTACCCCAGAACCTAAAGTACAATATTAAAAATAAAAAAGAACCTGTTGGGTCCCAGTAAGTCCTCCAGTCCTCAGCTACCAATACATGACTGGACTTTTACTGCAGATTTAGCCAGACTCCTGGGCCATTTCTGACTCTCCCAGATGGAATTTAAAAGGCTGAAGCTCCACAGTCACTTGCTGAAAATTTTTGCTTTCTTCCCAAACAAAGAAAAAAAGTCATTTCTGACAAAATGATAGCATCAACATTTTCAGTTTCTGGGTAGAAACTTTTCCTTTGCTTCATCAATAGGCAAACATATTTTCCTCATAGATGTCAGTGATGTAATTTTGTATTTGCCATTATCAGTAACATTACAAAATCAATATTTATTCTTTCTTTCACTTACTCATCCCTTTGGAGAACTTGCTCTAGGCCTGTTCTCTGTTTGCTTTTTAATATATAGAGAAGCATTAAACCTGTCTTTGCCCTTAAAATTCTCACATTCCATGAAAAACCAGATACAGAAACCAAAAATGCCAATATGAGGAGACACTGTAAAATTGATGCCTCCATCAGCTGCAGTCAAGGATGATCAGGGCACAGTAAAAAGGGACTCATTGGCAGCAGTGAGAAGAAACACAGGACTGCAATTCTGAACACCTGGGTAGAGATTCCAGGGGCTACAACTGGAGGGAAGAGCAAGGATCACATCGCAAAATTTGAACATCAAAGGTATGAACATTTACCAGCAATCAGTGGGAAATCTTGGAAGGACATTAACCTCTGTTGCTTGCTTTAGAGTCTCGTAAATAGCAGTCAAACAAAATAGCCACCTTTAGACACAACGTCTAAAGGGAAGTCATACTCCTATAACTGGGTGGGGCAAAGGATGCTTTACTAGAGATATAGGAGTTTGATGATCATGTTTTCAGAGCAATTTTGCCTTTATATCTGACCACAAACCAGAATTTTTTGGGGCGGTGGGCAGTCTCACTCTATCCCCCAGGTTGGAGTGCAGTGGCACGATCTCGGCTCACCACAACCTCTGCCTCCCAGGTTCAAGCAATTCTCCTGCCTTAGCCTCCCACGAAACTGGGACTACAGGTGCATGCCACCACTCCTGGATAGTTTTTTTGTATTTTTAGTAGAGACAGGGTTTCATCGTGTTAGCCAGGATGATATTGATCTCCTGACCTTGCGATCTGCTCACCTCAGCCTCCCAAAGTTCTGGGATTACAGGCATGAGTCACTGCACCCAGCTAATGGCTAACAAATTTTAACTCTCACCCATCCCTCCTATTCTACCCCACATCAGGGCAAACTAATAAGAAAACCTGGGTACACCCTCTTTGGCAAAAAGAAAAGAAAATAGCTATACTCTCACCACCACCTAGGTGATTTTAACCACGCAAGCCCCTGCCCCTTCATAGGAAACCTTTCCTTGGCCCCACTTTCTAACCACAGAGCAACTTTCTTACATTGTTGGTGGGAATGTAAAAGATAAAATCACTTTGGAAAATAATCAGCAGTTTATTTAAAAGACTTATTTAACAACCAAAAAACAACAACTTATTTGGTTATTTAACAACCAGAAAACATTCCCATCAAGAAGAAAATGGATAAACCAACTGTGGTCTAGTTATACAATGGAAAGTAGAGGGGAGACCTCTTTAGTGCTACAGAAGGACAAATCGTAGTTCAGTGAAGCAGTTTACTTACTTTTTAAGCACTTATTTTTATCTGTGCTACTCTTATGTTCCTTCTTCTAACAGGAAGGGCCTGTTGAGTTTGGAGAGAATGTGGTGGGAAGGTTGAAGGAGGCTGGTTTAGAACCAGAATCCCTGTGTATCATTCCCAACTCTGCCATTTATAAACTTCATGACTGGGGTATTTGTTTACCTATTCTAAGCCACAAATGGCTTAATTTAAAAATAAATGGGGAGGAGGAGTTATAAGTACTGCTTAACCATGTTATCCTAGGAACTCAGAAAGGAGATTATCACCCCTGTCTATGCTCAGCACATGGCCCGTCACAGAGTAGATGTTCATTAAATACTAACCTGAATCAGAGAACAGAGGAGTGTCCTGTGCATCATGTCCAGCTGATGCCTTGGTATCTAAGACACCTTTTTAACATTCACAACTCTTCACCGTCTTTACGAGGTTTAAAACCCTGCTTGAATGATTCTGTAGTTTATTAGCAATGTTAGCGGTTCACTGTGTCTCTCTCTTCCCAATAATTAGTAGGATGATCAGAGAAGTGTACCTATTGCAAAGAAGTTAGGTTTTTATAATCTAATCTACCTAAGGCCAGTAAGTTGAGAGATAGTTGGATATCTCCATTAAGAGAGTGCTGAGGCTGGGACACAACATTTTTTTGGCACTGAAAAGCTAAATGGAAGCCAGAAGGTGTTTCAGGGGGGAATTCTGTGTTGTGGGCTAGTGACTCTTTAATCAGATAAGCTGAAATCTGCCAACAAGCCTATGAACTCTAAATAAGAATTGCCTAAATCCATCTATTCTAGCCTGTCTCACAGAATGTTCCCTGAAAATCACATCCCCTGAAAAGAATCTCAAAAAAAGGAGTGAGGAGTAAGATCGTGTAACTTTGGGAAAGCATGAATATACTAACTACCTTCACCTTAGAAAGCCACAGTTCAGTTTAGCTAATAAAAATTTCAAAGACTTCTGCTGTGAACCACATTTACTTAAATTTAGGAGAATACAGCTTCAACAAACTTACTGAAAGACAAAACTATTTTAATAACATTCATTAATGTGTACATCATTTATACAGAGTAGATGGGAAATGGAAAAATCAGATATGTACCAATAATACAAATTAAAAGTCTCAAATCAAATAACATATCTCTGTACTCAAAAAACAATTTGATTTAAATTGGAGAAACCGCATGCTGAAGGAAAGGAGAAAGTTACTTGGTTTTCTATCCAATTCCCTGGGAGAATCAACTTCCCTTTTCCCTCTTCACTATACGTGAGCTCTATCACCTATAAAATAGATGTTAAATGGAAAGCTGAAAAAAGATTATTTCCCTACACCTGCCTATTATGTTTCTCCTGCGGTAATTAAACATGAGTGTTGATTTTCCAATTCCTACTTTCTATCTCTACTGATCTTAAGATCCTGTTTCTAAAAGCTACCAAGACGGGGCTAACTAATAAGGGTTTTTGTGAATTACAATAAATATTTTGAAATTTAAGTCATTTTGTGTAGAAACAAACAATAGTGTTTACTAAATACGTTCCTCCATTGTATGCCCTCTGTCAGTATATTAAATAGATAAAATAGAAATTTGCTATTTCCTTTTCTACACATATATACATATTCGAATCATTTACCTGTGCCTGGCAAATTATTCGTTTAGGTCATCCTGGAAGCTAAATTTCTACAGAGAAGAGTTGTGGCAGGGAGAAACTGGCTGGCACTGTTCTTCACTGTTGCAGCCAAGCTGAGCAGAAGATTCGAACAGTGCCCACTCAGTGGCAACTTTTCACTGGCCGGTGCGAGGCTGTTTCCTTTTCTAGTGGTTCCTGGGGAAAGCTTAGTGCCAAGGGAAGACAAAGAGCCTGAAAGAACAAATTTATGCTAAAAGTGTTTGGTAATTCATTTCACTCATTATTCATGCATAAAATTTGGATGTTTACTCCAACCCATGAACTGCACCAAATGCTAGGGATGAAGCTGACAGCCAAACAGACTAGATCATTGTTCTCATAAAGCTGCCATTCCAGTGGGAGAGACAGAAAATTGACACTGCATAAACTAAATCTAAAGTCCAATGCAATCACAGTTGCCCATTCCTGTCCCTCCAACTGCCTGGATTTCTTTTCTAATGACCAGATAACGTTTTATGTTCTCCACTTTGTTTTTCTCTTATTCTCATCACCCCATTCTTTTATTATTTTTTCACATTAAAATAATGACTCTTACACAGACTTAAAGACAGCAAAATTTAAAATAAAATTCATAATAGTTTAGGATATCTACCTAGGATTTCCAAACAATTTTGCTATTGAAAACATACGTATTTTTTACAATACATAAATATATAATTAGACACTTTAATTTACTAGCTAGTTTTCACAGAGGACTTAATATATTCCAGATACTTTTCTAAGTGCTTTTTAAATACATTAACTTATTTTATCAGCACATTGGCCTTAAAGAAGGTACAGTTATCATTCCCATTTTACAGATAAGCTATCTAAAAGTAGATGAAGCTATAATAATACTTTGTTCAACACAGCCATTTAGTAAGTGATAGAGTCACACTATGATTCTGGCATTTTTGACCCTGCATTGCCTTTCAATGTGACCATGTTATTAAAAAGTAATATCTATTTGTTATTCAAAAAAAGAAAAAAAACAGTGGAAGAATATGATTTTAGAGTACAGGTAGATCCTAAAATTATTTATGTAAAGAATTCACGTGTCCTAATTTTTCTCAATTCACAGTAGCCTGGTAAATGCTTTATCAAAAGCTATTGCTGGCCCACTACCCTGTATTCAGGAGCCAGAGCATCAAGACATTAGCAACATGGAAGTTTTCAATTCCCATCTCAGGCGACAGCTCCAGACATTGTAGATCAAGAGCATAACCATGTTAGTCTTTATTAGAATAACATTCATAATCCATTTCATAAATACTTTCAAACATCTATAAAAATACCTGCATTTAATCCCCATTTATATTTTAATTTTAATAGAACATCACAGCAGTACAGGGGCTGAAACTACCACCCCCTTGAAGCTTCATAGGAAGTCAAAAGTTTGGAAAATGATCGTAATATGAGGATGGGTTCTTCACACAGTCCAAGGTCTTCAGGGGGCTCAGAGTCCTCTGAAATGAATCACAAAATGTTTCCAGTTTCTGCAATGGACTCTTCACCATTCAGGAAGATTTATAGCTTTGAAATTATTTTAATACTATATTTATTCTATAAGAGCTTAAAAACCACAGCTACTGGCTCCGTCGCTAAGTTACTAATTGGGACAAGTCATTTTTTCACTCAGTACACTCGATTTTCCTAGGTATCAAATTGGAATAACGTGGTTTCTGCCTGACATTGTTTCAAAAGGATAAAAATTAAATGAAGGTATATAATCATAAGCTGTTATTATTTCTCTGTTCCCCATATCCCCTCCGAGAGAGCTTGTGAAATGTAGCCTTCAGTTTTATAAGGGTACTTCCAGGTATAGTATCAATGGACTATACCATTTGCTCTATTTCTTTTAGAGTTTTTATTTCAATATACCCTGTACATGTATTTAAGGCCAATGTGCTGATAAAATAAGTTAATGTATTTAAAAAGCACTTAGAAAAGTATCTGGAATATATTAAGTCCTCTGTGAAAACTAGCTAGTAAATTAAAGTGTCTAATTACATAGACCCCTCCCCTGTATATATTTTAGCATTCTGGACTTACTGTTTTCTGAAAATTGTTATTTCCATTGGTTCCCAAAAACCAATAAAAATTTTAAATTGAGAGTAAGTATAAACAGGAAATATTTCACTCTGTTCATCAACGTGCAGATGGGATTTGCAGTAGGAACAGGCAAATACTCAAATGACAAATGATATCTTCTAAGATCAAAATACCCTAATAAACATTATCTCAAATCAGAACAGCACTTGTGTAGAAATAAATGTGCAACACTGAGTGGCTACAAAGGAGATATCTTCTAATATTATTATTTTTTAATGTAACAAAAGAAATTTTTGAAATAATGTGCTTTTCTTCTTTTCTTAGAAAAATAACTACAAAAAAAGTCTCTTCTGGAACCCAGCAAACTCTGAGTATATTGTGTCATTGTCATTCACTTCTAGCTTCAACTATGTGTCTATGAAAAACTGTACCTACATAAAGCACAATTTTTAAATCCTACTTCAAGTGTTTTTGAAAAGCACCATTAAAATTGCATCATTTTCATTATAATGAAAACATTTGAAAACATCTTTGTGAATTATTGTGATATATAAAATACAAGATTGCTAACTCTAGTTCTCCTACTATGCAATAGACTACCAGAACAAACATATTCCTCCTGTCTAACTGTAGCTTTGTACCAGTTGACCCGTCTTTTACCATCCCCTCATCTCCATTCTCTGGTATCCACTATTCCATTCTCTATTTCTATGAGAATGAATAAATAAATGTTTATGGTAATGGTATGCTAATTTCCCTGATTTGAGCATTACGTAATTCATACAAATATCCAAACATCACATTGGTGCCTCATAAATACGTACAATTATGTCAGTCATAAATACTTTTTAAAATTGCATTATTTTCACGCCAATTGAAGTTCAAGTAACGTGTATTTCGATTTTAAAGCTTATCCTTATAGAGCCTGATTTCATCACCTCTCTCTACACAAAAATGACCAACAATTATGACAGGCAGCTTTAGCAAATGAAAAAATGTAATCCTCATTTAAATTTGAATTTCAAATAAACAGCAAATGTTCTCGGTATAAGTATGTACTATATTGCATGAGACATGATTATACTAACAGTTTACCTGTAGTTTATATCAAATTCAAATTTACCTGCAAGACTTTGTTTTTTTATCTTGCAACCGTACTAATAATGTGTTAAACATCAGGGATCTGTGTTGTGACATTACCACAATTAGATAAAACTAAGCCATTAAGGACAAGAACAGAACTGTACTGAAATTCATGAATAATTAGGATAACATATATAACATGAAAGGAAGATGTTTTCCTCTTGACTTTTGAAAGTTAAACAAAACTATGTTCTTACGGGGCGAAGTCACATTTTGCATAAGCATCTCATCTTCCAAAATTGGATTGGAAGAGGCAGCTGTACCACACGTCCCACAACTATTCAGACATTAGCAATACTCTTCATAACCTTGAGCATAATTAATAAGAAACACAAAATGAACAAAGAAGCCTAAACAAATTAAATGGATCTCTTCTTTCACTGCACAATAAATTTTGGTTTTGCTCCAAAGAGATCATATATTTCATTATTATTAAACATGTCAGCAACATTTAACCTGTGAAGAGTACAAATATTTTTCCCTACTTTTTCTCCATATTACACCAAGCACCTTACTTCATACTTTATGAGTCACAGGAGGTCTTAATTACTGCTTTTCAGTGGTACAAACTCTGAAACCCAAGGTGGCATTTGCTAAATGGATTTTACACATGGAGCATTGTTGAACATTTGCAAATAATAATAATAATGTTCAATAAGAAAAACATTCTTAGGATTTTTCTCTTATGTGTAAACTTTAGAAATATAAATAGTAGGCCTTTATCAGGGGACAAGACAAGTTCCTGTTCCTACTAGCTTCACACTATTTTATTTCCCCTTGTGCGGCACAGCCTACAAGCTACCTTATCATTCTCTCTCCTCTCTCTCTCTCTTACCCATCTCCCAATTCTGATAAATGTATGAATTATTGTAATGTAGAGAAATATTATGAGGTGTGAGCTGCATGAGCGTCTTGATGCTCCCTGCTTCCCCCTTTGCCTCATCCACTGGGGTATTTCTGTGTTAATCAATTTTCCCTGCATCATCAATGTGTTAAAGCTGCCAGAAGAGGAAAAAAAATGATTCCCCTTGAATTTAGGAAGAATTGAGGGACTGTTTTGAGAAAATAGAATAAAATTGTTGTGAGGAATAGTTGAATATGGTAACTGAGAGGAAGTTGGAAATTATTTATAAAGCTGGGTTTTGCATAATACATTTTCAGAATGATCGGATAGGGTGATTTTGATAATTATTGTGAAAAGGTGTGTGAAGTATGATGCACAGGACCTAGCACCTGGAAATTGAACAATAAATACTATTGATTATTAAAAGTCAGGTCTGTTCCTCTTGTGTGTAAAGCATTATAAATCCTGCAAGGGGTTGAGATACAAGTTTTTTATGAGACCCTGATGTCAACAGTAAATTTGCAGGAAAGGCCATCTTCTCCAGCCTCATGGGATCCACAATAATGTCAAAGAATAAAAAATGGTGGCCTGGATGACACTTCGTGCAGAAAAAAGGGAATATGAATTTGAGGGGAATTTCACCGCTTTCTGAATGGTATATCTTGAAACAGCCTTGCTCAAAAGGTGCTTTATCACAGGTGGGACCAGTAATCTTGGCCTTTCCAGAACAATTTTGGCTTTGGACTTTCATAAACCAAAGGAGATCCACAACCAAGGGACGTGAGGCATCTCTATGTGTGTCAGCCTGATTGACCTGTAGGATCAAGAGCAGTGAGAGCCACAGCTCAATCCCTTGAGTTTCTGTATCTTCTCTTTCCCTCACCATTAGGACCATATCCCAGCAATGCCATAGCCAAAGGAAGTTTGCTCTCTCTGCTGAAAAACAAGCCATTGTATTTATTTAGATGCATAAGCCAGCTTCAGAACTTACCAAAAGTAATGAGATCATTTTTTGTTTTAGAATTCACCCTCACTCCTTCCATGATCATTTTTGTTCCCCTGGAGCCACTTCCAAGGATTTCTGAATCTGTCCCATCATGTTGTCTGGGATCTAGCACTGGAGAGCACTCCTGGGTCTCCTCCCTTCCCATCTCTGCACTTTGCCTTTCCTCTTCCCTAATCACTATCCAGCAATCACATATCCTATTCCTTTTGACTCACAACCAAGAAGTGTTGCTTCAAATTCTGACATAGAAGGTGATTTTTATATAGCACAATAACATGAATTAAAGAGACTATTTATTGGATATGACATATCTGTCTTATAGAGTCCTAGTGCTTTATAATTCACCAACAACAACATGAGTTGGTACTGATTTTACACTCATTTCATAGACAGTAAAAACTGAGGCTTGCAGGGATGAAACAATTTGCCCAAGGTTAATAGTTAAGAAGGTAATGGAAGAAGGATTTAAATCTAGGGTGCTTGAGTCCAAAGCATGATCTGTTAGCTACTAACCTAGCACATCTTCATCCCAGGTGCCCTTTGAATTGCATTGACATTTAAAAAGAAATTAACATGAGGCTATGACTTCCTAACTTTGAGGTCAACCACTCAGAACATCTAAATAAATTTGGGTTATGATTAGAAGTTAGCAAATCAACAAGATTTTTTAAACCAAATGTAGTCCTAATTTAAGCACACTAACAGAATGGAGAAGTAAGACCCTAAAAACTGACTCTCCCACATATAACTATAAACTCTGGGTAAAATACAAGAGGCAATTACCTGAGAGTTCTGGAGAATGAAAAACAGCTGGAAAACTTTGGAGAGGAATCAACACATGGAAGAAAAGGCAAAAAGGCAAGTACTAAATGAGTTTCTCATTTATGGGATTTTCTCTGAGGATAACTACGGTTGTGGGATGGTACAGAGGTACTAAACCTCCCTCTAAAAGTCTTTCATCTTTCTGACCAGAAGAAACAGAGTAAGCTGCCTCATGAAACTAGGACCAATGGAAAAGGGGGTTTATCCCGGAAAGGAGAATACCAGGAAATACAAACCCAAAATTCAATGTATAGATCCTGCTAAAATTGTTGGCTGCCTATTAAGCTACTCTTGCACAATGTAGACTAAAAGTAATCTGAACTAGAATCTAGAATCTAGGATGTTAACCCACTACCCACTCTAACCAAAAGAGTTTTCAGTTTGCATTTAATTTAGCTAGTTGTTTGTAAAACAAGTATGAACAATCTTTACAGAAATGTAACAGAATCCAGAGTCATTAAAACATGTTACTTACAGTACTCAATATATGATCTATAATTACTCAACACACAAAAAGCAAGAAAAATGTCACCTATGTTTAAGAGGAAGGATAATTTTTAAAAGTCCAATCCTGAGATATTTCAGTGGTTGAGATAAGCAGCAGGACTTTAGAACAGCTGTTAAAACTATAGTCAGCATAGAAAAGTAAAATATTCTTATAATGAGTGAAAAAACAAGGAAGTCTCCTCATGGAAGTTAAAAATCGTTAAAAAGGAAGAAATGTGGAACTTACAAGTACAGTATCTGAAACAAAAATCTATTTGAAGCACTTAGGAAAGGGTCAGTGAACTTGAAAACTCCTTAACACAAAATATCCAATCTAAGGAAAAGAAAGAAAAATATTTTAAAAATTAACAAAGACTCAGAGAAGTGTTAGACAATATCAAGAGTTGTGAACATACCTGTTACCAGAATCACTGAAGGAGAGTAGAATAAAAATGGGAAGAAAGAGATAACAGCTTAGAACTATCCACATTTGATTAAGGTTACAAATTTAGACTCAACAAATTCAGAAAACCTCAAACAGGATAAATATGAAGAAAATCACATTTAGAAAAATTACATCCAAACTGTTGATAACCAAAAAAATAAAAAACTTTTGAAGACAGTCAGAAATAAAAGATAATACATAAAGAGAAAAGCAAATGAGAAATCATGGAAATCAGAAGACCCTGGAAGCATATCTTTAATGTACTGAAAAAGAAAAAAGTGAGAGATTGATGCAGAATTCCATATTCAGTTAAAATTGCCTTCAAAGAATGTAAGCAAAATAAAGATTATTTTAGATAAATGAAATAAAGATAAATTTTTCCCAGTATATCTACACTTCAATAAATGCTAAAAAAAATTCTTCAAGCTAAAGAAAGATATTACAGTGGCACTCAGATCTTCGGGAAAAAATGAAGACAACTTCAGATCATATCTATTTTAATATGAGATTATTTTTCTCTTAGTTTCTTTAAAATGTATGTGACTACTTAAAACAGAAATTGTACCATATTCTCATGAGGTGTATATTCTATGCAGCTACAACACATTTGACAACTATAGTGTAAAGAATGACAAGGAGTGTGTTAAAATGGAAGTGGCAAGATTTTTACAGTTTGTAGGCAGTGGTATAATACTAATTGTAAGCAGACTATTGTTTGTTTGTTTGTTTGTTTGTTTGTGGCAGGGTCTTGCTCTATCACCCAGGCTGAAGTGCAGTACACAATCATGACTCTCTGCAGCCTGGATCTCCCAGGCTGAAATGATTCTCCCACCCTCTCCATCTTTCAAGTAGCTGGGACTAAACGGAGGTGCCACAATGCATGACTAGTTTTTTTGTATTTTTTGTAGAGTCAGGGTTTCATCATGCTATCAGAATGATCTTGAACACTAGGCCCAAGGGATCCATCCACCTCTGCCTTCCAAGTGCTGGGATTACAGGCATGAGCCACCCTGTCTGGTCCTAAGTAGACTGTTAATGGACATAGTTGCAATTTCATCATCAAGGAAACACTAAAAATTATAAAAAGTATATTTAAAAATATGAATTGTCTCTATTTGCAGACGACATGATAGTATACCTAGAAGACCCCATCGCCTCAGCCAAAAAATCCTGAAACAGATAAGCAACTTCAGCAAAGTCTCAGAATATAAAATCAATGTGCAAAAATCACAAGTATTCCTATACACCAATAACAGACTGAAAGACAGCCAAATCAAGAACGAACTGCCATTCACAATTGCTACAAAAAGAATAAAATACCTAGGATTACAACTTACAAGGAACATAAGGGACCTCTTCAATGAAAACTACAAACCACTGCTCAGCGAAATAAGAAAGGACACAAACAGATGGAGAAATATTCCATGTTCATGGTTAGGAAGAATCGATATTGTGAAAATGGCTATATTGCCCAAAGTAACTTACAGAATCAATGCTATCCCCATCAAGCTACCATTGACTTTCTTCACAGAACTGGAAAAAACCACCATGAATGTCATATGGAACCAAAAGAGAGCCTACATAGCCAAGTCAATTTTAAGCAAAAAGAACACAGTGGAAGGCATCACACTACCAGACTTCAAACTATACTACAAGGCTACAGTAATCAAAACAGCATGGTACTGGTACCAAAACAGAAATATAGACCAATGGAACAGAACAGAGGCATCGGAGTCAATGCAACATATCTACAACCATACAATCTTTGATAAATCTGACAAAAACAAGCAATGGGGAAAGGATTCCCTGTTTAATAAATGGTGTTGGGAAAACTGGCTAGCCATGTGCAGAAAGCAGAAACTGGACCCCTTACTGACACCTTACACTCAAATTAACTCCAGATGGATTAAAGACTTAAACATAAGACATGGCACCATAAAAACCCTAGAAGAAAATCTAGGCAAAACCATTCAGGACATAGGAGTAGGCAAGGACTTCATGACCAAAACACCAAAAGCATTGGCAACAAAAGCCAAAATAGACAAATGGGACTTAATCAAACTCCACAGCTTCTCGACGGCAAAAGAAACAGTCTCTAGAGTGAATCAGCAACCAACAGAATGGGAAAAATTATTTGCAGTTTACCCATCTGACAAAGGCCTGATATCCAGAATTTACAAAGACTCAAACAGATTTACAGGAAAAAAACAAACAAGCCCATTCAAAAATGCGCAAAGGATATGAACAGACACTTTCCAAAGAAGACATACGTGAGTCCAACAAACATATGAAAAAATGCTCATCATCACTGGTCAGTAGAGAGATACAAATGAAAACCACATTGAGATACCATCTCACGCCAGTTAGAATGGCATTCATTTAAAAATCTGGAGACAACAGATGCTGGAGAGGATGTGGAGAAATAGGAACACTTTTACACTGTTGGTGGAAGTGTAAATTAGTTCAACCATTGTGGAAGACAGTGTGGCAATTCCTCAAGGCCTTAGAAATACAAATTCCATTTGACCCAGCAATCCCATTACTGGGTATATATCCAAAGGATTATAAATCGTTCTACTATAAGGACACATGCACACGAATGTTCATTGTAGCACTGTTTACAATAGCAAAGACCTGGAACCAACCCAAATGCCCATCGATGATAGACTGGACTGGGAAAATGTGGCACATAT